>VZRZ01007312.1:572457-641667 GCA_013398175.1 Climacteris rufus
CACGGCCTCCCCCCGCCGCTCCCGGGCGCCATCCGCGGCAACGCGCGCCGCCTGCGCGCGGCTCAGGGCCGAGACAGCCCCCGGGGCGGACTCCTGCGCCGNCCGGGCCGCCCTCAGCGCACGGCCGCCCGCTGCCCCCGCGCCCCTGAACCTGCCGCCCGGGCTGGACGGGTGGGAGTCTCGCTCCGAGCCCTGAAAGCCGCCCGCATCCTGGGCTGCGTCCAAAGCAGTGTGGCCAGAAGGATGACGGAGGGGATTGTGCCCCTCTGCTCTGGTGAGACCCACCTGGAACGTCTAACTCTGGGGTCCCCAGCACAGGAAGGACATGGTCCAGGTGGAAAGAGTCCAGAGGAATGCAGTGATGATCAGAAGCAGGAGCACCTCTCTTATGAAGATGGGCTGAGAGAGCTGTTCAGCCTGGAGAAAGTTCTGGGGAAACCTCATCGAGGCAAATGGGTACTTAACGGGGGTTTGTAAAAAAGAGGAAAATTGGACTATTTACAAGGGGTGTAGAGGTAGGACAAAGGGAAACGTTTTTAAACTAAGAGAGAATAGATTTACCTTAGATGTTAGGAAGAAATTCTTTGTGGGTGGGGAGGCACTGGCACAGATTACCAGAAGAGCTATGGATGCCCAATCCCTGGAAACATTCAAGGCCGTGTTGGATTGGGGTGTGAGTAACCTGATTGAGTTGAAGGTCACCCTGGCTACGGCAGGGAGGTTGAGCTATTTGATCTCTCAAGTCCCTTCCAACCAAAACCTGTTTGTGGTTATGTGAAGTCTCATGGATTTCGAGAAAACTGATCATGGAGACCTGGTGAACACTGCTCCCTCAGCGGGGAAAGCCAGACACCCTGGATTGCCTGTGACCACAGCTCACAGGCAACCGGGCACACTTCTGTGGCCCCATGGGAGAGAATTTGTATCAGCATCAGTATATGATGATGGGGATGAGAGGCATCAGTCACAGTAGGAGCTGTAAGAGATCAGTGTTCTCTACACAATACAGGAAGTGTTGGAATTTATGTGATCCTGGTTCCAGCTGAGCTAAAGTTAACTTTTTTCCTAGTAGCTGGTACAGCCCTGTGGTTTTGATTTAGAACAATGTTGATAACACACTGAGGTTTGTGTTACTGCTCCATGGTACTTACTCTAAATCAGGGACTTTTCAGTATCCTGTGCTCTGACAGCTAGCAGGTGCACAATAAGTCAGGAGGCAGCATGGCCAGGAGGACTGACATGAACTGGTCAAAGGGATATTCCATACCATGGAACATCGTGCTCAGTATACAACATGGGGGTATTGGGCAGGAGGAGGCAATCACTGCTCAGGGACAGGTTGGGCACCAGTCAAAACTTGATGAGCAATTGCATTATGCCTTGTGTATATTGGGTTTTATTCCTCTCTTTTTGTTATCTCCCCTTTTTGTTACTATTATTTTACTTTTTTTCCAATTATTAAACTGTTATGTCTACCCATGGATTTACCTTTTTTTTCAATTCTCCCCAGCCTATGTAGGGGGGTGTGGGAGTGAGCAAGCGGCTGTGATACTTGCTAGCTGGCGTTAAAACTTGACAAGGTGAAATACAAGTAGGGTGAGCAGTCACTTTGTTTCATCACTTTGAAGAAATGCCATTGATTCCCTCAAAGCAGCTACTCTTTGAAAATTGCCCTTATTCCTACCTTCTGCCACCTTTCCCTAACCAGTCTTGATTGAAAATTACAGATAATGTTAATGAGCAGTGTTTCACATTCATCTTGGTCTGTTACTTCCCTGTGGTTGTCATCCTTTACTTCATCTACCTCATTAACCCAAGTCTCCCCTCTGATACCAGTGTTCCACATCCCTCCAAATTTAAATTGGGAAACAGAACCTACCCCTTCCCCGAGAGCAGAGCAAGTGATAGAAAAACAAAAGGTTATGTCTATACTACAATTACCTTCTGTCACCCAAAAAATATCAGAGGTAACTTGTGATACACTTTGCAATACTCCTAACTTTGATAAATCTGTAATATTGCCAGAAGTATCCTTTTTCTATTAACTGGAGGAAAAAACAGAAGAGCTGTGTGATATTTGTCTGTTCCTAACTATTCAGTTATTTCTCCAGATCTGAAAATAGAAATCTGCTCAATAATCTACATAGATTACGGAATGTGGCTCAACACAAGATGCTTTTATGCAAATGCTGAAATTTAGTTAAATACATCAGGCAATATTTTGGACATAATTTTTATGAAGAGAGCTGCATAAACAAGACCAGGGTAAGTGCATGACATCCTTGCTGTGAAACACCTACTAGCAGAAGCTAAATTCTAATATCTAAAGATGGTATTTCTTATATGGAAAGTTGCAAATATTTTTCCTAGAACACACCAGATTTCTTCTATTTAAATACTTTGTAAGGACTCTTTAACACTGACAAAGGAGAAAAGCTAATTCTAATCTTTCATCTCTGTTTTGATCTAATGAGGTAAAACAGATTTATTTTAATTGACATATTACTTCACTCAGTGCATTTTCTGGCTTCACTACCATTTTCTGGTAATTCAGAGGGAAAGAAATGTACTTTAAGCAAAATTTTAGAGCAATCATATTTCAAAGGAATGTGCTGTAGATCACTCACATAGCCTGTGAGAGGCAGCAGGATTGATGCCCTCATTCTCCAACACTTCTCATTCCCCTTGTCTGGACACAAGGCCCTTTGGTGAGGGTTCCAGGTCCTCTAGAGTCACTTGGAGGAGCAGGGTTGAGTAGTGGAAGCATGCTGGGCCCCACACCTAGAGGTTGATGGGTTAAAACCACCCTCTTCTAATGGGTAATTTTGTCTTCCATAGAATGCAAGAGCTAACAATCCTCAAGAGCAAGAAATTGGGCAAAGAAGGCAAGGGACCAGCATGGCCAAGTAGGGAAATGCTGGCGGGACTGACGGTAAAGAAGCAAATGCACAGAAAATGGAAACTAGGACAGGGAACCTGGGAAGAATATAAAGCTTGGTTATGTAGGGATGAGGTGAGGAAGGCAAAGGAGAAGCTGGAAATGAACCTGGCAAGGGACATAAAGGGAAGGGCTTCTACAGGTATGTGACCTAGAAAAGGAAGGTCAAAGAAGGTGTAACACTCCTGATAAAAAGTGCGGAAAACTGGTAACAATAGATGAGAAGGATGAAGTACTAAACAACTTTGTCTGTTTTCACAGTCTCAGTCTCTTCTCACACCTCTTGAGTTGATGGACAGCAGAATGGGGACTGGGGGAGCAAAGTCCTTTGCACTGCAAGAGAGTATCAGGTTCATGACCACCTGAGGAACCTGAACTTATGTAAGTCTATGGGACCTGAGGAGCTGCATCCCAGAGTCCTGAGGGAACTGGCTGACTTAGTTCCCCAGCCACTCTTTGTGACATTTGAAAACTCATGGCAGTCACAAGTGACTGAAAAAAAGTATCCATCTTTAAAAGGGAAGAAAAAACAACCCTGGGAAGTACTAACCTGTCAGCCCTCGCCTCTGTGCCTGAGATTATCATGGAACAGATTCTCCTAGAAACTGTGCTAAGGCACTTGGAGGACAGGGAGAAGATTCGGGAGAACCAGCACAGCTTCACCAAGGCAAGGTGAAGGGCAAGGGCAACCTAATGGCTTTCTATGATGGAGTGACCACATCAGTGGACAAGGAAAGGGCTACAGCTATCATTCATCTGGACTTTTATAAAGCCGTGGTCACCCACTACATCCTTTTTTTCTGAATTGAAGAGACATGGATTTGAGGGGCGGACTGTTTGGAGCATAAGGAATTGTTTTGGTGGTCACAGCCAGAGGGTAGTTGTCAACTGATGGACATCACTGACACTGGGACCAGTGTTATTTAATATCTTCATTAATGACAAAGCCAAAGGAACTGAGTAAACCCTCAGAAAGGTCTTGGGTGACGAGTGGACCCATGGGAATCTCATGAAGTTTAACAAAAGCAAGTGCTGGTACTGCACGTGGGTTGGGGCAACCCCTGGTACCAGCACAGGCTGGGGATGAACAGATCCAGAGCAGCCCTGACCAGGAGTACTTGGGGGTGCTGGTGATGAGAGGCTGGACATGCCCTGGCCCTGGGCACTCCCAGCCCAGAAAGCCAAACGTGTCCTGGGCTGCATCCAGAGCCCCATGAGTAGCAGGGGAGAGAGGGGATTCTAGGAATAGACACAATTTGGTGTTTGTGTGCATGTAATAGTAGCAGACAGAAGTGACTTTTTGACTTTATTTGATTTAACAGTTACAACATATTATTAAACTGAAATAGGGAAAATAATTAGCTTTTCCCCATTATATTAAGAAAAACAAAATATTTTCCAAATATTCTTGATCCCCAAGGCAAAAAGCACGCAATGTATTTTATTTCAACAGTAAAAAAAAGCTTTCTATTGTTAAGAAAATTAGTAGTAGTAAAAGAAACTCCATTTGTTACATTTACATTCTACAATTTGTAGATACCTTTAAAATAGCATGAATACAGGCCACATAAATGATAATTGTGGCAAGAGAAACAACGTTCTCAGGATTTTTTTTCTGAGGATTTGTTCGCTCATAGATTCAGTGCAGACATCAGAATTTTTATTTCAGTTTGTATTACCTGCACTAATGATTCTGTTCTTGTATTAGTCAATCAGTGAAGCCGTTCTAACTTGGCCTGCAGAGATTTAAAATTCCCAATTGTAGTCTGCACCATTAGCGTGGGGCTCATAGACTGAAGTTCAACCAGATAGCAACTAACAGCATCCAGGCAAACATTTGTGAATCGCCGCCTGCAAACAGAACAGAGAATAACAACCCCTTTTTATTACTGTATATGGGAACTCATCTGAAATAGAAAGTGAGCATTCTTTGAGTTTTAATGGAACACCATATCAGTAAGACATCTGTCAGCTACTTTTAAGTATTTAACTATTTATTAGAAAAAATAATTTTTGAAATCTAAAGCTTGTGACTAAGGCATAATGGGAAAATAAATGAACCATTACTACTAATCTGATACTAAATATAAACTATAAAACATGATACAGTTAATAGCATTGTGAAATATTTTAACAGTTAGATACTACTTTGGATATGATTACAGTCAAAGTATAAGTTATGAATGTAGATAGCAATTTAAATGTCTTAAGTTGTAATCAAATCTCAATTTAGCTAGTATCTAAGTAGATACTAAAACCAAATAACATTCACTAAGGTTCTAATAGAGTATTTAAATCAACAAACCATAAAAGACCAATAATGTGATAAACTGTATGTGAATAGGGGATATTCATATGTATATTTTCAAATGAATCAGAAGCATTTATATTTAGAAGAGTCATAAAGACTTTGTGTAGTTCTGCTCAGTGTTTTTGAGAATAGACAACTTTGAAGTTTGTATAGTCTATTCAAAGAACAACTGACAAAGCTAGAGATGATATGCAGGCAACTTATTTAAGAATTTAGCTACCTTCTTCACTGGAAATTTTCTCTAATATTACACCAAAATTTTTTCCTGATGTGGACTAAGCTGAATTTTGGTCTTGGAGACTGATTCACTGTCAACATCTTATAAAGAATTGGGGAAGACCCATCCCAACGTTTAGTCTTCTCTTTTCCAGAATAACTCAGAGCTTCTAGAATTTGTACATGAAACAGTTCACTGTTTCACTCACAAAATGCCTGACTCTCATTTCCCCCCACTTTTTACACATTGCCTCAACTTCATCTGAGAGTCCTCAAAGTATGCTGCCAAAATTTACAAAATAATCCTCAGTTCCTCATGGATTTTCAGCAAAGTGAAGAAAACTATCTTTGTTGAAGCAGTTTGTTAAGGGAGAACTCTACAAATTTCTACCAATCAGTTTTGAATTAGGAATGTCAGTAATCACTGCTAGGAACAAAATATTAAATTCACCCAAAAGAAAAGAAAAGCTTTGGGGATTGCTGGAGTGAAGTATTTTAGGATATTTTATATGTTTCACTATTTATTAGGATATAATTGTCCTTTTACCTCATAAGTACTCTGCTTGGATCCTGTACATATCCTGACAGTAAAACATGAATACACTCTAAGAGGTGTAAAGGCTTTTTCATTCTATTCCAATATGGATCCTAAAAAAAAAAAAAATCCCGAATGTTAAGGACACAAATATTAAGGAGACAAGGAAATTTGTGTGCACCCAAATTGCTAGCTATAGTAATTATTTATTGTATCAAAAAGTTCTGAATTCCTAAAAGTCTGAGTAAAAAGAGGCAAGTAAAATCTTTGTTTATTGCATCAATTAATCAGACAAGAAGCAGTAATACAGCAAATTTTAACCATTATTAGGAAAGAAAATTAACACATTCATTATCTGGTCTTCCTTCTGCAACATAAGAATTCTAATCCTATTCACCCTAAATCAGCTCCAGGTGATGTAAAAGAACTAACAAATTTCCCATCTTATTCTAGGACTGAAATGGATAAAATCCACAGCTGGGGAAAAATGGACATTTAACAGTCCTTGAATAAAGAAAGCAAAGCTATTAATGTATATTTTACTATATCCCATTTTACATTATTTTGCATTTCCCACTAAAGAAAGACCTTCATAATAGTTGAAAACAGAATTTTTATTTTGTGCTATTTTCCTTACCCGTGCTTTAAACAGCTGGTCATATACTTCAAGCAGCCTTGGCAATGGCACTCCAATTTCTTGCATGGTGTATGTTACAAAACCTACATCCCAGTTCAAAGTGCAGACCTGTTGCTCTAGAAACTGCACTAAAAAATCTGGAGGACAAAAAAGGAAATACTTGAGATTCTGACTTAATGGAAGTCCAGGAAAGAAAGGCATTTAAGAGTCATTCACTATCAGCAATGCATGGCAAGGATTACTCATACTAAGTACTTCATTGCGGTTTTGCCATGTATCTATGCTGTTAAGAAAAATTAATTAACTTTTGTTCAACACAAAACACATATTCTTATTACCGCGATGCCCCGTTATTTCGGCTTATCCCGGTAATCAGTCGAAGACGCAGAAATAATGAGAGCTGGAGGTTCAGGCTGTGTTCAGAGCAAGGGCGGAAAAAGGGGGGAAACCCCTTTCGTTTAATTCTTATATACACTTTTAGAAATCACAGATCATTGGAGAAAGTTAACACTTCCGTCTCTAACTATATTGGTTACAAGAAGTGTCCGTCAAAAGGATCTGTGTCCATGGGAAAGGAATGTAAAAAGATAATTTTTACAACAACATAGCTATGTTTACAGAAATCGTCCTTGAGACTGTCTAACAGAGAAAACTAGCTATTTTACAGTGAAAAATGGGCAACATATTCTCACTACATCTGCTAGAATAGCCAGCAGAACTACTGGAGCTTTTGTCATGTTCAAGTGCCTGTAACAATTAACAATGTACTGTTCAGCACTAAGTGTTCATATTGAACATTACTGCACAATATTTTAGTATTATAAAATAAGATTTACTGCTGAACAATGAATTTTCCAGGTTTTTATATAACACCATGCTTTCAAAACGTGAGCATCTCAAAAGTAGAAACTCCAAAACAGGATCCAGAAATCTCCTGAATTTTTTTCAGAATCTGCCTGTTCAGATGGCAGATGGTTTCTACAGGACTTCAAAAGACAGCAGAAAAACATGCTTGCTTAAAGTCCTGCATGCAGAAATCACCTTTTAGTTTGTACTTCGATGTAAACAAATGTTACTACTTTCTAAAACAGGATCTGCACAGCCATCCAAAAGTAATTGCTGCAGACATGTAAACTTCATTTATTTCCCATCTCTTTTGATATTAAAAAATGAGAGGCATTTCTTAGCTCAGAACTTTGAGAGGCTAAAAAGAAAGCTGAGACCCATAAGTCTGTTTATTTACTATGCAGGCTAAACAACTTGCCTAAAGGAAAGTAACGAGGTGTGCCAGCATAGATCTTTCCAAGCAATGCCAGCTTCAGACAAAGCGCCTGCATTCTGTCAGCAGGGTTAAGAGATACACTGTCACTGAGCTCTGAAAGTGAAAACAAAACATTTAGAGACAATGTCAGGAAAAGTTCCACATTTACACAGAATGACATCAAGGTATCTAAGTTTACAAATACTACATGAAAATCTTACTACATGAAAATCTTACACTATTTTGAATGCAAAATCAGTATGTGAAAGTGAAAATACAACTTCTTCTCGTGTGTTTGCATGCACAATCACAAATTTTTATGCTTCCATGAAGTTCCATGTAAATCTACTTAAAAAACCCCAACCAAACAAAAATACATTCCAGAACTGCACAACAAACCCACTACCACACAGCTTTTCCCTCAGATCTCTATGAATGCACAATGGAGAACTTTAGCCCAAGCTCCAAGGGAAAACAAAACAAACTAAAAACAACAGGAAGAGAGAGTGAATTACTAACTCATGGTAAGGATGAGGCAGTTCATCACAACTTCTAGTCCATTAAGACCTACCTTTTTCAATGATTTCTTGCCAGAGAGTTTGCACCAAGATAGGGTCAGAATGACCTGCACAATGTATAATTGCCAGCTTACACTCTGAGAGCTTGAAAGGGTCAGCAAATTCTCCATACAGCTGAAAGGAAATTACCAGGCTTTACATTTCATGTAGCATCAAAATTAAATTTTAAAAATCAGTTGTTCCTTATTTTGTGTAATACACATTAGACTAGGAAAGGGGCAACTTAAGTAACTGCTTTTTAGTTTCATCTCTTAAATACAATGTCAAATTTTATAAGCAGTTAAAATTAAAACTGTTAGTTTTCCAACAAATGAAGAAATCAGAGACTTAATAAAGAAGATAAACAAGAGAAAGTGAAGACTGAAAGACTATCAAAGCACAGAAAATGACAGTCAAGGGTAACAGACATTCTGAGATCATGAATGATAAACTGCCTATTAATTTTTCTAGTAAGCATAGCACCATTCTTTGCATAGCACTTTCTCCTCTCAAAATTTGATAAACTGATTTTTAATCACCTTGGTAATATCCATCAGCTCAGCATCAAGCTGGGAGATTGCATCTTGTACTGAAGAATGATGGGAATACTGCCGCTGTAATGTTTCTTGTATTTGAAGCTGGATCCTTGCAACCTTGTTTAAAGAGGAAAATACAATATTTCAAGATTCAATTCATTTAATCAAAGTTTTAGAATACACCTCTAACTTAACTAAATGTAAAAATATTACTGCCTTTACACCATTAAGTCTACTTTCAACCATGTAACTTTGTCATCTTAGAAAGAAAAGCACAGAAATCAATTTCTACACGACTGGTAATAAAAATGTCATGTGCCAATGAGACAGTGAAATAAAGCATTCACAGTGTAGCTTAGATTAGTATTTTTTCTTACTTCCATTTTCTCTTCTAATTCATGTAGGAATTCACCATCTGCAGCTATAGAGGATATGGCAGTGGAACTTTTGGCACTCAAAATGGCACGTGCAATGTATTCAAGACGCTGCTGAAGAGAAATTTCTGTGCTGCAAAACAAATATTCAAAATAAAATGGGTACTTCATATAATTATTTGAGGGTTAGTTTTATTCTAACTAGACTCTGGGAATTAGTATGTGGCTTTTCCTGATTTTACTAAATCATACAGGACATGATTCAACCATGTAACCCCTTCTTTGCTGCAAGTTCAATTCCAGTATACTTCTCAATCCATTGCTCCAGGTAAACGATCACACTACAAAAATCTGTGGAAGAAATGACCACTTAATATATGGTATCTACAGGAAATACATTGCAAAGTAATTTAGAATATGTAAAACAAATATTATAACTTCTTTCCAGTAACTGTCTAAATTTAAAGCTAGCATATTCTAGTAATTTCTTTTTTTTTTTTAGAAAACCTCCTTGGACATTGGCCTTTTCTTAAAATACTTACATACAAGATTTTGATTTTCGTTTGTTGAGCTTTTCCCTGATTACCTCAATATATATGCAACAGATCACACATAATCCATACCTATGCAGGTCAGCCAACTTAGCCAAGACTCTGGCAGCATTACTAAAATTTCTGTTCTTTTCAAAGTATCTCCAGAGTAAATCCATATAGCGGACTTTGTTTTGGTCAATCTTGGTCATCCGCACCAGATAGGGCTCCAAAAAGGGGGCAGTAACCTGCAGACATCATAAAGATAACATTTATGTTCTTGCTGTTCCCTGTTTTTTAAAGCACCAACATTATTACACACTTTGTTGCGTACAGATGAGCTCACCTGTAACAGCTTGTCTGCCAAATCAGCTTGTATCAACCAGTTGTAAAGTGCAATACTGAAGAGTTCGTCTGTCGAGCGCTGAGCCAGCTTTAGCATTTGTTCAAACTAAGGGAAGAAAAGATCAAAGCTGCTATTCCAGAAGTGATTATGTTACACTAAGCACTGAAATCCCATGCAACAATAGTTAGGTTCATATTCACAGGTCATCATTTTTATGGACGGTCTAGACACGGAAGTAAATTCATAACAAATCTTCACTTTGCTAAACTATTCCATAATTTTACTAAAATAAATTCTACACCCCTTCCAATCACACAGTTTTCTGGAGTGCAGCCAACACTTCTTTTCTGAGTTTCTTACATGGTGTCCTGCTTCTTCATTGCTTAGCATGTTGGGGTCAGATGACAGCACTGGAGGACCTGGCTTTTTGGGTACACTGGGAGACTGAGGAGCTGCTTTACTTTGGTTCACTAACTCTTGAAGTGTGTCAGTGATACACTTGTAGCTGTTCAATCTGTAAACAGAGGAAAAGAAAATAAAAGCCTCATAATTTTTACTGCTACTATCTATGAAATAGTCTTCTGAAGTGTTTTTGTATGACTTTGTAGACAGGGTTACTAAAATTGTTAGCTAATTGTCACAATCTAGTTTGTGCTCATTAAGTACTACTTCTGTAATGTTCTGACCACAATGTTTTCTGTGTCTATCACCCTTTGTTCCAGATTAAGTTGGTATTATATGAATCACAATCAAGGGGCAAAAACATTTATAGTGACCCTTGTCATAAAATGCTTACTTACTACTATCCTGCATACCTTTGCTAAAAGAGCTACTTTTCCACTCACTTAAAATAAAGCACCCATATAACGACCATAAATTATCCTGAAAACTTGCCTTTCTTGAAAAGCTTGGAGTCCAACAACATCCTCTTCTGGTTCTCCATTTTTGTAGAAATGAAGGCCAAGACCCTGGGGATCTTTCTTCTCAGCAGCTGTAAGAGAGAGCTCTACTACTCCCTCATAGAAACGCACTAGGAAAAATCAAAACAAGTATCACTGTTCATTATTGTATTAAATTTATGACAAAATGCTAAGTGACGTCACACACGTCTCATTTTACATCTACTTTTGAATTATGTACTAGCTTTTACTGCACTAAACAGGATTCAGAACCATGTTTCACACAGCATATTTTGTATAAAAGCTACCCGAAACCCTCTGCTTACATAGAGCCCACTAATTTTCCCAAAAATACTTTAAGCACATATATGAAACAAATGGACAATGAAATATGAAAGAAGAACATGAGAATATTTTAATACAGAAATGGGTTTCTTGGTTGGTTGGTGAAATCTAGAAAGCCTTTAATTCACTGTAAGAGTTATTAACCAACTATTTATGGTAAAAAACTATAAAAACCAAGTTGAAAGTTAGTAAACAAAATAAACATAAAAGATGGCATTAAAGGATACCACATAAATTATTTAACAGAACATGATCGACCACTAGCTCTTACCCTGCCTATACTGTGCACAAACGTTAGCAAGGTCTACTTGATTGCTGATCTTCTGGTACTCTTTCAGTGACTCTCTCAGCATCTTCTCTTTTTCCATTTTGCTTTGAGCCTGTCGAGACCGCTGAAGAAGTTCATTTGCCTAGAGACAAATGATGGGAAGAGGGAAATAGTCACATGAGCACGTCAGGAAGAGATCATGGTTCCTGTTAATGAGTTATTATTCTAAACTTCAAAGCTGAAATAGCAGAAACACATCCTCTCAAAAGCGCACTCTGGTCACTAAGTTTCCAGAAGCATTAGAGAGAAGGGCTGAAGGCTTAATCAACAGGTTCCCCCTTCTCTCCTCACCAGCCACTTGTTTCAAATTTATTTGAAAAGCTTCAAAGCCTTAAGTTCTTAAACACAATTATCTTTCACGATTTCCACTACACTGTGCAACAGACAAAAACTAAGACACTATGCTGAGGAAAGACTGGAATAAGAAAATATTTTGTCAACATAAAGAACAAAGATAGACATCAGATTAGTTACTCTATGAACATTACAAATAACTACAAATACTTCAAATAATTTTCATGTAATGTTCAGCATTAATCAATTGAAAGACACAAATATGCCCACAACCATGACTTCGTTATTGCTTCTGCTTCTGAAACTACTTGAACATAATGACTTACAAGCTGCCCTATTCTGCCCTCATTTGAATACATTCTAAAGTTGTGTTGTGGTGCTGTAAAATCTGAAAGTGCACTTACCTTGGAACAGACGGCATCATCAGTGCTATAAAGAAGAGGACAAATATCTTGCAAATGGGCAATGATTCCATCCACAGCAGCATTATCTCTGATATAACAGTTTATGAGAGAAGCAATGAGTGCTCCAGTCAACTCTCTGTCTCTAATCACCAAGTCTTTAAAAGCAGTAATCTTGAGCTGTTCTTGAAGTTCCTGAAGATGAGACAGAATTTTATTAGTTTATCCAATCTTTTACTTGATTCCATTTAGAAATGTCAGAATGTTACAGCAGCAAAATTAACTGTTTCTAGTAATTATAAATGTATAAAACTCCAATGACTGCAATGTACAGCATAGAAATATATTATTTAAAATATGCTTTATGTAGCAAAATAAAAATAATAAAGCAAGGGCTAATAATGAAAGCACTAAATCCCTGGATGCCTAAGGACAGTGAAAACTCCTCTTAACAGACTTCCTCTGCCATCTTCACTATGTCACCGCTGTTTCAGATCTCTGATTGCAAAAATGCAATTAGCAGTTCCTCTTACTTGACAGGGCACTGTCAGAATGCACACTCTGAATACGTCATAGTTCTTAATAATGGGAACAATCTGACTACTGTCACAGACGAAAAAAAATGACAGATTCAATAAAAGGAGGAGTTTGAAAAGTTCAAGGTCTGCACTCTTCATGCTTTTAAAAATTAAATTACATTGAAGGTTAATAATTTTTAAAATTTATTAGGAATATTTGCTCACATAGTTTCAAGTAGTGTCTGTGTAGTGTCCATATATGTTTACTAACTGCAGGATACTACTACTACAAAAACTCTAAATCCACTGAAGGCAGAGGAAAATGTTTTAGCTTTTACACAGTTAGTTAACTCTTTATCCAACACAAAATAAAAGTTGCCCTAAGCTCCCCAATGAAACAGCATGAAGAGCTACAGCTTCTGTGCATCTGTAAGGTTTTAAAATTATTATTTTTGTGAACAAAAAATACAGCTTGTCAAATAATCTATTTTCCTATCAAGTTCTAGAATGCTTAGTACTCAAACCAATAGCTTTTTTCAGGGGTTGGGTACAAGTTTGACATTCGCAAAGGGTGTACAGCAGTAGCGTCCATGGTTCTACAAGTTTCCTTCAGGAGAGGCTGAGAAAACTGGGATCATTTAGCCTGGAGGCTTAGAGGCAATATGTGGGATCTTACTAGTATTTTTGGGAAGGTGTAAGGAAGGCAGAGCCAGGCTTTTCTCAGTGGTGCCCAGTAACAGGACACTACACAACGGTCAGAAACTGAAGCAAAGGAAATTACACCTGAATAGAAATCTTTCTTACTCCAGAGGTAGTTCAACACTGGAACAGGTTGCTCACAGACACTGTGAAGTTTCCACCTTTGGAGATATTAAAATCGTTACTGGACACAGCCCTGGGCAACCTGCTCTAGCTGACCCTGCTTGGAGAAGCAACTAGATTATTTCCACCACTTCAAGGAGGCAGATAATCCCTATTGGTTCCTTCCAGCCTCACCTGTTCTGGGGTACATTCTGGAACTCTACTTTTGCAGAAGTGCAAGGACTCTACTACCATATTGTTCTCCATTTTCCACCAAGACTAAGGCAAAGAGCGAAATCCACTGGGCTGGAAAATATTGGTCTATTCTTTTCAGCACAATTTGCAGCATGTGCTTGTGAAAACAGAGTAATTTGTAAAACCAGTATTAACTATCAATAAAAGTAAAACATAGTTTATTGTTAGTGGCACTTCTGATTTTGTAAAACTGGGTGATCATGTCAATACTACATACTCAATCATTTGCCACCTGAATAAAATTCTATATGCGGTTTAAAATTCATCACATGTTTCTCAATTAATTTAAATTATAGTCCTTTAGGAATACTTAGGTAGCAAAGGAGATTCAGGTGATTTGTACAAAGCAATTAAAATTATATGATCCACATCTTACCTTCTGAAGCTCACCCACAGCAACACTGAACTGGTGCTCACACAGCAACTTCCATAAAGCCAATGCCTGGCAGGTTTTGCGAACAAGCTGCTGGATGCCTTGAAGTGAGGTCTTCTCAGTTAGCTGTGCCTCAGCTGAAAAAGCAGAGATTATCAGCCAGTAAATATTTAACATGGTTCAAATTAGCACATAAATTTTTGAGGTTTTACAGTAACAATCTCTTTAAGTTTCAATTTTTTTTTTTTTTGTCTTCCGTTCCTGATTAATGTTGTCTAGCTCTCTTGGGAGGTAAGTGACATTTTAACATTTCTTCAAAACAAATATCATCTGTTAACATTTATTCTAAACAATGCAACACAGGAGTAGAACTTTCTGAAAAAGAAGTATGGTTTCCTGTGAATACACTGGGTTTACACAACAGTCCTAAATGTTTATCTATTTTTTTCCATAGCTATTCTTAATGTATTTATGACGAGCATAAAAGAAATGAAAATAAACCCATACATATTCCCTTTCTGTTTAATTACCTGTATTTACTTGTAAAGAGAACAATTATAATCACAGCTGTGGTCAGTACTTTAAATGATATTTAACTATCTTTAAAGCAAAAACGACAACATTCAAATCTAGTAAGTATTACATTAACTGAAAGGATAACGTTCAAACTTGTAATGTGAGTGGAACATGTCTGCAACAATTCATGTCTGTACTTTTGAGTGCTTGCAGTTCACAAATGAGGAAGCAATAATTACATTGTGTCATTCAGCAATCCAAAAGGTTTATGAACCTTGAGAAGAATAAAAATGAAAGATAAAACAAATCCTACATAATGACTTCAAAATTTTTACATTTTACCTTTTGAAAACCCAGGATTATGCCCAAATGGACCACAAACATCCTCAATTTCACATATACAGCAGTAACACTTCCCAGCTTGCCTGCAGGTGCTGGCAAAAGCTGCACTACAGAAGGACCCAATTTGAAATAGGCAGTGTGACAGACTTCGTATTTCAAAACAAAGTTTTGTAGACATTTCCGTGACTGTACCTTTGGACTGTACCTTTTGAGCTACAGTATTTTTTTAATAGGACATCATGCTCATTTATTTCGCAATAACTGCTTAAAAATTGCTATCCCGTAAATATAAATGGGTGTGCAGCTACTAAGGTACTTTGGTGAGGAGATTAAACAATCTTATCAATTCTAGAGAACACTAGGGAGAAGAAAAGGGGATAGGTAAATGTGCAAAAAATTGGCAAAATATTTAATGTAAGATTTGTGTGGGAAAAAGGCCTTTTTATTTGGAGGATTTCACATGAAATGTGAGAAAGGGAATGATGCATTTGGTTGTTGCCTTACACCTCCTGTTCAAACGTAACTACATACCATGATATTTCCTTTGAAGTTCTTGCTGGACTTGCTGAGAACTTCCACCATCAGGCCGCATAAAACCCAGGAGCCTCTGCTGCAGATTGGCTGGTGAGCTGAAACTGCAATTCAAAACAAACAAACAAACAAAAAGATAATAATATGGTTAAAAGCACTAAATCTTTTAGAGATGAATCTAACAATTCATTTTTAGTATCTGAACAGTTAGAGCTGTGTACCATACAACTCAACACAGACACACATGGTACAGTTTGTCAAAAGCTGGACATTAAATACCACCAGCAAATTTACCACAATTAATACCACCTTGGGTTTCCAAGGGCTCCTACTGTAGCAAACTGTGAGTTTCTATCCAGAAATTCTTGTAAACCTTTTAGTTCTTGTAGCACACATTCCAGCACACGGGATGGAACACTGCTTTCTATCTGCAAAAGAAAGCAAACTTCTTTATAGAAAGCTGGGTTTTCACACTTCTTTTTCCAAAAAATTTCAACTTTAAGCTAAAATCACCAAAAATACAAATAAATAGTGAAAGAGTAACAGATCACTAGAACACAACATGATTATGAGGGCCCCCACATTCATTGAGGGGGCACACATGCGAAGGGTCAGGAGTCCTCTCAAGAGATGCAGTATTCAAGATCTACCTTCTTTGCCCCTCTGGTAACTAAATCAGCTACGCTTTACTACTTCCAACTCTAAACGAGAGCAATGATTGAACATTGCCAAGACACAGAATATAACGGCCAAGGTCTTCCAGAGTCTCCCAGTTACCTTAGGAGGTAGGAGGAGGAAAGCTCATGTAGCAGTTAATTTGCAGTGGTGAAATTACTCAGTTCAGGATTCTATTAACATCCACAGTCAGAAAAGATTTTGTTCTTTTGACCATGGACAAAAAGTGAAACAGCAAGGTGTTAGTCAGGAAAATGATGGAATTTTTTTAATGTCCTTCCAAAACTGCAATGACTACCCCAAACCGCTAAAGCATTTTATTTTTAAGGTTTGTCTGGAGGGAGTATGCAGAAACCCTAAGTGGGTATGAAGGAAGTGCCATCAATAAACATAGAGAAAACTGGCCATTGCAAATTAAAAGCAGTGATCAAACTACTTAGGTTTCTTAAAAAGTAACATTCAAAATGATAGCTTAAAAAGACAACTAATTAAGAGCTCTCAAGTAAACACTGACGTGACAAACAACAGGTTTTGTACCTGAACAGTTTATAACTGGGAATGGAAGTTAAAAAGGACTTAAGACAAATACTAAAAGAAAATTTTAAGAACAAAGAATAATCTTTTACATACTGCAACAACTTCTCGATTGCCACTTTTGAAAACTCTCTCCACAACTATGCTGCCATCCCAAATATTTCTGCAAAACGGAACAGTTCTGTGTTAAAAGCCAAGTTATTTAAGGAAGTATTTTTGCAACTCTTCTATGTGTAATTTCTTAAGAAATGGTAAAACTTTTTACTTAAAAGTGTAAAACAAAAATTTATTTTAGTTGAAAACTAAATACTCAAAAAGTAGCCATTATACAATTATGAATAGTACAGATATAAATAATTAATACAATTCCAAATTTTAAAACTTTAATTTGATTAAATTTGACACTTTCACATACTATAGGTCAGTATTATTGCCTAGAAATACAGTGTAAACAAACAAGTGTTGTAACAAACTTTCTTTCCCAATCAGCATGCAGAGAGATGACCAACAAACACACACAGAGCTCTGTTCTTGCTTGGAGTGTTTAGTAACACATGATTCAACACCCAAGGTAACAGAATTCTCTTTAGTCCTGTTTCATTGCTCTGACTTGAGTGTTCTAAGTAAAGATTCTTAAGAAAAATGACTTAAACCCGGGACTTGGATCTTGTAATTCCTTCTCCATTTCTGTTTCATCCTCCACTAGGAGTTTAAAACACACAGCTCATAGGCTTGAAAAATGAAACTACAGTTTTCAGAATTGTGCTTCTGTACTTGACTGCAGGGTCAATATCTAAGCAGCTTTCCTGCCCTAGGCATTCACTGAATGTACTATTATTAAAAGAGCTGCAAAGACAATGTATTATATCAACAGGTATTTCATAAATACAACATTAAAATGCACTTTACTAATTTCCAATTTAAATGCTATGAATGTAGAATTCACCACCTACAAGCATTAGTGGAAAGAAAAGCTGTGAAATAAATTGACTGGCAGAATCTCTTTTTACACAAAGACCTCACCCTATAATCCGAGCAAAGTATATGCAGATGCCATTGTGTCTTCCAGAAAATACTATCTCAGGACCCATCATTCCACTAATGGATGTACCAGGGTGAGACATGGAATTCCCAGAAGGAAACACAGGAGTTGACATAACAGGCGGTTGTAAACCTAGAGTAAAAATCGGTAAATATTATTTTTTTGAATGCCCATAAAAAGCCTAGTTGGAAAAACAAACAAACAAACAAAAATCAGTGTGTCTCCCACAGAGGAAAAGAAGGTGTTACCTTGCCCAGATGTCAAAAAGCTAGGACTAGGATATGGACTATCAACAGTCAAAGGGGAACCTAAGAAGGGAAAAGAAATAAAGGTAAGTTTGTTAAAAACAATAAAAAAAATAAACTAAAATCTAACCCGTAAGGTATCTGTGCAAAAGCAGCAAAGTTGTTAAATCAAGTACCTTAAAAATTTTATTCATAGTTAAGTATCAAATTGCGCTCATTTCTTACCAACCCAACACTCCACAAGTGAACCAAATAGATACACTTCCCTCAAGAGCAGTTATTAAGCACTTTTTACCAGCATTCATGTGTTACTTATTGCACACCATCTCTTCTCTGCATTGGATATAATAATGTCCACATACTTTTTGTTGTCCCTCACTTTTTGAATGCTGAATACTGGTAATATTACCTTTAATTTTTATATGGGGCAGATGGACAAGCAGTACAGCAACACTGTTAACTTGAAACACTGAGACTGTCCATAGCCTCAGGTTCAGCAGTGAATACTCAATTTCCTCCTGCAAATTAAGTCTGAATAGCTAATTTAAGACCCCGAAATACGAAGAACATGTGTGGTCATCTACAAATGTCCATGTACAATTAGCAAGCAAGATCATGTATCACAGAAAAGGCAAGAAAACTGGCACTCTGAAAATTTGACTTTTATCAAAGAATCAGTTCTTCTTGCCTAATTTACTACAATTCTCTCAACTTGGCAACACACAACAGCACAGAGGATAACACAGTGCCAACGCATTCTCAGAGCACATTGTCATGTGTGCTAAGCAAAGCACAAACTTGCAGAAAAGCAGCATGCAAATGGCATGACTAGACTTCCAACAGTGGGAAAAGATGAAACTAAGTTAAAGGCTCCTGGCCTTTCAGTGCTAACATTACTGTAATGTAGTTTGACATGCAAAATTGCGAGGTGGTTTAATGAATTTCTGTCAGCAGTGTCTGACCCACCACATGGGACATCCACAATATCAGAATCTTAATTTCACATGACAGTTCTCTACCCTTTGAGCAAACCAAGAAAGTAGTAGGAGAAGAATGGTGCCATCTTCCACCTGGACCTGTTACTGAAGCAAAATGGAAACGTGCTTTGATACTAGGTTTGAAAGAGGTATATATGACAGAATGACAAAAATACACAAACATTTAGACTTGGGAAAAATACATCTACTCATAAAATGAGTATCCTTACTGACTACAGAGCTTCCTCTAATTTCCCCCATACCTTAATTTCATTCTTAGCCTGCTCCTAGCACCTGTTCACCCCACAGCTGCTGTTCTCTCCAACTCAGATTTAATTTTACATTCTTATGCCTTGTCTCAGCTCTTATCCACACTGTTACTGTTCCACACCATAAGACTTGGAAAATGATGCCATTGATTCACTAAAACCAGCCACTCTTCTTAGTATTTTAATAAGATTAAGAATTCTGAAAAACGGGGTCAACTGTTTTTCCTAAACTTCATCCTAGATCAACACATTTTTCTCTAATACTTAGGAATGTGGACATATGTCAAAAAATAATAATGAAATGAAACTGCCTTGCATTCCAGACAAATAAGCTTATTTCCCAAGTCTGTTGTGTAAAATTGAATGCACATGTCAGATAAAGATAGAGGATCTTACACATGAGTTTTTGACAAAAAATAATAATAAAAATAATAATTTAGTTCATATTTCAATCAATTTCAAATCAATCATTATTAATTTCTTTTTTCAAAACCCTTCAAATCCTGAACTGAGCAACACATATTAAGGGATGGCAACTGTAGGAACAGCAGCTGAACGGCATTTCATTGGATCTGAGAATACAAAAAGGCCTCCAATCCAGGCCGTATTAAATTCTGAGGAGAAACAATAAGCACTTTTCTCCACTGTAGGTGGCACTGAAGACTGAAGCAGAAAACAAATGTTGAAGACAGAGCTTTCAAAGGGAGAAATCTCTCCAAATGACTAGCTTATTTCTTGATCAAATTTCTTCTTCCTTCTCATAAGCAGTATCTGCAGAGGTATGACAATGATACTGTAGGAAGATACCTTTACAGCTAGACTGGAACCAGCTAAGATTTGAGAAGTCTGAAATATACGATTGACAAACTGTTCACTAGCTGCTGAAATTACTCTGGAAGCAACAAATGCATGACTTCTTCATGGTATCTTAACAGACTGTATGCAACATGGAGACATAGTTTGAGGTAACATGGTCCCCTCACTAAATCCAAAAACCACTTGAGAAATGGAAAAAGCTCTTGTTACTAACTAGCCAGTGAGTGAAAAAACCAAAGTTTATTTCAGTCAAAAAGAATACAGGTACTTGTGAGAAGACAAAACACAATATATTCAAGGAAAAAAACCTGTCCAAAACCATTAAATGCTTGCTGCATACCTGCAGGAACAGGAGAACCCAAAATAGGTCCAACATTGCTTGGAGGAGGCAGAGCTGATGGAAATCTCATTTGTGCTTCTCCACCATACCTAAAGTTTGGAAAACCAAAAATTTCTAAGATGTCATACAATCCATTTAGTTTTCATGTCTTTGAGAATGCGCAGCCATTTGGGGATTCTTTTAAAATGGGAATAAAAACCGCAGCATAGTTTTAAAGAGAAATTTACCAATTCCAAAATCAAGACTTATGCTTTAGTATCTTGTCAAGATTTGCTTCTACAGAGAAGAGGAAAGAAAGGCACAGTTGAGATGATCCATGCTTGTCCTTTTACCATACACAAGTATTATTTATTAATCTCTGTCCTACAGTGTTACACAAGCACTTTGCTGTGTCTTCGCTTGCTAACACTCGCCTCTCCAGTTACCATCTACACTTCCCCTCAGACTTTGTGACTAAAGTGAGTTTAATAAAGAGCAACTATTCACAACCCACTGAAAGCAGCTGCCTGACTTTAACACCTGCACAAGTTTTGGCAAGGAACAGGTAAGTTTTTGGGAACATAACACTCCAATCTGCACATCTTATTATCACTCTCAACAGCCTTATCTTACGAAAACCTTTCTCCTCCTGTGAGGACAGCCAAGAGACCCACAACACAGGGTCACAAGAACCTCATGACGTTCAACAAGCACAAGTGTAAGGTGCTGCACCTGGGTCAGGGCAATCCCAGACACAGAATAGACTGGGAAAAGAATTCACCGAGAGCAGCCCTGCAGAGAAACACTTGGGGGTTCTCATGGATGACGTGCTAGAAATAAGCCAACAGCCCAGCCAAAAAGCTAAATCTATCCTGGGCTGCATCAAAAGAGGAGTGGCCAGCAGGCTGAGGAAAGTAATTCTCCCCCTACACTCTGTCCTTGTGATACCCCATCTGGAGCACTGCATCCAGCTCTGGGATTTCTCACTTTGGACTCATTAAAGCAGGTCCAGAGGAAGCCATGAAGACCATAAGGGGCTGGAGCAGCTCTGCCACAAAGACAGGCTGAGAGCTGGGGTTGTTCAGCTGGGAGATGAGAGGGCTTTGAGGAGACCTTATAGCACATTCCCGGATTTAAAGAGGGTATCATAAAAAGCAAGGGAAAGCAACTTTTTACAAGGGCAGATAGTGATAGGACAATGGAGAATGATTTTAAACTAGAACATCAAAGAGATTTAGGTTAGATACTAGTAATTTTTACTGTGAGGTAGGTGAGACACTGGAAAAGGCTGGTCAAAGAAATTGAGGCTATTCCATTTCTGAAAGTGTTCAAGGCCAAGCTGGATGGGGCCCTAAGCAACATGATCTAGCGGGTGGCATCCCTGCCCACAGCAGGGGTGGTTGGAACAAGATGATATTTAAGGTCCCTTCCAAACCAAACCATTCTGTGACTGTGTATATACCAATTTTTTAAGGCAGCTAATGAAAATACACATATTTGAACCCCACCAAGGATATACACTACTTAAGATACATGGATTACAAATTAATTAAAAAAAAAAAAAAACCCACACAAAAAAAAAACCAAAAAAAACCCAAAAAACCACCAAACCCCCAAACACACAAAAATCCCAAAAAAACAAACAAAAAAAACCAAAACAAAACAAAACTAAAAAACAAAACCCCACAAAAATCACAACCACCACCACCAAAAACATCAATACATATAACCAAAAGTCACCAGGCCCTGAACTGGCATCAGATTAAAAAGCTGTACAAGTATTTAGTGGCAGTGGTAATCCTGAGCAGCATATGGATGACATACAGAATTGAAACTTACCTGAAGAATGCTCGAGTAGCCCAAGCAGATACTTCTCTATCATATGCAGCACTAGAACAGGCCAAAATAAGGCAAGTGGCACAGGCCTGATCCTCCTAGACCATATTACACAGTCAGTGTGGTGTCTTATATCAATACATTTAGTAAGAAATGTTTAGAAGTTATATTCTTCAATACTAAAACAGTAAATACTTTCTCCATCATTTTATTTAGAGGTCAAGGAAATCAGCTCTCCCCAGTTACATACAAGAAATGAATTCTAGTGAGTTATTCCGCTCTATCAGGTGAGTTTGTTATATGGCTTTTGCAAACTCAGTACTATTACTGCTAGGGAACAATCTCCAAGTCTGACATTTAAGTATGACTAAAAATCAGTGTTTGCATATTCTAATGACATGCTAAAATACTGGTTACTATGTCCTACCCAAGCACAAGGGAACAGACTACAATGAACTCTCACTACAGGTCCTACATGGTATTGGTCATAATGAAATTGTAATCCAGAAGAACAAATTTTCTGCTTGTTTGTTGTTTACCTTAAACAAAACCAGCTGCTAATCAACAAAAACACCCAGACCAACTATACACATTTTTACTGGCCTTCAAAATATAAAAACATAGTGTCAGAAATTCAACATTTTTAGAAACTCTTCCTCCCTTGTTCTTAGTTGAACTTCTTTTCTAAACTAAGAACTGCATCATACTTCTGCATACAAGACACACAGAAATTTCACAGACAGTTAGTTACATTTTTGATTTTAGATATCATAAAATAAGAAGCTACTTCTCTACAGAATTTAGTTTTATGTAGACAACAGAAAAGGGAAAGCTATTACTTTAACTGGTAAATGAAACATTGACCAGAAGATTGCGGCAACAATGAAAATATTATAAATCATTTTTCATAACATGTCAAAAACTCTTACCTGATGCAACTTGAAGAATCTCTCAATCTCTTCTCCATCTCCACCTGTATTGCTCACAAGCAGATGCCGTAGCTGATCAACAGGTCTGAGTTTATGAAATATAAAGCTTCCCTAAAAGTAAGGCACAGCAAATTAGAATAAAGATGTCTTCCTGCTTTGCACCATTGGAGTAAAACATAACTGGTGCCCAAAGCCCACTTCCCGTTCACTATCAAGTCTAGGAAAGGCAGGCAAAGTACTGCAATGGCTATAAACTCTCCATAAACTGAGTTGATTTTGCTATTCTTAACCTAACACAAAGCATAGAATATAAACATATAGCAAGTATATGCAGAAAAAAAAAGGCTTTGTGTATCTTGAAAATCCCAAAAACTGCCTGAAAAAAATGATTGAGGAATTCAAGCCATGGTAAGAATTTACATTAATCACTTTCCCTGCATTCAAACCAACTACTGGAAGGGCCCAATTAATGCCCTTAACAAAACAGTTATTATTAAACAAATGTAGCTTGCAGGTCTAGAGGTTGCAAGACATTCATGTTTAAACATTATGGTTTAAATAGCCTATTGGTCGAGATACTGAGTGCCTAAAATATTGCTAAATGTAATCAGGAAAGAAGTAGGGAAGTTTACTTCTTTCTGTGGGTTTGTTTTTTAAAAGCCACTCAAAAAAACCCTTTTGGGACTTTTTCTATGACAAATAAGAAATTTACTCAAATTTCAATTACCAACAATATTTACTCGAACTGCATTTTCTGGGCAGACAGCGACCATTTCACTTTCATATAATCAAGAGCATAACCAAAAGAACTTCCCAGATGATTTGTATCTGCAAGGGTTTCTGGAGAGCAACAAAAACTATTAATACGCTGTATAAGAGAAGTTTGCCTAAAAGCTTTAAGTAAATTTAAAAGTGGGGCAGATTGTTCCAGCAATCTTTTTCCTTATTCCTTTCCATGTTCATAGTACAATCCTTAAAACATATCTAACATAAATAAACATGTACAGATATAGATGAGTTGTCCAATTTTACATGTATTATCACCTATATCAAGAAGAGCAGTACTCACCTGGGCTGAAAGCAGAACAAACTTCTTAGGTCGCAGCATGTGTTGCTGCACAACAACAGGTGAATCAGTTATTGGAATACTGTCTTTATTTAGTGGTGTTACAATCTTCTGAACTTTGAATTCATCAATAGCAGAAAGAGCCCAGGAATGTCCATCAACACGGGTTGTCATCTGAACAAAAGATAGGTATTATCCAAAGTTTGGTAACAAACACGGATTTTGCACATCCATGATAATATTTTACTTTTTACTGTTTAAAATTAGACAGAAGAGCATCTGCTCTTGACACAAGAAAACCCAAAGAAAATAAGCAAATTCTGATACTGCCTAATAGAAAGTTACCACTGCTGCTTTTAGAAGACAGGGAAAAATATATTACTTCCTTTGGAGCACAGGGATAATGTTTTACATTTAAATGTAAAACAACTTCCAGAGTAAGACTGCTACAATATAAACAACAACTGCCTGCTAATCATATCAGAACTAAGTACCATAGGTATTGTGAATTTAAATGATTTCTTGAAGAATCAAAAAAGCTGCATCTGAATCACAAAGATTTACAAGACTTTCACAGGCAACAGTACTTCAAATGTAACTCAGGAAGAGACATATAGTAGTGAAGCCATTCCAGAAAACTATGTATGCTAACAAGGAAGAACAGCTGCTCAAGAACGGGCTGCAGTTTTGTTTGGAACACCTAGATGTTACTGTCAGATGGTGTTATCGTTTGAGATAACAGTCGGAGGGAAACCCCTCCAAAACAGAAGGCAGCTCTCACCAGCCCCTCCCCTTATTAGGTCCAGGAAGAAAATTCTTGGAAGACAGTGAAAAAAAAACCCTGAAAAAAAATCCCCAAAAAGGGAAAACCTCAGTAGAAAAGACCCAGAGAGAGTCCCTTCTGTGTGGTAGCTTCCTGAGGGCTCCGGCCCAGGCTGCACCAGGCCTCCCTAGACGTGGGGGCCAGGGGGGGACAGACGAATGTCCTTTTGATGTTGATCCCCTCCTCAGTTCCAGGTGATGGCACAGGTCCAAAGAAAAGAAGAGAAAGGCACACACAAAAAAAAAGTGGCCGAAAAGGCAAGGGGAAGGGGAAAAAAAAAACCAAAAAAAAGCAAAAAAAACCCCAAACCTCTCCTTCTCTCCACCATGCTGACTTTGCACACACCACAGCTGGGAAGAAAAAGAATCCCGGGGGAGTCACCTTATTTTATGTACAGTCTGTTGGGAGGAACTCCGTTGTCCTCCGGGCAGGAACATAGCCCCGCACTGAAAAAAATCCGCTGATGATAGGAATACATGACAGTGGCAATATGATACTGTCACCCCAGGACAGAAGGCTTGGGAAAAGAGGTCAGCACTTGGGATATTTATGTCTAAGTTTTTGCAGGGAAGGGATCTGAAGTAATTCTAAAGCTCCTTTGTACCTTATTAACTAAAACAGCAGATAAATTAAAACCTGACTGAAACTTTTAACTTATACAGTCCCTTCATTCACTCCAACTCTGCTACTCCTTCAGTAACACTATTTTTGACATGTCACTCCTCTACCTCAGGAAGACCTGAAACTTCTTTCAGAGATGAAATACATGTTCTCCCTGAACTGACACATTAGGCAATTAACTCCCTCCAAATCTCTCTTACAAACACACTTATCTAACAATTACAAAAATGAAAGTCAGAAAAAATCCCCCATGAAATAAAGAAGGGATTAAACAGGTATAAATTCTAATGAACAAATGGCGTATCAGTTTAAATAAATAATCCCAAAGTTTCTTCACCTACATTTTAAACAATCTTCACCAAGTTTTACCCTGATCAACAAACACCATTATCGACTGAGGACATGCTTTTCTGTGCTTGTGCACAACATGCAGCATTGCTACAGACAGCAGCATTTTCAAATATATTAATTAGAAGTCTTAGAAGGCAATTATTTTTTATATATAGCTTGCATCAAGCTAGGAAAGTATTTTTGAACAAGGGATCCCTAAGAGACTCATTCACAGAACTGCCTCTTTTTCCTTTGAAGCATTATTGATTAGTAGCTTCATAAGAGTTTCCAAACTCCTCATGAAGTTTTCTGTGAACTACTTATTTCTTGAGTTTTATTCAGGCATCCATTATTAGAAAAGAAAAAACAAAAGTTAGATTTTATCAAAATCTTACAAAAAAGCTTGCTTTATACCTGTGTTTCCATCATTGGCTTTTGAAAAGGGAAAGAATCATGATTGACACACCACAGGATGTCATTATCCTCATTTTCTGAAGCTGCCATCAGCAGGACCCCTAGCAAGAATGGCAATAGGATGTCCATATTAGAAGCAATAATCATGCATTTATATGGAAACTCATTAAGGCATTCCTAAATTAGCAAAAGTCAATCTTTAAGTCATTCCCATACACTTTGAACAGAAAATAGTATCTCCTGAGTTTGTATGGCATATAGTTCTTCAAAAGGTTAACTTTTAACACCATTTGCCATCTAACAGCTAAAGCTAAACCAGATATTTATGCAGATCAATGTAGTCATGACTGTCACACACACAAAATAATCTCATCTGAGCCATGTTCCACTGCTTACCTTTGCTATAAAGAGCTCTATGAACTTTAGCAGGCTTCTCTACATTCGAAGAAGCTGAAAATCCAGGTGGCAAACGGACATGAACCAAGGTTAACATGGAAGGACGAGCTGTTGGATGTTTAAATTGTGAAGTACTAAAATACAGTCGAACACCTGAACAAAAGATACAAGAAGTCACAAATTTGCTAAACTGTACAGATACCATTAATCAGCTTAAACAGAGGGGAATTGGCACTGCATTTTTACCTGCATGTGTGATTGCTAGTAGTTGACAGTCTATGGATTCAGAATTTTCAATCACTGCTATTTGAACAATAGGCTTAAAAACAGAGCGATCTATTGTTCTGAAAAATAAAACAAAAATCCCCAACACACTTTTAATGCAAAGAAATAGGCAAAAATTCTTCAAAACCATAGTGGAAACTATTGGCCTTAAATGAAGTCCCTTTCAATGAAGTAGTCATGAACATACCTGGCAATGCTCCCTGCAGCAGAAACTATAGCATTTTGTGAAAGAGAAGTAACCCTGGTCATTCCTTGACCATCTTGCCCCAAATCATAAACCTGCAATTCAATAATACAGCTTAGTGATCTATGAATGAATTAATAAATGCAGCCTCACTTATAAAGCAGCAAGTCAGGCTGTGTTTTTATTTTGTACTCGTGTTTCCATACAATTGAGGACACTCTTTCCTCAGAAAAGAAGTCTTTTAAGACTTCAGCACACATGCTGTTACAAAAAGTTAAATAGGAATAATGTCCTGACATGGCTACAAGGAATTCTCAGGTATGGAGGAAAACTTAGGAAGGTACATATTATTACACACACTAGAAACATGGCAAAGGGTTATAAGAAGTCACATACTTGCAGGACTCCTTTTTCTGAGCGGGTGTACAAGATATTCCGAGAATTATCAATGGCGATTTGAACTACAGGATCTGGGAAGGGGGGAAAAAAAAGGAGAACCAGCCAATCAACATGGATTTGGGAAAACAAGTTTAGGACAGACTACCTATAAAATAATTGATTGTACGTTAACAAAAACTGCAGGTAATGCACAGTCCTACAGGACTCCTGCTCTAAGGGATTTAAAACATCAATCAACTACAAAACTGTTAGTAAACAAACAAACAAAAAAAACCCCAGAGCAAAAACCTGTATAATTTCAAAGTAATTTTTCACTAAGCAGTGAAGGAGCATAAGATTATTCACTTCCACATTCTCAGTGTTCATGATGGTCCCACTAAGCATATATTAATATTGTGCTACAGATCACTAACTTTAGTCAGAAATGTCAAATTTTCTAGGCTTTGCTATCTATATCCTGAACTAGACACAACATCTGTCTCGATTTGTGAAATTCTTTTTTAATAATCAACTAAATAACTAAATGCTCTGTGTAAACAAAATATTCAGGCTGACTTCTTGGTAGTATTATTTTAAAAGGTAAGATTAAACTATTGGCTAAGTCTTTAACATCAGTACTTACCATCCTCTGAGAATGTGAATTGTAGCAATGAAGGAATAAGGAAAGACAGTGCACTCTTTGAATGATTAATTTTTCTACAGCGTTGACTAAACCAGCCTGCTTCAGCCTACAATTTCAAACAAATACAGCATTGATAGAAATAGCAAAACAAAATCCAAACTAGGAGCAATATTAAGAAAGTCATTAACAGGCTGAGTACAAAAACAAGTAAAAACCTAGCTGCAATCTATTGATTTAATTCAACAAGTACATATTCTTCAAAGGAAAGAAAACAGCAATCATTAAAAAGAAAATTTTGCATTAAAAAGTGTGCAGATGTTCACAATTTTAATTTTTTAAGTTGACCAAAACTGTACTGCTACTCCTCTCATAATTACTACTTTGTCAAAAAAAATTATCTACATTAAGCTGTTGTGCAAGCAAGCCACACAACACAAATAACAGAAGAAAAAAAGACTGCGAACTTGACATGTTTTGTAACTATTTTTGTTGAGATCCCACAAGAATGAAATAATTAAAATGCCTGTGTGTAAAACCCACAGTCACCTGGTATGCTACTTCATATAAGCAGCCATCCTTTCCTGCTAAAAAGATACGCCCGTTATCAGTGGATGTGATTGCCAGGATGTAGGTGTTGTCTGTAGGGAGTGAATACAGAGGATCTGGTAGCAGCTGCATTCCCCCAGACATGCTGTCATTGAGCGATCCAGTACCTTCAGTGAACCAACAAACAAATAAATCTCCTTTAGTTTTAATAGATAATACAGATATATAACAAGAAACATTTCAGAAACCAGGGAGAATTACAGCAAATTTCACAGCTACTGAACACAGCTATTCTGGAATAGCTTTTGTACACAAAGTTGCAGAGTAACAATTTCATTCTACTTAAGTTTCCAAGGAAGGAAGTGCAATGTTTTAATTTCTATACATTGTCATCTCCTCTAAAATGCAGCAAGTTCAAAACACAAGTTTTTCTTTTTTCTTTCACATCAGCTTAGTATAGAAAAAATCCATATTATAATCCTCTTATTTTTACCAAACAATTTTTTCTATTAATATACATGGCATAAAAAATGGTATCAGGTTCTCAATTTTTGTGGTTGGAATACAAATGACAACAAAGTTAATGAACACTATTTACCAGTTTCAAGATTCATGCTCATGTCTTCTCTCTCTCCAACATGCTGTTTAATCAACAGAAGCATCTGTTTCAAGTTTTTTTCACATTAAATAGGTGAGTAGTAAAACTCAATGCTTCTCATGGAATCCATGATCCAGAAAGTACACACACCATAAAAATTACTTACCCTGCTTGTAACATGATTTAAAGATTTAAAACCCAGCAAGGCACTTAGCACATGGGGTTGGTTGGTTTTTTTTTTTGAATGACTACTAATAAAATTGCCATGTGTATTAATTAATATACAACTGGGAATGAGGGGAGAAGAGAGAATTACCTGACTGTATATTAGAACAATGGAGTCCTAAAATCACAATATCCACAGGAGTAGCCAGAACAAGTAAGTGTCGTACATGAGGCTGGAAGATACCTAAATAAAAGAAGAAAATTTTAGTTTGCAGCCTGCCTCTTAGATCACAATTATGTAAACAAATGAATCCACTGGAAAGTCACATCAATTGACTAGATGGAACAGTCACATGTAAAACCTAATGATCTGTGAAATTCTAGAATTAGAAAGGCATATGAGCCAGCAGTTCAACTTCCAGTTCATGAAATAGAGGATCTTTAAAATTACATTTTTCTTAGGATCATGCTTTACACTCAACACTCTTGCCAATCCAACTTTGACTTCAACATTATTTAATCAGTAGCTACTAAAATATCTAGGAAGGCTAGAAACCAGGATCTCATGAAAATTATCACTTGAATATGTGAATTTATGAACACTACAAACGTTAAAGCATGACGTGGCAAAAAATGCAAGCTTATCAGTGTAAGTAACTGTTAAACTACACATTATTTTTGGCTTGTAACTAATTTCATAATGTTTCTAAGCCCGAAACAAACCCATATATCTTGTGTGTATATATACTGACATACACAAACCACAGATTTTCACACATCATAGAATCAGTGAGGCTGGAAAAGACCTCCAGGACCACTGAGTCCAACCTTGGGACTGCATACCACCAAGTCAACTAAACCATAGCACTAAGTGCCATGTCCAGTCATTAATACTTATGCATGTTAATATCTATGCCTACATAAAACCCAAAACATTTTCCTTTATATTACTTTATATTTTTATTATTTATAAAAAGTAAAAAATACAAATGCAGAATATAAGTAATATAAAAAATACACAGAGGGTTCAGTACTGCCTAATTCTAATCGCCATCATAATATTCCTTACCTGCCTTCGGCTTTACGAGACCCACTGCAAGGATAGTTTCACTAAGGCCATCAAAATAAGCCAGATCTCCCCTGTCAATAAACAAATGAACAAAAGCCTGCATGAAACTTGTCACAAAGTATCTCATAATAACAAAGTAAAAAAAAAAAATTATATATATAAATTACTAACACTTTTGTAACACTCTAAAGCCATCTACGTCTTTCACTTTCAGTGAAAGCAGGTTTTTCAAGCTGCTTGAAGCTCCTATTGCTGAGTTTCAAACCTGAAATCCTACTGCAGTATTTCATATTTTTGGATTTTGTTAGTTCATATAGTCTACTCTGAATTACATGATGCAGTATTTGCAATACTAATTAACATCAAGGGGAGGAAATTACATGGTTTTTTCCCCCCGATGAAAATTATCTGAAGCAATAATTCCCAACTTCCTCCCTACTAATTATTATTAACACCATGCAGTGCTGTTTTCTTTGGAGAACATATTTAATACACTCTGACACAATGTAAATGTATAGATAGGTGCCAATATGAGCTTTAATCTTCTCAGGAAAAGCAACAAAAAACATGTACAAAGCAATTCTTAGTATACATGTGCTGACTATGTGGGCAAGTAAAGAAGCAAACACGCAAACTTATAAACTTATCAATGCCATTCCAAAATATAATGAACTTACTTTCAGTTTTATGCATCCACAAACAAGCAAGGGAGGAGAGCCTCATCACAATACTTTGAAATACTAATGGTGTATTACCATTGTGGGAATGATTGGTCACCGTATACGCATCTCACTACTTACCAAATCTACGTAGGAAAGCTGGGCGATTAGAATGACTTTTTATCAACTTCTTCAGGACAAGCAAAGCCCTTGCATAAGTACAGCAGTAACTTCAGGGTATGAGTTATGTCTAATCCTAAGCAAATATAGTTTCCAATCATCTGTAGATGATTTGGCAACAAGATTACTAACTCTAACAGATCCTTAAATACTTACTATTCAAAAGTTTTAGTAAAACCTAAAAGGAATCAAGATCAGTTAAACTGAATAGTACACTGCTGTGCTGCCAATAAACAACCTTCCACTGCTGCCAATTGCTTAACTCTGGTATAACACCAATAAAATACCATCCGGAATGCGTTCTCTACATACCCATCTTCGTAGTTCCACAAAAAGATGTCACTGTCGATGGTCAGCCAGGCCCTGCTGATCTCTGGAAATACTCCCATCATACAATTGCACTGCATATCTGAAGCACTACTGATGTAAAGATTAAATGCATTTTGGGTAGCAAAGGCAAAATCCTCTTTGGAGCATTTTAAAGAATCTTAATATACAGTAGTACACCAACTGTGTACCATGTACTTGAAAATTCTTCATACAGAAACCAATTCCACCAGTAACTCTACATGAACGAACCTTGTTACCACTTAAGAGTGTTACGAAGAGAACCTGAAAAATGCAAAAGCTTTTTGCCGGGAGTCAGACAAGATTAGGGAAGAAAAATGTGGGGGAAAGAAGTTTGTTTCTAATGTTAGTTGTTAGATTGCTTACACAATCTAACATCCTTTTTCATAAGGATACGTCCAAACTGCTCCACTAGCTCTGGTGGAAGTGGGACTCTGCGGACTGAGCTGATTTCTGGAAGATTAGGTATTGACAGCAACCCGGGTCCTTGTAAAGGATAATCCATATCTGACATACCAGATACAGTAGGGCTACCTGCAAGTAAGAACAACAACAAAAAAATCAAATGCCTTGATGCTGCAGAGACTGTAAACATATAAATATCACTAGTCACAAAATACATTTGAACAAATGCTTCTGTAACAGAACCACAAACGGCAAATCTAAATCTCGAATCAGACGTGAGCATATAGATTTGCAAACAAACTCTTACATAACTCAACTGGCCCCCAGCCTACCGTTTTACCCTCTTTTCCTGTGATGCTCTCCAGTGTTTTGCTTTATTGTATGGCCGGACAGTCATATGAACAAGCCAGGACCATATTAATTCACCTAGAAAAGCCGTCTGTAGTGCTCGTGCCAACTTTAAACGCCCACATACATCCACTGTTTTTACACGCTGTGTATCCACAATGCTGCCAGAGCAGTTACACTGTGGCCATGCACATCATAGCTCAACAGAACACAGATTTGTGTAGGCATCCAGCCACCTCTATATATGGCTAGAACATCTCTTCACAGCCCACTCTGCCAGACGGTAGGCAGAGAAAGAAATGCTGCCTCCACGTGTTAAGGAGAGCAAAACAAATGTTTAATGAGAGGAGGTATACCTTACATCACACCTACGTGTGACACACAGCTGTAGACAAACAAGTCAGAGAAGCTTAAAAGAGCTTTCCAAGCTGCTTGTAACTTCGGGTTACCATAAGACCATCCTGCATGGACTTCCCAACAGGCAGAATGGAAAACCAGGGCGGTTTTCTTCATGTTTTAGGCGAATATAAGGAAATACAAGCCCAGGCCTCCTCTTATCCACAACCCTCACCCGCGCACTGAAGCGGACACCGCACGGCCCCCGCCCCACCCCGCGACCGAGACGCCTCCTCAGACGCGGCCCCAGTCCCCGAGCCGGGCCCGCAGCCCGCACGCGTGTCCGGCCGGGGGACACAGGGTCCCGGAGCGGCCGCTCCTCACTCACCGGGCGCCGGCACCGCCAGCAGTTCCGACAGGTCCGGGTAGCAGCGGTCGTCCTGGATCTGCCGGTCGATGATGCGGCCGGCGACCTCCAGCGCCTCCTGCGCGGCGGGCGCGGCGGGGCTCGTGGCGGCGGGCATGGCGACAGCGGCCACACAGCGACAGCAGGGACACGGCGATGGCGGGGCCGCGCGCTCGCGCCGCTTCACGGCCCGCCCAATCCCGGCAGGCCTCGCGCGCGAGGTGCTTCCGGCGGCGGGAAACGGGGAAACGGAAGGGAGGAGATGGAAAGGGAGAAGAGCGGCGAAAGGGGCGTTCCAACATCCGCGGCAGGCAGCGCCGGCGGGGCTCGGGAGCCGGGCGCTGCTGGAGACGAACAGCCGAAGCAGGATGAGTGGAAGAGGCGACTGAGAGGGCGCCTCATCAGCGTGCTTAAATGCCTAAAGGGGGAGGGGGTGCCACGAGAATGAACCAGGCTCTGCTCGGTGGTGCCGAGCAATATGGAAAGAGGCAACGGGCAGGAACTGATGCATAGGAGTTCCATTGGAACATGAGGAAGAACTTTACTGTGCAGTGATCGAGCACTGAAGCAGACTGCCCAGAGAGTGTGTGGCGTCTCCCTCTCTGGAGATGCTCAGTTCGTTTGGACGCAGTGTTGTGCCACGTGCTCTGGTCCCTTCCAACCTGACCCATCTTGTGATCGGCTCTAGCAGCCTCGCCGGGGTGCGGTGCATCTCCGAGGGGTCCTCAGGGCCACCTGAGGGACAGGCGTGGTCTCCTGTGCGGTCTCTCAAAGGCACGGGAGGGCCCCGAGGAGAGCAGTGGGAAGCGGCTCCTGCCAGAGCTGAGTGGCCCGGGGCAACTCTCTGCCCGCCTTCCCGCTCTGCGGGCACTGTAGCTGTGGTTGGGTCCCTGTGACAGCCCAGTCAAAGAAAGAGTCTAGGATCACACCAAGGCGTGGATCCGCCGAAGGCTGGGCTCATCCCTGTCAGAGGTCTTTTCCTAATAAACCTAACCTAAATAATTCAGTGGTTTTAACTGCCAGTCTGATGTCATTCTGTGGAATGACAGTATAGATCTATGATCCAGATATTGCGCAGATTTGGAAAAAATATCCAAGAAAGATAAGAAACTACTGGAGAGGGTTCAGCAAAGGCAACATTAATAATTGTGAAAGGATAATAATTATTATTATAAAATAAAAATAAGAAATATTATAATCTTTCTTAGAATAAAATAGTATACATAGTATAATGTATTTATATAGAATATATATGAAAGAATATATGAGGAAGAATATATGTGGAAGCAGAGTAAGTCACCTTTGCATGGTGCTGGCCTGATGTGCTTGCTGCTTTTTCAGAATTTGGGATGACACATCAATGTGACTGTATCAGATTGTTAATGAGATTGGGTCTCTGTTAAGTGATATGTCTGCTGTGAACAGTATAGGCATTCCCAAACTGTCACAAGAAATTTTGGGGCTGGGAGAAACTTAGATTTCTGGGGGATCTGGTTTGTAAGTCATGTTTCCTGCCTAGACTGCACTGACTCTCTGCTCCTGGACTGGTCCAGTGTCCATTCTGGAAAGCTTCATTTATGGCAGATGGCACAAGAAAGGAAATCCACCCTCATACTCTGCTTTCCAAATGAAGAATATGAAGTTAAACCTCAGACTCCACATGGTTTCCATTGCTGTCATGGTTTAATCCTAGCCAGCAGCCAAGCCCCAAGCAGATGCATGCTCAGTCCACTACCAGCAGGATCAGGGAGAGAATCAGCAGGAAAAAAGCAAGAGAACTTGTGGATTGAGATAAAAAGAGTATAATAGGGAAAGCAAAAGCTGCTTAATAAAGCAAAGAAAAACAAGGAATTAAGTCATTGCTTCCCATGGGCAAGCAGGTGTTCGGTCATCTCCAGGAGAGGAGGATCTCATCATGTGTATTGGTTACTTGGGAAGACAAATGCCATCGCTCCAAATGTTGCCCCCTTCTCTTCTTCCCTCGCAATTTATATGCTGAGCATGATGTCATATGATCTGGAATATCCCTTTGGTCAGTTTGGGTCACCTGTCCCATCTGTGTCTCCTCCCAACCTCCCATGCCAGCATGGCAGTCTGAGAAGCAGAAAAAGCCTTGGCTCTGTACAAACACCACCCATGAACAACAAAAACATCTCTATATTATCATTCTTGTGTTCAGCACAAATCCAAAACATAACCTCGTACTAGCTACTATGAAGATTAACTGTAATCCAGTTGAAACCAGAACAATGGCAAATGAGGAAATTCTGTCTTCTCAAGATTGAGAAGCTAGTGCCTAGTCACTACTGGGGGTCCCCAGGGCTCAAATTTAGTTTAATATTATTATGCGTTATTTACTGTTGTTATGAATTATCAGGTTGCAGGATTTAAATTTGGTGATACTAAGCCAGGAGGAGGAGCTGTGGACTCCCTTAATGGTAGAGAAGCCTTATAGAGATTTGAACAGAGAACTGATCAAGCACCAACCATAAAAAACTAACAAGAGCAAGTGCCAGTTTCTCTACCTGGGACAAGGAAATCCTGGTTGCACATAGAAGTTGGGGGATGAGAGGCTGGAGTGCAGTTCCATGAAAAGCAATCTGAGTTTTTGGGTTGATGACAAGTTGAATATGAATCAAGAATGTGCCCTGAGAGCCAAAAGGGCCAACTATGTACTGGAGTCCATCAGGCACAGCACTGCTGGCCACTCAGGAGAGGTGACTATCCAGTTCTACACTATGCTGTGGGGTTGCACACCCTATCTCGAGTCCTACATGCAGTTTTGGGTACCTCAATTTAAGGATACCATGCTGTTTAGAGTGTGTGTCTCAGGAGAAGGGGGATCAAGATGATTAAGGGTCTCAAGGGCAACATTTATGAGAGTGTGGTCACTTGGCTTGTTCAGCTTGGGGAAGGCTGAGGGGGAGCTTCAGCCTGTGGACACCTTCCTTATGGGGTCAGCGGCTGGGACGTGCTTATCTCCACCTCCTGGTGACCACCGACAGGACAGAATGAAGCTATACCAAGGGAAATTCGGGTTGAACATCATGAAAATGTTCATCCTTTGAGAGGGTGGTCAGTCCCTGGAAGAGGCTTCCCAGGGTATTTGTCGCGGCAGCAAGCCTGGCAGAGCTTGTACGTGTTTCTGCACGTACAACACGTACAGAAACGTGGTTTAGTTTTACACGGTCCTGGGAGGAGCAGTGGACTAAATTCCACAATGTTGACGTGTTCCTTCCGCGAAAAGGAAGCTCAGAAGGCCCCGCCCGGCCGCTTCCTGCCGGTGCCTGTTGTAGATCCGGGGCAGGCGCAGCATGGAGCAAACGGCCGAGGGTGGTGAGCGGCGGGGGCGCTGGGGCTGAGCCGGGCCTGCCCACCCCGCGGCCCCTCTCACCCCGTGGTTTCCTCTCCCCTCTCGTTGCAGACGCAGAGATGCTGGGGACACCCGACCCGGAGCTGGCGGCCACCATGGGCTTCTCCGGTTTCGGTGCGTGGCCATGCGGCGGGAGGGCCGGGGTGCCGGGGGTGCCGGCTGGCGGAGCGGAGGGCGAGGCCGTGGCGCCTGCCAGGCCCAAGTGGGGCTGTGTTCCAATCTCCTTTTGCTTCGTTTTCAGGGAAGAAAGCTCGGACTTTTGACCTCGAAGCGATGTTTGAGCAAACAAGAAGAACTGCAGTGGAGAGGAGCAGGAAGGTGTTGGGTAAGAAACGCGAGCGTAGTCGGTTAATGCATTTTAAAACATGCCTTGATTTTCTCCCTCAGGGTGATGTTTGAAGTGTCTTGGACTGGCTGTCTAGAGAACAAAATACAAACGCAATTTTGTTCAAGGACGACAGTCTTAAAAAGCTTGGCCCTTGATGGATTAATTTGCTGCTGTTTGAGTATGTGAGAGCAGTGTGCATGTGCAACGCTCCTGTTGTGAGGCGTAGCTTGCAGATACAGGAAAAGCACACAAACTCTTTCCTTTCTTCGTTTACTTAACTGTGTGATTATTTTGGATGAAAAGTTGGTACAGACAGCTTTAATGTAGAGACAGAATAATGAGGAAGAAATGTGTGTCTTAGGCCAAGGAGCAGGTTGTATAGCAGTCCACAAGTGTGTCTCTGCCTTCTACTGTGCTGGGAGGGGGTGCTTTCTGAGGGTGGTGGTTTGAGAGTGGGAGATAGAGGAGATTGTATCATGTGCTGCCTGTAATCAAGTGAACACCTGTCCAAACAAGATCTTTGAGAGCACTTAAGAATGTTCTAGATATCTCTTTGCTGACTCAGTTGTCCATACTTTCTCCTTCCCCTTGGCCAGTTTGTGAAGAATGTATGTCTTTTGTTTTGTTTTTCATATGATGCCATGTTTTTTATTGCTTTGTTTCTTATAGTACCACAAGATCAGACCTCTCTGGAGGTTCATTGACTTTGTGGACTTTAAGACACTGTGAAATTCAAATATACATGGGATTCCAAAACTTGATTTTGACTGGTTTTTTTTGGGTTTTTTGTGTGCATGTGTGTTGACTGAATCTGAACACAGCGATGTGTGTCATGTTGGAAATCCTGTTTATGCTTCATACTGTTTCAGGTTGAGATATCATGCCTTATGAGAAATTGTTTATTTACGTAAAATTTTTGTTATTAGGGAAATTCAGTAAGTGATTGCAAAAATATAATGTTTTAAGTCGAGATATCTTGACCTGCATAGTGAGTGTGTTCTCTGCCTTGCCCTGCAGCAGATTGTAGGCTTTTACCTGTGAAAGAAATACACAGCATTTTGTTGTTTGTAAAGTTGATCATTTTGCCAAAACCATTAAAATTTTGCATATAATTCAGGTGTTTGACTTAGAAGCAAATTTTAGAATTCAGAGTACAGCAATCAAAAATGTTGTGGGAGTGGTTTAGTGTGAGCATTTTATTTTCAGATTTCTGAAAGATACACTTTTGATTTTTAGCTTTTTGTTATAACTGATGACTTTTGGATATGTCTTCTCCAGCATCTGATTTGTGGAACTGATGTCGAAATACATTTCCCAGTCCTGTATCTTGCAGATGTTTGTGTTTCTCTTCAGAGGAAAATGATTCCTCTCTTTGATGAAAAGATGGTTTTCTTCTCTTGCTTAGCTAACAAACAGTGAGAAAAAAGAACACAATGTTTCTTGCATTGAAAGAAAGTAACTTTTCTCCCCTTAATTGACCCTATTGGAGTCGTTTCAGTAATACCGTACCTGTCCTCACCAGTTTTATTAAGACTTTGAGATGGAAATTTGTTTACTTTGATTTTATTGCAATGTTCCATAGGGATTCCTTTTCAGTAAGTGAAGTAGCAAAGAAATATTAATGCAAGCAACACTTTATTTTCCATAAACCGTATTTAAAGTTCACTTATTTACGTACCTGTCTACTTATGCACTAATTTAGTTCCTTGTGCTATGAAAACATCAAACTTTGAAATGATCATGCTGTTTTAGAACAGTGTTGAAAATAATTGAAATGCCAGCATCTTATATGATCAACTTATGTTTGAGAGCATGTACAAATGGACAACTGGGAGGTGTTTACGTTTTCCTTGTGATGTTTTACTGAGTGACCATTGCAGTAGCAATGGAAATTTAATTTATATGAAGTTTAGTGTTTTCCAAAAACTTGATTATTTGTTATTTCTGTGCTCTCCACATTCAGAAGCCCGTGAAAAAGAAAAGGAAGACAAAACTGAAAAGGAGTTCCAAATTCCGTGCACTGATTCATCAGCTTCAGTATCCAGTGCAGCAGAAGCTGGATCCACATTAACTGAAAGGTACTTAAATATGGTAGGATATTCCATGTAGCAGGTTTCCTGTCGGAGGGGGGTGTTTGTTTGTTTTGATATTTGTTTTGTCATTTAACTTGTGTGAACATGTCTCGTTATCTGAAGCATTCCATTGGAAATACTGCTTTTAAATTTTTTTGAAACTTTTTTCTAAAAGATATGTCAATATTTGTAAATATTGATATTACGCGTATTTAACAGCCAGTTTTGTAGTTTCCTGCTTGATTCTGTTTGGCATACTTTTGAAAAAATAACAACACTGTTGTTATCTGTGTAATTTTTGAAACAATTAGGACAAATGTAATGACAACATGTGATGACTATGAGCAGCTATTATGCCCACCTGTAGATAGAATATACTTGTTCATGCCCGATGAAAAAAAAAGTGAACTAGGTGGACAGTCTCTGTATGCAAGTTTTATAGAGTGATGGTGAGGTAGAGAAATTTCATTGTTTTTATTTCAGTCTGAAATTTACTTTTAAACTTCTGTCTGTTACTGACAAACAATATGTGCTATGGATTTTACAGTTTGAATTCTGAAATGCTGGGAAATCAGAAGTAGTTGAGGGCAATGGGGACCACATAATTGTTGTGTAGTGGGGCTTGCAGAGATGAGTGTGCTGCACGTTTTTTAGGTTTCTGTATCTATGGAAGTCTCATAACCCATACATGACTCTGGTAGACCTCTATGTATGTATATTATGGGCTGATAGAGCCTATATGTGGTAGGTTATTATAGACAAACTTGTAGAGTTTCTGACTGAACAAATTTTTGTCAGAAAATGTAGTTTTTGCCTGTTGCTCTATGGAAAACCTGTGCATGCTCACAGAAATAATTGATTTCACAATATACTACCCTCCAGATCCTGTGTTATGTTTTGTGCTTAAGCGAAAAACATTCTGTGCTACCCTTTTCTTTTGACGATCATATATACCCATTTGATGACATAATGAAGGATGACAAGAATTTAAATGTAACATGATGATATATTGTATATGGGTGACTCCAATGTACATAAGCAATTTAAACAAGTGATGAGGTGAAGAGCAGTCAGGTGATCCAGAGGCTTTCCATAATTATCTTATTTTGCTAACAGACTTGACAGGAGAGAACTCCAGGGACTTTGTGTAAAGGAAGATTAATATTTCAGCATGCTGAGTTATTAGGTAGGCTCTAGTAAGTCATCAGAGTTCTGCTGGTGAATTCTGGTAAATTTTCTCGATTTTCCTTTTTTTTTTTTTGCTAAGCATTGAAAAGGAAGGGCTTGACGTAAAATGCTGTCCTGGAAGTTTTATATTTTCCTGTAAAATAGAATATGTATCTTAGTAGTTAAAGCAGGAAGCTAGTAAAAGAGACATGCCATTAAGACTCAGCCTTAATTCAGAGGAATGATCCTGCAGCTGACAATTTAAGCCTGAAATAAATGGTTTTCCAGTTTTTTTTAGAAAGCAGATTTTAGTTACTATAAACTGCATAGCATCTTTTATTATCTGAAAATGGCAACACTTTACTGAATTTTAATTTTTAAAAAATTCCGGGTAATTTCAGTTAGCAGAGTAGCCCTTATACCAATTTTTTAGTTGTTAAAATGTCACTCAAAAACAATGTGAAATAGAGCTAATGATTATTTTTGCTCCTGAGCTGTTTGCTGTAGATAAATGTTTAAAATAGTTATGGTTCTTAATGTATTTATGCGTAAGTATGGTAATTATTCTTTGCAAAACGAAAGCATCTGTTAGCATATGAGAAGAAAAAAACTCTGAAAACTGAGTGATGTGCAGCGAGTGAACACATGGGGGAGATATGCCCACGTATTTACACAACTCTCAGACTGTTTCTTATTATTTCTCTTCTTAGTGTGCCATCCATGCTCTATTATAGCTTTCTTTCTTTTACCTTTAACAGCTTGTTTCACTTACTGAGGAGGTAATGAGGAAAAGCAAAAAAAATTAGGTACACTTTTCGGAATCCTGGGAAGGGTCTAGTAAGACTGGAAGACTGGAAGCTGCAGGAAACACCACTTGCTTTGTCCTTTCTGTCACCACTCCCAGTTACTGGCAGAAAGGTAGATGGGCTTTTGATCTGTCTGCATGGGTGTGTTCTTTTGTTTGACTTTATTCCAGTCAGGACAGAGGATACCTGCAGCTGTAGCTGGAGTATTTGGCTGTCCTTGCCAAGCTTGGATTGAGGTGAAAAAAAAGCACTGCAGCTCTGGATATTTCACATGCAGAATGGCTGCGTTGCCCCTCAAAACACTGAAATGTTTTATTTAATCAATTTCATTCCTAGCAAATGAGAGAATGATGAAGGAAATTAGGGGAAAGGCAGATATTTTTCTTGGGTGTCTGTAGAAAGATCTGAAAATCTGGGACTCCAGGATTGGAATGGCCTCCTTGAATCTTTTGATGTTTTATACATCCTTCTCACTGGCACAGTGTATATTTGGTTCAGTTCTAAAACTAATGAAATAGTTTGGCTCAAAGCTAATTGAATAGTTTGGCTTTTGGGGAAAAAATGTGTGGGTTGCTAGTCTAGGAATGCATATCAACTCTTAAAACACAACACTTCTACACACATTGTCATGAAGTTAGTTTTATTTTACTTGAAGAACTTTGAAGATCCCAATCTTGCCTCACATGCTGGAAAAGCTTCATTTTGGTAAAAGGATATTGATTGCCCCATCTTTTTATTTAATTGGGATTTGTTAGGTAATCATATCCTGATCTGGGTCTTTAAATACGAAACAAAGTTTGTATGTAGAGGTTATTTACTTCATTAGGTTAACAAATATAGTTGGAAAAATTAGACAAGCTTGCAGGGACTCAAACTCTACTCGTCATTGTAACATCTGAGGACCTGAGTAATGTTGGTTTTGGTTTATTCTGTTTTCTTCCTAAAATGTAGTTTAAATTGCTTATCCAGCACATTTTTTCCATGCAACTTAGTACTTACTTGGTGTAGAGCTGGTTCTGGAGGTTAAGTGGGGCTGTATTCTCTGTCACAATTACATAGGTTAGAACTGATTTTCTTAGTCTTTTGTTCTTAAACTTTACTGTTTTTATTATAGTTTCTAAGTGATTACCTAAACTTTTAAAGGAACAAACAAAACAATACCTCTGTAGTTTAACATAGGAAAAAGAAGACTGTTTTTTGCAGTCTGCTCGGTAAGAACCTCTGAAAAGATAAGATCCATGCCAAAGGAGCAGGTGTTTTGTGCTGCCAAGTATGGCTGTAGTGATGCGGTGTTGTGTTAATGCCTGTGAGACCTTCTGCCTGTTGGAGCGGCGCTGCTCGGTACCTGCCAGCAGAGGGAGCGCGGCTGTTCTGAATAAACTGCACGAATGCAGACTCAGTAACTTCACTTCTCAGAAATTTCCCTATGCCAAGATCAATGTGTTCACACAACCGACTCGGACAACAGCAGAATGGTAACTTAATGTAGCTTTTAGAGTCTAGACTTGTGTTTCAAATATTTTTGAAATATGTTTGAAAGTGTCTGATACCCCTGTTATTCTTTACCAGCATTTTATAGCAAGTGCCACGCTTTATGTTCTCACTCTGAGTGACTTCTGTTTTGTTTTCCACCGAGCCAGTAGAGGTGCAGAGCATCTCCACAAGCTGTAGCTTGAAGCAGAAGCTTGCAATTGCTCTTTAGCAATATATGTTCTGTTGGCTCCTAAGCAATATTGGAATCCATAGTAGTGATGTGGTACTGTTGCTTTTACAATCCATTTAACTTTCTTTATTTTGTTCAGTTTTTTGAACTGCTTGTCACTATGATATTCATTTTTCAAACTTTTGTTTATGCTTTTAAGATGATGGTGGACCTACATTCTGTTAATGAATGTTAATATATGTTTTGCTGCTAGTTTTGGTGTCTGCTGATTTATGTATTTTATCTGAAAATTCCACTGGAAATGAAAATGTTTTTGAAAGAGCAATGTTTTAAATTTTCCTTTGCAGAGAGACAGTGTGTAGTGAAACTGAGGACAGCTCAAATGAAGAGTTAAGTGGTCCTTCCATGCAGTCTCAGAGTTCTGCTAAAGGCCCAGCTGAGGACACTGATGATGATGATGATGATGAAGAATTCATTGGGCCACCACTTCCACCTGGGTTCAAGGATAGTGATGACGACAATGACAGCGATGATACAGAGGAGGAAGATAATGTAAGTAATTTGTTTCTCTTTAATGTTTTAATCCTTTGAGTAGAGTCTGATTTATATGTGTGCTGTTCCTGTTTGATGGAATTTCCAGGTGATGTATGACTTATTTAAAAAAGGTTTTTCTAATGATTATTAATCAAATGCAAATAATTATTTTCATTTAAAAATACCAGGATTTAAAACAAAAATGTGAATCTCAAGGGAAATTCAACATTAATCAACATATATTGTTTATTTTTTGTTTTCATGTAATGGAAGAACTAGATAAATAAGTATTTAATAGGGATATTTTAGCTGGTTTGTTTCCCAAATCGTATGTAGAATTTTTTTGCAAGAAAGATGAGGCGGAGGTGGACTTGGACCTAGGGAGAATAACTGTGCCAGAATTGTTTTGAGAAAATGCGCTGTGGTAACTCAGGGCTTTTTGGTTGGTTGGTTGATTTTGTTTAGTTGTGTTTATTTTGATTTGCTTTTTTCTAAATAAGTGCCAGACCTGTTTGTTGTTGAGAATATAGATTTTTCTATCTATGTGGAAATAAAAAAAAACATAACAGCCTAACTGTGGTATCACAGATACTCAGTTAACAAGTCTGTCTCTATTTAGTTAAAAGGCATCTGGATCTGGCACTGGGTGGTGTTGTTTAGTGGTTTAAGGGTTACAGTGGTAGTGCTGGGTTGAACTGTATGATCTTAAAGGTCTCTTCAAACCTTGATGATTCTGTGAAAAGATTGATGGTTTGATGTTTGTTCTTCAAAACTCCCTGGATCGAATATTTTGTGGCATTGGGTTTTGTATGATGGTTTCCATGTGTAGCAACAATGATAGAAGTCCTATGAAAACAGCCTTAGTTACTGCTGTTTTCAACTATCTGGTAGCAGAAAAAGACTTGTATGTCCCGTTATGTGAACAAATGTAAACTTAATCCTAAAGAAATCTCAACTTTCCAGGTGTCTCAAGGCTTTCCTTTCAGTTTTTCTTTAGTTTTTACTGGACATTCAGTCTGTTTGTTTTTCTTCTATAACATCTCTTACCTTGCATCTTCTTAATTTATGTTTTAAAATTTAGAATGCTTATTTTAAATGGTTGAGAGGAACTTCTCAAGCCATGACATGATTCATTTTTGTGAGTGAGCCTAAACCTATGTGATCACAAAGTTTCTCTTTTCTTTTGTTTCCCCACAGAGGATAAGTGATGGGAAATTCTGGTGTCTTAGGGGTTTATATTACTTTATCTGATCCACTTGATCCACTATTGCCTATGGATTTCTTTAATTATCAAACTGTACATTTTAGTCCTATATCTTCTGTGGTCTTATTTGTATCCCAGAGATGACTTGTTCTGTCTCAGGGAGCTAAGCAGGGATAAACCCTTAACTTGCCTTGAGAACAACATAAACCCTGGTCAGGAATTCTCTCAACTTTTAGATGTTATGGCACTGTGGGAGGGAGTCTGTTTTCCTGATGGCATCATAGACTCAGCCAATTTCAGTTGCCATGGGTTATGTTATATTAAAATCACTATTTCTTTTCTGCCAACTTCTCCAGAATGCCAGAGGCAAAACTATGTGCAGAAACAGCTGATTTTACTTTAGCATGTCTTTCTTAGTATTCACTTTGCTGATTGGCTATTTTAATTTCTAACTAGGCACTGGTATTTATTTTTTATGTATATATATATATGAATAATGTTGCAGCTGGCTTGATGAAGTGGAGTTACTGGAGACCAGTGTTAAAAGACCCTACTGAAAAGTTTCAGACAGAAAGGTAACTTGCAGTCTGGTGTGATTTAAGTTTGTCTGAACTTAAGACAATAGTTACAAAACAGTCTAGAATAGATTTGGTTGAGAATAAGCAGAGCAGCAGAAATATGAGACCTGTGGGTTTTCAGTCTAAACATTTAATTTATAACTAGGGAGATTTTGTATGAGTGTGAGTGCCAGAGGCCTTTGGGCTCTAGAGCCTTCCCTTACTGCTGTTCATGAACTCAGTTATTTTCTTTCCTGTGAAGGGAATCAGGAAGCAGCTGTGCTTTCCTGGTTTCCTGTTGATCGATTGGTGATCACAGTATGATCTTGTGAGCCCCAAGGAAGGCAGGTGTTGCAGTTATGAGAACTCTGTGATAGCTTTTTCTTGCTTGTACATAGGCTGTGGTTGGTGTACATGGGTACAGAACTGAGACAGGAGAAACTGAAAGCTGATTTTTTTTCCCCCCAGATGTAGTGTGAGATTGTCTCTCTTTTATTACCATATTTTGCTGCGGAAGTAATTTCTTGGAAACATGAGCATCAGTGATTTTGATCCTGAAGGAATCAAATTTTTCTTTAATAGTTCTAGGTGTTGCAGCATAGAATTTGTAATCTGAAGTCTTGTGAATTTTGTATGACAGATAAAATGTACCAAAATACTGCTTTCATCCTGACAGTTTCCCACTGTCTCTCAAGACTGATTTTAGATGTGGTTTTTATGATAGGAATGTTGGTTTTTTCTATATTGCTTGTTGAGTTGTTTTTGCTTTCTTATTACAGACTGTCTGTAGAGACATTTGTCAAATTTGGCTTGCTATGAGGCAGACAGCTTTTGAGCCCAGGGTTGGCCCAGGTCTGCCCAGCGCCCATTGATTATTTTACTAAATGAACATTAAGGTGGAACAAGTAGCTGGTGGTTATTATGTTTGATGGAAATTTTTCATAACTTTGTGGTGTTTTCATGGGAAAATGTTTAACAATAGTTAATTGCTGAATGTTTTGAATTGGCACTGATATTTTTTGAGTACTATGCATTTTTGTTACTTGCATACACGTGTGATACAAACTGAACGTAAATTGTTTAATATATAATATACTCTATGTGTGAATTCTGACTTAAAGCACCTTTTCTCCCCGAAGTTTGTATGGTTTATGATTTGATTGTGGTGCTGTTGTACAGCATTTTTCCGTGTTTCATTAATCTGTGTTAATGCTCATGTTTAGTTACATTTAACAAATAAATATTTAGATTTAATGACTTGCTAATTTAGTATAATTGACTTCTATTTGTGTCAAAAGTGATGATTCTTAACAAGCCACAATATGCTTGTATTTATACAAATGCTTTACAGTGCTTGTTTTGTAGTAGTACAAGGAATACTGCTGTATTAAGTACATTTTAAGGATAATAGGTACATTTGCTTAATTCCCTGTGATATTTTCCTCATGTTTTAGTATCCTGTTTTAGATTTAGGGCTTGCATTTATTTGGGGAGTGAGGAAAATAAGAAGCTGGCTATTTGAATTGTGATCAGCGTTTGCTTTTCTGTAGTGTTTTTTCTTCTAATGGTGTAAAAACCTGGTTGGATTGTCAGTGTCCATTTTTCGCACGTTTGTGAGCTGAAGAGGGGGAGGGAGGAAGCAGCGCCTCTTCTGTACTGTGAAGTTTTTCAGGTTCAGCCTATCCTGAGAACTAAGCCTTTCCAGAAAACTTGAGGAAAATCTTTAAAAGAGAAAACAACTTATTCTACAGAGGGCAAATTCCTAATGAGGGCAATATTTCATGTGGTAAATTCTGAGATTGGGAGATACAGTAGAGTCTTGGCCAGCTTTTTTTCCCTGGTATAATGCACTGGGAGTCTGTCTGATGTCTGTGCAATCAAAATCTGGCTGGAAGGGGACAAGGATTAGCAAGAACAGTCGTGTCAGGGTTGGCAGGAGTAGACAGCTTTGAATCTAGGACATAAACATTTTTCAAGGGAATGGATGACACCTATTAGAAGACTTTGGTAAGATTGTTGTGCATTTGTTAATGATGTCTTCCACATGTCATTAGAAAATGTGCTGAGATCTTTAACAAAACTTCATGGAGTGCAGGCATCTTGTGATACTTTTTCTGGTGTGGGGCAACAGGTAAAGGTGATTGTTAAAGAATTTGCCAAATGGATTTTCAAGAATTTACCTTCTGTCTGGAGCTGAGTTACAGTTGATTCTCCTTTGGAACAGAGAACTCCCTGCAGCACCAGAGGGATACTAATTGTGTTGTAATTATGTCCCTGAAACAAGTACAGCCTTGGGCTTCCTCAAGGCCCAAGGCTGTACTCTAATTTGGCATGTTTCCAAAATGATAGGATAGCTGTATTCCAGGTTTTAGAGTTGTTTTGAGATATTTTTAATTTTTTTGCAGAGGTTTAACAGGACATACCACTAATACTGATTTGTTCAGAGTGGAAGTAAGCCATTTCCTGCTGATTTAGATGGAGAATTTCAATAGACTGTAATTGCTACAATTAGAATCTGGCTATGGTTGTGGTATTTGGCTAAAAGTTGTGGTTTTGTAAAAATAAATAAATGTTAGGGGAATTTTTAGTCATCCTAAGAATTTGTAATGTTTAGACTGAGAATTATCTGTCCTGGTAACTACTGAATCTTATTTACCCAGTCATGTTTCATCTTGTCTAAAGAGGAAAAAGTGTAAGCTGAACAAAGTAATTTTTGTGTGTGCAATGGAGACAGAAAAGTGGAGGTTTGAGGGTGAGAGGCATTCTTTCTTAACTACTTCTAGTTATGGATGCAAAATAGATAGCAGTTACCATTGCTTTCAATTTCTTTGTGTTACCTTCCTATATAATTGCAAGGAAAATGCTTTTTTCATATATATGAATAATATGTTCTTAGGTCTTGGCAATAAAAATGAGGTAAATGTATTTTATTTGTATTACATTTGAAACAAATTGTGGAATTTTTGTTAAGGATCGTTGATGTGGTTACTTGTGGTACAAAGAATGAGAAATTATCTCCAAAATGAGTTAGAATGGCTTTGCAGACTTCACAAAAATTAAAAGAAAACAAAATACCCCCATATTTTGTACGATTAATCTCGGTCTAACAATGGGAGAGAATCAAACAGGAGCTGGAAAGAAGGAGAGCATCATAAGGAGAGTAAGCTAACAGGGAGTGTTTGTCTCTGATAAAAAGGCATGAGGTATTTGCTCATCACCTCTTCAACTCAGTGCCCCCAAGTTTGTGGCTATCAGTTGTTCCTAGAGAAAATGAGTGCACTTGCAAGATCTCTATTTGTTGGTTCTGCAAAACTTAGAAGGCCAAGCCTTTTCTGTCATATATTGTGCTAGGTCTTTTTGGTGGATGATACAGATTTTAATAAAGTTGTAACATGACAGAATATGAAAAGTTTTAGTCCTGAATATTGCTTTCTGTACTGCCAGTAGAAATTGGGATCTTTGGAGGTGAAGATACTGAAATTAATTTATTCTCAGAGAACCTAAAAACTTAGTCAAAAGAAGGTGGTGACTGCCTCTTTACATGACACTTGAAGCTTTTTTTGACAATTGCAACAAATTTCCAATATACTTTTAAAAGGAAGCACAAATAGCATATTGTTTCCATCAGTGTTAGAATATATGAAATAGTTTTAAATTTGGCAAGGGAGCTAACAACAATGGTCACATTGTATTTGACCTTGTTGGCATCACTATGAAAAACATCAATGGAAGATAGCAGGTTTTCTTTGTGTTTGGCATCTGAGCGTTACCGTATTGAAAAGTTGTTTATGCTCTAAACAGGATAATGAGAAACACAGGTACAGAGAACTCTTACTTAAATCAAGAGGGAAATGAAGTGGATGATAACAAGTATTTGAAATATTTATGATGGGGATGAATAAATAATTTGAAAGGATTGTATTTGAAGGAAGAGTGTAAGTGACATGCAGTTACACTTCCTCTCCGAAACAAGTCTTCACAGGATTTTTGTTGAACAAATGATTTATGTTAAACTATTGGAACTCCAGACCACTCCAGTGGAATCCTTGGAGAGCAATTTTGTTGACTCTAGGAATGTCTGCTGTTTGTTTAAAAGATGGCTTTGGATTTTTATGAATGTGAGACTACCACATGTATTGTTTTACAACTGCTGCAATGGCATCTCTTATTTGCAGGTGGGCACTTAGCAGTATACAGGGACTATACATACTTGATACTAACAGTATCCAGATCACACAACAATCACATCGAACTTCCTTCCTTTACTTCTGCTTATCCTTTTCTTTGTGTTTTAAAACCTAACAAAATTATTTTCAAGTTCTTAGGGTCTTGGATAGTAAAATACTATTTTATACACATTACCTTGTGTACTATTTATGAATGTTTATTTGGTCTACCATTGTAACCAAATATTAATATATGTTCATATAACCAAATAGAGAAAAAAGAAAGAATTTTTTCTGACTTCTTTTCGTAAACCAATATGATTACTTTCTCCAGACAAATTGAATCATAGTAAGAAATCAATTATATGACTTTTTATTAAAGTGGCTTTTTGTGGCTCAGTTCTGAGGCTTTTGAAATGTGTTTAAAGCTCTTAGATTCCAGTGAGTGTGTTTGGGTTTTTTTTTGTGAACTATTTATTCCTTTATTCTATTAGAAATATTTCAGTTTTGAACATTATCATATTTAAATCTGTTGGTTTTATAGAACAACTTCTTGAAATGCCTCAAAGTACCTACTTAATAACTGATAAGGTAAAGACTTCTTTTTCAGTTTTCTTCTAAGATTCTACATCTATTTGTATGAGAACCCTAATGTGGGCTAAAAAATCAGGTGACATAGATGTAGTACTTGGTTTTCAAGTAAAACATTAATTTGTTAAGTAAAAGTTACATTCAAATCATAAGCATCATGTGCAAGAATAGCACATAGGTGATATATTATGTAACCTTTACTTTCCAATACAAAATAAATAGTTCAGACAAGACGTTTATGCAGTAGGATTGGGGAGCTTTCAGTTCTGTTTTCTAAAATAGGGCTTAATGCAAATAGCTAATGAATGGCCATCTCATGAAGCTCAGGTTCATTATTTAAGGTTGGAGGATTAGGTCCATTTTCATGTAAATACTGTGTTGACTTCAGTGGGGCTGCAGAGGTGGACTTCCAATTTTGTAAGTGGGACTGAGTATTCATACTCACTGGAAGTACCAATGTTGTACCTTTGCTTTTACGGTGTTGATGAGACAGAAGGTACAAGCAAAACATAGTTTGCTACTACCAGAAAGAAGATTATTTGTGACTTTCTTTCTTTTATTTCCAGGTTTAATTCATTTATCAGTGTTTAATAAGTGACATTAAGTGTATGGTATGTTCCAGCAAAGTGTACTCTCAAGGTGCATATGAGAAGCTCATAGAACTGAGCAGTCTTCTTAGCCCAGCTAACATCAGCACACTTTTTTCCTTTCCTTCCCCAAAACTGCACAATGGGGCAGTGAAAACAGCATAGATGCACACCAGCCTTCCTGGATTTTTTAGTAGTCTTGCATAGTTTCTGCAGCCCTCTTTAGCAGCTAGCTTGGAACCAGTTTTCAGAGTAAATAGAACTATGCCAAGATTTTGATTTGGATTATTTGGCTGTGTGGAATTCATTTAGTGACCATTCTCATGTGGTTGAACACAAGATTTTAAAGAAGGGTTGAACTCAGTTGTAGTGGCCTTTTGCAGTACAGAGGCCCCACAGGTCATCTTTCATATAATAATGGGTATGAGTCATATGGTTTAGGAGTGATATTCCCCAGTTTAGTACTCCCATTAAAAAGGAAACCATTAACTATTCTCCTCCCTCCCTCTAGTGGGAGATGCAAAAGGCAGAGATCATGGGTTGAGAGAACAATTGACTGGAAACAGCAATGGGATAAGAAAATGAACAGTAACAGCAACAGTATTGATAACAGCAGTATACAAAGAGAGGGTGTCCCACATGCAAAATGTTCTCCACACCTGGGACAGTTAAACAATGGTGAATGGCTTCTGCTGACTGGAAAAGGAACACCTTTCTTCTTGAAAGAGAGGGAAAAGTCCCTTTTCCCTGCCCCTGGCAATGACATAAAGTGGTATCGAGTAATGTAATGTCTTGGCCATGCTGATGTCTTGGCTCTTGCTGATCAGAGCCAGAACCAGGACAATGCAGGAAATAAATTCTGGAAGACCTATAGAAATCAGGAATAGAACTTATTTTTCTACACATTACCAAAACTTTTGTCATGAAAAAAATGGCTCTGAAGAGTTGCAATTACTCAGTTAATTAATTCAAGTACCTAGAAGGAAAGCAAAAGCTAGAGTTCAAACTGATATGAGTTGTTTTCACAGAAATGTTAGAAAGCTTGGCTTGTTTTTTTGAGTCAAGTATTTCACTATTATCACAATATGGGTGATAGTTCCCTATCACTGTAGGGTGTGTATTTGTAGATGAATTCAGGTGTCAGAAAGAGCTAATAACCTTTATTAGAGTTTCAATGTCCTATGAATTAGGACAAATTTTATATTAATGTCTGCCTCTCCTAGCTTGTATGAGTTAGCTGTTCTTTTGCTATTATGTAGTACAGGCAAACCATAGGACTTAACACTTTTATTTAAAGAGGGAAACAAAAAAAATAAAGAAATCATTAATGTAATACATATAGCCTTTTTCTTTTTTCTCTCTTGTTAAAAATGGAATTGTCAACTTTGGAAGATTAGTTGGAGGATGGAGAAGTTACTTAGGATTTATGCAGTGGTGTAAGTGTTTGTTTCTCAACTCAGTAATCTTATAAGTTACATGCATCACCTGGATTTATAAGGGTTTATCTGTTTCTAACCAACCTGTTACTTAGGGTGTTTTGGAACATACTGCACTCTGCAAAGAGGGCAAACTTACATATCAGGCCCTGTGTGGCATCTGTGGGCCTCAGCTGGCTTTCAGTGCCATCAGATTTATAACTTTTTTCAGTACAAATAGTCAGTGTCTGTCTCTTGCTAAGCTGATGTCACGCAGGAACTGCTCTTGCCTTAAAGATAAGAATAAGGATATTTCTCAGTGAGTTTTTTGCTTTGAGTACATTCGCTACCTTTTCTACTGAGTACCAAGTATGTCAGAAAAGGAAATTCAGAAGAAAAATTAACTAGCTTGATCATCCTCAGTGACTGCAAACTGCACATGCCTGTTTTACAAGATCACTGTGACACAGACTGCTGAATCATTATAAAGACAACTCCTTCGTGTTCTACAGTGTTAAGTCTTGGTCTTTATGAGAGTTCTATGTCATTTTAGATGTCTTAAGACCACCTAAAAATAAATTATTTTTTATCTCCATTAATTTTTTACATGGAAAATATTAAAATTCTGGAGAAGATGTAAACTCCCATATACTAGTTGCTTTTATTTGTATCTTTATATCACTCACTATGTGTTTTTTATACATTTACTTTTCCTCATGTTTAAAAAATGCTGTCTCATTTGGATGACATGCACTGTTGTGTAGGCACAAAAAGGTAAAGTGTTCGGTCACATATAAGACTGTGATAATTTTTGAGTCATTAAAAGGGTATAATCCAAATTTAAATTCTAGAAATAACAGTGCCAGAGTAAACCTCACAGTATATCTCAATAGAAAATAGTTTAAAAATTCTTACATGGAATTTTTTTCTGTCAGTGGTACAATACAAGCTGTTTTAATAACTTCATTTGTTTTAACTTGGCATTTATTACATTTCTTTTCACAGAGTCCTTCGGAGTTGTTTATCTGTTCTATGATTAAATGCTGCCTTGTCTAGCATTTTCTCTAGTGAAGTCAGCAAGTTGGTTTGGGTTGGTCTTGGTTTGTTTTTTTTTTTTCTTTTTTTTCTTTTTTTTTTTCTTTTTTTGTTTTTGTTTTTGTTTATTTTTTGGTCAGACCTGTACTCTGTCATAATCGCTTGCTCTTCCTAAGGTGCCTTGTAGGGATCAGGCATTCTGTTGATCCTCTCTGTCCCATTCCTGCTTGTATCCCTATCTCTGGTGACTCTGTCATGTTTTGCTCCTTTCTGCAAAGGAATTTCTGAAAAATATATTTTTAAAATAACAAATGTTTATACTTGTAATGTGATAGTGCAAGCCTGTATGTAATAGAGTAATAAAGGAAGTTTCTGCATTTGACAGCTGCAGTTTTAAAGGCAGATCCTTTCAATTATCTCTAAATTAATGGTGTAAATGGTTCTAGGCTTTGTCGAGTTGCTTTTAATAGCATAGTTTTCTTAGGCAAGACAATTATGATACATTGAATAGACAGTGAATTTATGAGAAGGGCTAATGGTAGTTTCCTGTGATTTCTCAAGGGCTTGTAGTCCCAAAAAGAAACTGCAATCAGTGTTTCATTGCAGAATGGGCAGTAGTAAACTAATTCAATGCATTTTCAGCAAAAATATTAACTCCCCTGAGTAAAACGAATGTCGCTTAATCTAAATTACTTACAAGTATGCTATTTATAATGCTGTTTTAAATGAGCATCTGCTCATTCACACAATCGTTATGAAAACTAGTCCTATCCTGTAACAAATGTAATAGTTGTCAGCTGTAGTTTAACTCTGCAGTCTAATACAGTTTGCATTAGTTTGCATCTTGAGAATTGTCTTGTGGAGTAGGAACTAATAGAAGCTGCAATTCAGTCCAATACTTTTAGAGGGTATCTTCATGATGGAGTCTGCAACCAAGTCTGCATGGGTGGGAGAATATCACAGAAATTACTCAACTTCTCTGGGGAAGCTTTGTGTCTAGCTGCATCTTGTGAGGGATGGGTGTCTGAAGAAGAGTTAATGTTACTCTAAGTAATACTTCAAATAATAGAAAATTTCCATACTGAGAAGTATGGAGAGAAAAAGAAATTGAAAGTGTGGGATTGCAACTTCATATTTCCTTCTGGCAGTTACACATTTATCAAACCTACTTGCTTTCCAAATATAGTAAGTTTTTATTTTTTTTTGGAGTCAATTTTGGCGTTTCTTGTTTGTTCACCTTTTTGGAATATAAGTTAGTGATGCAATATTTTCTGGAGCATTTTAAACATAATATATATGTAAATGAAAAAATATCTTCATGCTGCGTTTTTTCTTATGATTACATAGCTACTGATGTTCAGCAGGAGAACTTCCTAGTAACTAGACCTTCCTAGAACTTCCTTTATTTTTGTTTCAAAGCTGCTTGTGGATATTGACGTTTTTGTGGATAAAGAAAATGAAATCAGGAGTGATTGAGGCACAAATCATCTTAAAGAAACACCATTGGTAGATTTAGGCTTTCTGTGTTCGGAAGCTTGTCTTGCAGGCCAAGAGCTGATACGAGAATCCAAAAACATGTGGAGAATGTATTTGAAATAAGTTGAATACATAATATTTAATTTATCTTTAACCTGTAACAACTCATCTTTCATCAAAGAAAACAACTCAGCTTTAGATTTTATAGGAGTTTTGAAAAAACCACTGTGTGGCAGCCCCTGACAATGCACTGGCTGACCTCGCTCTGTGCCATTCTTCTTGCTGAAAAGGCATGCAGCAGAAGCTCTGAGAGGCACACTGACAGTAATCTCTCAGCCTGGCACTTTCACAGTGAAAAGGGCTTACTGTGTAAGCATCAGGCTTAACATACCATACCTTGTTGTAATTGCAAGTTCTAAGAAGGTCATTTCAGGCCTTTTCATCCTTTGGGGTGGATAGGTTAAGTTGCATGCAGTTCATGTTGTAGCTAATGGCTTATTTGAATTCTTTAAGTCCAAGTTTGTAAACTGAACAGTAATTATCATCTCAGAGCAAATTTGTAGCCTTATGTAAAATTCCAGTGTCTTAGTCAGAACTCTTCTACTGCCTTTATTGTGCAAAATTTTAATTGTGCAGTTTTTATCTGGTCAGTCCCTGACAGTATTAATAGATACTCGTAAGACCTTGATACCTACAACCAGCTGCAAAAATCTATTTATATGCATTTGCTCACTCTTTCTAGCCTATTCCCTCACCTGTGGTCCATGCTACTGTAATTGTTCAGTACTATAGTGACTGTGAGGATTTTGGAATGCATGGAATAATTTATAGTGGGTTTGAATAATTTTTGTACATGTTTGTGTCAAACTGAAGATTGTGTTTTTAAAGCAGGATTCTTCTGCTTTCTCTGTTTTCTTAGTTCCTTATTACACTGAAGTTCTAAGGGTAGGTGGTTCACAGGTAGGAACAATTTTGCCAGTGTCAGGGTTTTTGCATTTGAAAGGTTTTCCCATTTTAATAGATTGCTCTACACAGTCATTTCTGAAGGAATTGATTTCTGAAGGGAGTTTTTGCCTTAATAAGGTGAAGGGAGTTTCTCTCTGTCTGTAGTAGTTTATCAGACTCATGAGAGGAACCTGAAGACAAGGGGTTGCCATCATTGTCTACACAGAGATCCTTTTTTGCTGTGTCAGGCTGGATATTACTTGTGGTAGTCAAATGAAATGAGGATCCAGGATCTGAAATTTATGATAAAAAAGGCCAAGTAAATTTTGAAAACAGGCATGTAAAGAACAGTGCCTTCAAGTGATCTGTACTTTGCACTTTGCAATTTTTCTGTAAACAGAATAATGGCATTGAAAAACTCATGGCAAAACCATTTGTTTTATGAGCATATCTACTGTTCATTTTGTGTGACTCCAAAGAGCTGAAATGTAAATTCTGAAGACTCCTGGGAAATATTCAAGTCTGGGACAGCAGTAGGTGTTACGTGAGATAGAATTAGTTTCAGAACTAACCCATGTCGTTTCATGGATTGCATGTTCAAGAGGGATGTCAAACATGAGGTTAATATGAAGAATTCAGGCTTACAGATTGAGTTCCAGAAACAGGAGTTAAATTCTGCCCAAGTGCAGCAAACTGTGCAAAATTGGGAATCCTTGTTTTGGCTTCCTTGAGTTGTCTGGAAAGTGTCCATAACAGGGAATTTGAACAGATATGAGAAAAAAATATTGGACTGCATTTGATTCACACTGTTTTATGGGTTATATTTTCCTTCCCACCACTTCATCCTTTCCTGTGAAAAGCCAGTAAGTGTTTTTAAGCGCTCTGCTTCTCTCATGCACATTTTTGGCATATTTTGTACTTTTGTTTCTCTTTGGATAGAATAGCATGTTGTGCTTGCTTATTCCAGGGGAAGAAATACAGGAGGATTTTTTGAGCTTGCTTTTCTAATGGAAACAGTAGTTATGGAATTATGCATTCCCTAGGAACTTCACCAAGCAGTCAGCCAGGACGTATGAAATACTATAGATCTGTTTTCTCAACAGTAGCAAGATTGCACATAAGCATTATACACAGAGCTTGTTTTTTTTTTTTTTTTAACACCCCATTGTGTTATTTTTGTTTTGTTTTGTTTTACATCCCTGGGGGATGAAGGCGTGGAGAGCAGCCCTGCCAAGAACGACTTGGGAATGAAAAGCTAGAAATGACCCAGCCAGTTGCAGCCCCGAAAGCCAAACGTGTCCTGGGCTGCATCCAGAACCCTTTTGGCAGCAGGGAAGAGAGGGGATTCTGCCCCTGTACTCTGCTCTAGTGAGACCCACCTGGAGCACTGCATCCAGCCCTGGGGTCCTCAGCAAAAGAAGGACATGGACCTGTTTGAGTTAGTCTAAAGGAGGCCACAAAGATGCTCAGAGGGCTGGCACATCTCCTGTAAGGAAAAGGCTGAGCGAATTTGGGTCTGGAAGACGGAAGGACATGAGGAGACCTTATTGCAGCCTTCCAGTATCTAAAGGAGCCCCCGAAGTATGATGGGGGCAAACATTTTAGCAGGGTCTGTAGTTACGAAACAAGGGCTTGAGGTTAAAGAGGGTTGATTTAGCTTAGATGTAAGGACTGAGGTTTTTTTATGCTGAGTGTGGTGGGGCACTGAAAGAGGTTACCCAGAGAGAAAGGCCAGGTTGAACAGAGCCCTGAGCAACCTGATCTAGTTGAAGATATCCCTGCTGATTGCAGGGGCATTGGACTAGTTGGCCTTTACAGGACTCTTTCAACTTAAACTATTCAAATAGCCATTAATAATGTTTTCTGTCTTGGTGAAATCTGAGAAGCTCAAATGTGTGAACAAACCTACTCTACTTTGCCGCGGGTAAAGAGCACGAGTAACTCAGAGTCTCTTGCATCGGTCCCGTTTGCCTAAATAACGCGACTCAGGCCTTATCTAGTCTCCGATCAGAGGTGAGCCAGGCATCGAGACTCCCGCAGATCTAGGCTTAGCTCACGCACAGCGGTTTAATTTATGCAGGGAAATAAAGAGACGAGAAAGGGTTCTTTTCCGCTTATTGCCAGCAGGTTTTATTACTGGACCATGGTGTGGAGAAGACGGCCNTGGGGGGGGGCGAGGGGAGGGCAGCCGGGAGAGCCAATCACTGCGGAGGACCACAATGATTGACAGGGGCACCGGCCAGTGAGTCGGCTGTCTGGACTCAGCATGGGAACCAATGAGCTGTTCCCTTGGGCCGGGACAGCCCCTGCCAGCCGGGCTGTGCCATCCCAGCTGCCGCACAGGGGTGGGGAAAGGACCAACACTGCGCGGGGGGGGAAAGGAACCGGCACTGTGCGGGTGGGGGGGAAAGGAACCAACGGTCCCAGCCCGGCGGGGCCGGGCCCGGTCGCAAGCCACGCCCAGAGGCACCACAACACTACTTATTAATGTATCATTGTAGCACACCTGCAAGATGGGAGATTTTATGCCATTTAAGACATACAAGCACAAAAGCAATTGTCTTATTGAAATTTTACAGCAGATATGTAGTAGATATGTGGTCTGAAATCTGGAGTTCTTTATATCTGTGGACTGTGCTTTTCTTTTCAGACTCTTGAAAAGAAAGTAATTGTAGAGTTTCATCTGAATACCTGAAATTGCCATCTTTTCACTAGATTGATATGAGCTAAAAATATATTGGTGGATGTCTATTATGACCAAGTTGAATATGCATGTTATTATTAATCCATTTCAACTAGACTGGCAAGTTTATTATGTACACAATTAATAGCAATTACATTTGAATAATATAATCCAAACTTAGATTGTAAAATTTTTCTTATAACTCAAGTAATCTTTGTATAGTATGGAGTGTCTTCAGCAGCCCCTTGTGAAGATCAAGAAACCAATTGAATAAGTGTCGCTCGGGACACGAAAGAAAGACGCAGACGTTGAAAAGAGATCGGAGCCAATACTGTGGGCCAAAAAAGCTGGGGGTTGAGACCCCGCACTTTATTTTATATCCTCTAGAAACTACCGCGGATTGGAGGGAGAAATAGCCACCCCCCAATCACACTGGTCAAAGGAATTATCTATCAAATTACTCCTCCCAGGAGAAAGGAATGCAAACAATACAATGCAGTTACAAAAACATGGCTGTGTTTACAGAGAGTGTATGATAAACTGTTACAGAAAAATGAAAACATCGAAGAACTGCAAAACTCAGGGCAACAAATAAGGAGAGATGTCACGGGTTGTATCAAATCTATATTTTTTATATATTATGAAGGAAGAAAGAAGTATGAGAACTTACAGTGCTGCCATAATGCCTGTGAAACTAGGCATGTCTGTAAGGTGTAATGTTCTTGAATTTTTGTGTTCTTTTTCCTTGCACACAGCTAAAATATTGTCTATTGTCAAGACAATGGATCTTTATTTTTTTCTGGGTTAAAAAGTAAAAGCATTGCTCTTATACCTCAGGCTCCTTGAGGAATGACTATAATAAGCATTGAATTTGATGTGGGCAACATTCCACTGAAAGATGTGTTGAGGTCTTTGTTCTTTTCCTGTGTAACCCAGAACTAAGCAATACTGAAAAATTATAGTTTGATTGCTTTGTAGAAATCAATAGCTCTCTGTCTAGTTGTGTGTCCTGTCAGGTTTAATTGTGATAATTTAGAATTTTCAGACTACATCTGTATTTTTGATATGATGTGCTGGAGGGTTCTCAACATAAATAAGTACTTAGTAAAACATACCATATAAAGGCATAGAAGACAAGCATGTTTCATAATTGTCGGGCATAACATTTAACAATTATCTGGTTTATGATTACAAGTAAACCCAGGATAGTCACACTGGTTACTGTTTTTAACTTAATACTTAGTATTTGCCTGGAACATTTTGAAAATTGTTTGCAGTATTATTGGGTATTATACCAATTTTAGCAATATGAGATGCATAGTTGGGCCATAATCCACTGCTTTATTGTACCATGAGCTTTAGATAAAAGACTGTACCTGAGTGAAGCATGAAGAAAGGTGTATTTCTACCAAGCACGGACCTCAAGTGCACACAATATAAATGCGTCTTTTCCTCTTTCCAGATGTATAGTTAAAGTCACTTAGCAATTTATTCTCATGTCACATTACATAAAATTGTGCTGCTATAAGAGAGCTTAAATGTTAATGTTTTGAAGGTAATTTATGGGTGGCATGGGAGAACTAGTAATCAAAACAGTAATAGAATTGGAACCAGCTGTTGAAGCTACATAGGAAATTGTTCTTCCTTCCTGCAGTAACATAGACATGCTGTAATTTTTAACCCTCGTCCCCCTACCTTCACCCTGTAGTTGCAGATCTTCCTTGCATGACTAGCTGACACACACATACACTTTTAATTTCCTTTTCAATTATTTGGTAAGTTTGTAGATAATTGCAGTCATTGTCACTAGGTGGGATGTCATGCATAAAATTCTGTCTCTCCTGAAGTAAACATTTGGATGAACATGTTTTACAATAACAGTTGAAGAACTGTTGAAAAGTGAAGTGTGTGGACATCTCTCTCTCCCTTGAACTGTGACTGTTTAGTTTTGCTGACTGTAGTGTTTGCTAAGAACAACAGGATCCCCAGGGAATATGAAAAACTTCACCAACGTTGCTGAATAAAACCTTATAGCAGATTCCTGAAGTTAGGTATTATCTGTTCACATTTTTTCAGATGAGGAAACTGAGGTATGCAGGAATGAAACAAATTGCATGAAATCAGAGGTCAAGGATTGGTCTACACCAATAGTGTATCGTTTTAATTTTGGTCATTAAAGCACACAAAATTTTAAAGAGATGGCTCACTGATGAGATTGCTGGTATACTGGTATAGATGTTCTTCTTTATATCACCTTGGTGCTTATGAAATTGTATGCTGAGATATTCACCAGAAGTCTGAAAATGGGCATCAGGCTCTTTTTTGTTAAGAGGAAAAATCTGTTTTATTTCAGTTGTAGTAATTACCATGTCTGTTTTAGACAGCAGTGCCCAATATTTAACACCTATTGGTTGCATTGGTTTTCTAAGTTTTGATGAGTCCAGAATTAAAATTGTAAGTGTATTGCCACTGATTGACTTAATTTCACTGCTTATCCAACTTGCAAAAGAACTCTAATACTTACTCTACTGCATATAACATTTTAATATACTTCCATAGGTGTGTGTGTAACTTGAAATGTTTTTTGCTGCATGAATTACAAAGGCTTAATAGTATCATTGACTTCTAAAATCTCCAGATGGGAGGAATATTTTTTTAAAAATATGCTTTGTACATGTATAGTTTCTAATTTCTAAGATACTTCATAAGTACTTTTATTTTAAGACTGAAGTTAAGTCTAGGGAACAGTAAAGCTCTTTTAAAGCGTGGAAACCATCTAAGTGTTCGTGGTTTCTCTTGGTGAGTCAGGTGAAAGAACTTCATACTTTTTTCCCCCTAAAGTTTGCCAAGTGATGATAATGATAAAATGTCTGGATAGTTTAGATAAAAGATGTTTTGGAGCAAGCTTAATGTGAATAATTAAGTGAACTGGCGAACAGACTGAAAAATGTTATGCATTACCAAATGTTAAGTTAAGTCTGGTCATGTGTCCCGTGCTTTCATTTTGAATTCTTTCATCGGTGTCTTTTAGGACATATTCCTTGTGGTAGATATCATATCCCACATGGAATCTGTGGTACAAAATTCTTCACAAGCTGAATGTAAGCTAGGTGAATGCATAAGCAAGGCCTGCACTAAGCATTTGGCACTTCTACTCCAAAGAATTAAAAGTTCACAATTATTTTCTGATTTCATAATTAAGTTATTGTTTGGAAACGTACCAGCCTGCACAGAGCTTTGAGAGTTTGTTTTATTTCATCTCATTGTCAGCTGATCTATGGTTGTGTGAGCTGTTTTACAGTTGCAGAGTAGATGGAAGTATTCAGTTATGTTAAAACAAAGTACTCTATTAAACTCTAAAGAATAATGTTAATAAAGGATATGCCTGCCTCAAAATGCTAGAGATATTCTTCATTCCTAACATGGCAGGTAGCAGTAATGTTTTGTATTTTTATGCTATAGTAAAATTGTGGCTTGACTGAACATGGGTTCTTTTTGGTGGTATGTGGCAGTTGTACATACCGTTTCAAAAACTATGAAGTATTTATATTTGTACACATTTGATCTGACAAGATAAAGATGAAATAGGTAGGTGGTTATGTGAGCAGAATGTAACCAGAACCCTCAACTTAAGTAAATATGTCTCCCAGAAACTGCAGAGGAAACTTGAATGATTCCAGGCAATTTAGATTTAAATCAGTTTTATCAATGATTATAATTTGTTTTAGAAAAGGCTCCAGAGAATTTCTTTGGTATACATTGTGAGCACAATTACCAGGTCATAAATATTAATATAAAGTATGACTTCATAAATCAAAGGCTTGTTACAGATTTAGTAATTATCTGAATGAGATTTTGGAATCTAGATGAAAAATAACGATCTCCTGAAATCTATCTAAAACTAGCCCCCAGAAGACAGATAAAACAGGCTTTCTGATGTACTTGAAAAGTACAATGTTTCTGTCTAAAAAAGATACTTGCAAACATGCTGAGATTCTACTTGTAATACGTTTTCTAAACTGCTAAGCCACTGGAGTCTTTTCAGAAGGGGATGTGCTGCTGAGTGGCATGAAAGAGAAGAGTAGAGTTAATTGATGTTACTTGTGTCGTGGCACAGTCTCTGAATTGCTGTTTGACTCTTTTAATAAAATATGTTGTATCTGGCCTGTAATAACATTAGAAATTTATTATTTTTAGGCAGTCATGTTGGAATAGAGATTTAATCTAAGGTCTTTTCCCTTGCTGGTTGAACCTGACAAAACACTCTTGATTCAGATCATAAGAAAAAATTCCACGAGTCTGTGAATTAGATGATGTTGAGAGAAGCTAGCCACAGTACCATTTCCATATTGAATGATTTAATTTACTTCCTGTAGGTATTTCAAAGGAAGTTCATCTACTTAAAGCACCTTTTACTTCTTGAGTGCACACTGGAACAATACCTTTTAGTTCACTGAAGGAAAGAATAACATGTCCTTAATCTTCCTATACTTAGAACTCAAGATGTGAGTTCAGTGCTGTTTTGACTGTTACCTAAATTAAAGGCTAACTGGGAACAATATCATTTTGTAAAGCCCATCCAATAATTCTATTAATTTTGAAGGTTTTCTGTATTTGTCATGCAGTTACAGTTATCTCTGTTTTTCCATGAGTAAGATATTATTGGTGTTTCATGGGAATGCCAGCTAAGATAATTCATACCAGCGTTTCACGCAGCCTCCTGTTTTCCAGAATATTTTCCTTTATCTTCTTCAGACCAGAAATTTAAATAATACAGATACACGTGCCCCGATTCTTCCAATGTAATCAATCCAGTTCCTATGCTAGGAATTTAGGTGCTTTGCACTGCCCTGAATAATTCGTGAGGAGGAGAGGTTTCCAAATTATTCTGGTGTTTGGGCACACTGATTCTTCTTCTTGAGTTATTTGTTTATTTTTGAAGGCTGTATAGAAAGTCTGTAGTAAGTGTTTTTCATATTAAGATGCATCACATTCAGAAACTCAGATTATATGAATCTGGGCCAAGCTGAGTTTAATAACACATAAGTTTGAATGTGTCTTGAATACGTCTGTCAATTCTAACACCTAAAAGAGAGGAAATGAAAAGTCATTGTAATGTCTTTTCAAAACCGTATGCTTCCTTTTGCATGGAAGTTTGTGGGTAATGCACTCCTGTAAACCCAAAAATATTTATATGTTTCTGTTGCTGTAGAACAGAGTCTTACCTGTCTCTGATATTGTGGTTTTTCATACTCCATCTTCCTCTTGAGTGTTCACTTGTGAAACCTTAGTGTATATCTTACACATTTTCCATTTAATTTGCAGAGGAAAACAGTGAAAATTTGTGACTTGCAAAACCTGCCCATTTCACAAGTAACATGGTTTTAATCAGTGCGTGATTATGGAACAAAACATGACATCAATGTGTGTTTGTTTGAAAAACGAGTTTAAAAAAGAACAGAAAAAATAAATTAGAACTCTTATTACTGCCTTCACCTTTCACTGCTGTCATGGAAAATTCATCTGGTTGCCTAACAGCTTAAAACATTTATGTAATTGGAAAAAAGGAATGAGGCATGTTTCCTTCCAGATTTGTGAAATACTCCCCTCAACACCCTTTTATCTTTCTTCAAATAGTGTTTCAGGCTCAATATTGAAGAACGAGAACAGGGTTCTTTTCTCTCCGTTCATCATCACTAAAACAGTCTCTTAATTTCCTTCACTTGCTTATCGAAGTCGGACATGAGGTAGAAAGGAATAAACTGCATGTTTGTGGATCTGAGCTTAATTCCAGTAAAAGGAGGTTGTGCAAGTCCCCCCTGTGAAGTTTTATGAACTTCTATAACTTCTTCCCATAGAAAAGTAGCATTTAGATTGGATTATAAGTGATGTATGAGAGAGAATACCTGTAAACCAAACACATTTTGATACAGAAATTAGCAAGCGACCACAAGCATGAGTCTACTATTCATATTGACATGTTGTTGTGCCTAGATACTGCAGCAGCTGGACCAGATTTCTGTGGTGGTTGAGATAAACAGTGGTTTATCTCCAGAACTCAGTGATTTTCTGTGATATTTTATTTGTCTAAACTTCATAGGCTGCCAGAGGGAGGTCGTGGAGTCTCCCCCTTTGGAGATACTCAAAACCCACCTGGGCACCTTCTTGTGTCACCTGGTCCATGTGACCCCACCTTGGCAGGGGGCTTGGTCTGGATGATCTCCAGAGGTCCATTCCAACCCTAACAATTCTCAGGTTCTGTGAAAAGCTTGTGGTGTTCTATCTGTCAGCTATGAGAATCACTGTGTCAGAAATCCTGTCCTTTCTGTTACGATTGTTGATGACTTGTCTGCCCATATTTTTGTCCTTAAAATATTTTAAGAGCTTTTTCTTTCAGTATGTAATTTCTTTCATAATTTACAGCATGAACATTTTTATTAGGTGACATTACATTTCTCTTTTTAACTCCTCCTGTAACTCTTGATTACTCTTTTTTAATTATGCTTATGATTTTGAACTGTTTGCTGGAAAAAACTGAAGAGATAGAAATTTCTTAGTATCTGGTCACAAGGTAGATTTCAACAATGTTAGTCTGTATGCTGATATCAAAAATAAAAGACTTTCAAAGAGTCTCAAACTTTCCTGCTCTCCCCACCTTGCCTGTCAGCAATGTGGTCTTTGCTTTTCAATGCAAAACAATCATTTTGGAATGGAAGAGAGTAAGCTTTAAAAAAGCTTGAAATAAAACATGAACGTTATGTATTTAAACAAAAGGCATGAAAATAGAAAGTAGTTCTTTCTTGTTTGCCAGAAGGCCTGGGATTTGAATGATTAAAACATGGCTTTCTGTAGAGTCCTTTTTTTTGGGAGTTGGAATTGCTTCGGTTTCTAAAGTAGATGGTGGTACTTTCATCACTATTTTTTGCTAGGGTTTGTTGTTCACCTTCCATCAGCTATTCCTGCTGCCCATTTAGGATCCCAGTAATTTCCATCTGTCTACAAGTGAGGCAGTAATTATCTGTGTCAGACCACCTCTGTGATATTTGTTCTGCAAAACCTGTAGTTTCACCAGAAATGAAGAAATCTCTGTAAAGTATAGCTCTTGTCTCCTTCTTATCACTCCTGCCCATGAACAGACAGCATCTTCCATGTGGAGTATACCAAATCAGAGACCCAAAAAAGGCAGTGTGTTTCTACACTTGGAGCAGAAGGCTTTTTTTTAGTGTAGTAGAATCATAGAATCATTGATTGGTTTGGATTTGAAGAGGCCTTAAAGACCCTCTCATTCCAATGCCCCTGCAAATAAACCAGGTTGCTCAGAGCCCCATCCAGCCTGGTCTTGAAAACTTTCAGGGACGGGGCATTTACAATTTCTCTGGGCAACCTGTTCCAGTGCCTCACCATCCTCAGAGCGCAGAATTTCTTCCTAATATCTAACCTAAAGCCTCCCCCCTTTAAGTTTAAACCCATTCCCCTTTGTCCTAATGCTACATGTCCTTGTGACAAGCCCCTCCAGTTTCTTCGTGGGCCCTCTTTAAGTACTGGAAGGTGCTATGATGTCTCCCCAGAGCCTTCTCTTCTCCAGGCTGAATGGTGGAGAATGCAGGTGCTCCAATGTCAATGCTCTCAGCCCAACAGGAGAGTTGCTTCAGCTCCTTGGTCAATTCAGTGGCTCTCCCAAGGCATTTAAAATAGGTGGTAGCCAAACCAACTTTAACCTTTTCTCTTGCGCAAGATAGCAAAAGTGCTCACATTAACTGGTTGTAGTTTTGCATTTTTCTCTCTGTGCTGTGCCATAGCTCTGTTTTCGCAAATGAGTGCTTTTTGCAAGTTTCCAGGAAGCCAGTGTTTTGGGAAACAACTGAGAACAAAGGAGCTATCCAGAAAAGGAAAGTCGTATTTTCTTCTAGGGCAACATACGATCCTGAAATCCTCAAAGAAAGCAGAATTATAAGTATAATTGCAAACACAGAGAAAAAAGAAATGTTTTTTCTCTGTAAATTGTGGTCTTGTGGGTACCTAGAAAAATTCCGATTTGAGGGCCTGGTGTGTGAAAGATTACCTATAGCTTGCAAGTCTCTCTGATACAGGTAATTTCCATGTAGTGATGTACAGACCTCTGCAAACATAACAGTAGAAGTTCTTTTAGGCATAAATTCATCATTTTCCCTTTCTCTGGTTGGGCTGTGAAAAAGTGAGTCATTTTGGTTTGTTTGATTTTTTGGTTTTGTCTTTGATTTTTCTCAAGAAATACTGGAGAGACTGATCTAGTTTCAGCCTCTGAAAAAAAATCCACAATATTTACTGACAATGGTGCAGTAAAAATCAGAGTGTTTTTAGGCACAGAAGTTTAACACTCACCTAAGGCTGGAATTCCCTGTAAAAATTGGAACTGCATACTGCAGATGTGATGCTGATTTGCAATGTCCCTTTGCAGAAATAGTTTTAAAGTTAAGACTATTCTTTTTGAGAAAAACTGTGAACTAGAATACTATATTTCACAGATTTAATATGTATTAATCTTACATTAACCAGGGAATTGAGAATTTTTGTACAAATATTAGGAGATATGTCAACACCATAACTGTTTTTCTCTGTTTCTGCTCAAGGAGAAATTTAAAATACTGTCTTTTCCTCATGTGGTTTAAAAAGAAAACAACAACAGCAATGACAAAAAAAAAAACAACAAAATCCTCTAAAGTTTTAATCTCCTCTGATTTTAATAACAATAAAAATTTTGCAGAACAAAATTAGTGAATTAGTGAAATAATAGAATCAGTTTGTGTGAACTTAACATCTGAAATCCAAGCAACAGCTGAAGTCCTGGAGGTGCAGGCACACTTTGGGCAAACTCTATCTTTTCTTTTTTTCAGACTTACAATAATATTCCATTATACATGACATCCAGATGTTCAAATCAGCAGAAATGTATTAACTATATTTTCCTTTCAGAGCGTGAAAAAAGAGGTTTATGGCATTTTTTATTCTTTGGAGTATAATAACTGCAAAAGTGGTAGTTGCATCTGATTATCTTGTTTAGCTATGTGCTGTAGCACATTAGAGATAAGCATTCTGAGTTATTTAGGAAGTTCATAGTTAACTAAAATAGCATAAGCCACCTTGGTTTTTTTGTAAATGTTTAGCTAATTTGAAGATGTTATGCCAAGATATGTTCCTGGATGTTGTTATCTTAATTTTTTGTTTTGAATAGTCTAAACAGTTACTTTAACTGCCAGGCATCCCTTGGACACTGCAGAGCTTAGCACCAATAGCAGTCGCCAAATGTCTGACTTTCAGGCTCAGGATGTTTGATTTATCAGGTGACAGAATATATTCCTATCTGTTCTACTCCCCTAAAGATAAGTAGCCAGAATACTGTTCAACATGCGTGTGGTGTAAAGCAAAAACCTTTTCCTATTAATGCATCACTCTTCTCATGAAAAAAGGGATGTAGTTATTGTGACCTGAAAGAGCTGGCAATTAAAATGACATAGGTTTATTCTAGTTCATTTTGTTTATTAATAAATTCTTTTTTTTCTTTGAATTATTGGAAGAACTCTTAAAGTAGTTAAGCTACCCGTTTGAAAATTAAATTCAGTGCTGACACAATATGGACATACAATACCTGCCTTTGTAGTAAGGTATATGAGATGAAGAATCAATATTCTAATGTAGAATAAGCAACCTTGCAGTGATTAAGATAAGAATGCAACAGATGATTTCTGTGAAAGCCTTTGAATGACAAAAATTGTACATCTTTTGTTGTGAGTGAAGGCTGTTGTGGGTGAATCTTGGAAGCTGCTTCCTTTTCACACTTTGGTTTTTATGGAATGTGCTTGGATGGCAAGTACAGGCAGTGGCTGCTTAGCAGGTTTTTTGCATCCCAAGAACAGCAAATACCAGTTGATAGTGAAGGGAATAATGGAGCATTGAAAACCTAATTTGTATTATAATTATTCCTTTGTCTGTGTGCTTTATAGTGTCTGTTGAACAATAAACTCATTTTCATAATTACAGCTTTGCTTGGGAATTTTGAATTACAACTGTTTCTCAGCTTTTAAACCACTGAGTCTGTGTAAGTGTCACTTAATGCCACGTGAGCTATACCTTCCAGGATGTCATGTGTAGCTCTTCATAAATTTTCACTGTTCCCTTGTGGTGGGCTGACCTTGGCTGTATGCCAGGTGCCCACCAGGCTGCTTTACCACTGTTGTCATCAGCAGGATGGAGCAGAGGAATAGAGTAAAATGGAAAAAATCTCATGGATCAAGCTAAAGGCAGTTTAATGAAGTAGAAGCTAAGGCCATGTGCAGAAACAAAGAAAAGCAGAAGATTTATTCTCTATTTGCCATCAGCAGGTGACATCCTGCTGCTTCCCAGTAGGGCTTCAGTGAGCAAGGTGGTTGCTCTGGAAGACAAGTAATGAGTGCATGCCCTCCCTCCTTAAAGACCATCTCATTTCAGCCCCTCTGCCATGGGGCCTCTTCCACTAGACCAGGTTGCTCAGAGCCCCATCCAGCCTGGCCTTGAACGCTTCCAGGGATGGGGCATCCACAGCTTCTCTGGGCAACCTGTGCGAGGGCCTCACCATCCTCCCAGTAAAGAATTTCTTCCTAATGCCTAATCTAAATGTACCCTCTTTCAGTTTAAGTAAAGTTAGAAGAAGGTGTGGCTAAACAAAAGATAATGAAAGTTTCAGTTTTATTAGAGAAATTAAAGATAGAACTGATAAAGAAGATAAAGTAAGTATGAAGGAAAGCAGCCTGGTGCTATAAAGACTTTCTGTGAAGCATGAAAGATACAGACAGGATCCAGAGATGCATAAGGAAAGAGATTTAATGCATAATAACTATAAAATGTGCCTAAAATTATTTTGAAGTCAGACTTAGACAATAGAGAATTGCCGCGATTCTGGCCAAAGC
>VZRZ01007313.1:0-145479 GCA_013398175.1 Climacteris rufus
GGGGCCCCTCAGGGAGCCGGGATGGGAGCGGGATCGGGGTCCTTGGGGCGGGACGGCATCCCGGGAGCGGGCTCCTGGCCCCGGGGCGGGCTGCGAGCCCACAGCAGAGGCAGGCCATACTAGATAGACGGTATTACTATAAAACCTGAAACTTTTTTTTTTTCTTTTTTTTTCCCCCCGGTTTTCCGCGCCCGTGATCCCGCTCCCGAATGGGATGTTTTGTTTTATCCATCAGGCATCGTCTGTAAAACCGGCTGCTTTCGGCAGCAGACAGGTGAGGCGAGGGATAAACGGCAAAAAGGGTAGGGCATGGTTCAACATCTTTGTCTGAATTACCGGGAGTAAATAAATAAATAGATAAAAATAAAAATTAAAAGGAGTTGTCTGGCACATTTGCGTCTATCCCTGTTTTTGCAGTGACCATTCAACATTTGATTGTTCAGCTTTATGAAGAATTACCCTATTGGCCTGACACATCTCATCTCACTTATATTTTGTTGTTTCACCTTTGATTAATTCACTGCCTGAAACTACCCGGTCGTATTCCAGACATTCCAGGTGATGGAAGCAAAATGTTGCAGCCTCTGGTGCAAGGAAGCTGAGGTGGGGAAGGACCTGTGAGACACAATCCAGTAGGAACATCCCACCCGAGATGCCTTATCCAGTTATCTCTGTTTCCCAGGATGTGGCTGCCCCATCCCTGGAAGTGTTCAAGGCCAGGTTGGAAGGGGCTTGGAGCAACCTGGGATAGTGGAAAGGGGACTTCCTGCTAAGCTTCCAAGGAGTTTCTTCCCATCCTTGACTAAGACAAGCTGAAACATGGCATTCCTTATTCATAGGCAGCCATCCCAGCACGCTTTCTGGCGGGTTTGATTAATTGGCTCTTGCTAAATTGTTTTTAAAACTTCCAGATTTCCCTTAAAGAAAAAAAAATGAACTCGTGTCGTTCAGCCATCTGGATTTACATAAATTCTGGGACCTGATGGGAATTGCTAACAACTTTGTCCCTCTCTCAAAATCTGTATATACATGGTAGTATATAAACAGTGCTCCTTTTATCTTTTACCTTTTTTGAGATACTTCACACCTACATTTTCATTTGAAAGGGCTGCCCTTATAAAAATCCTTGGCATATTGATCCAACCCTTAAAGTTGCTTTTTTTCCCATGCTGTGAACAGGCATCCCTGGGAATGGTCACAGCCCCAAGCCTGCCAGAGCTCAAGGAGCACTTGGACAACGCTCTCGGGCACAGGGTGGGATTGTTGGGGTGTTTCTGTGCAAGGCCAAGGGTTGGACTGGATGATCTGTCCATAATTTTCCCTTCCCTGGAAGTGTTCCAGGCCAGGTTGGACAGGGCATGGAGCAACCTGGTGTCACGGAAGGTGTCTCTGCCCATGGCAGGGGGTGGACTCCGACAGTCCCCTTAGCAATAACATCTCATTTACTTCAGCTGTCCATCTTACTTTATTTTTAAGGTATTCATTTATTCCCTGTATCAACTTAAAACCATCATATTTTGATAGTTCAGCACTTGGGCATACAGGCAGCATGGCCTGCCGAGGAGCAGGCCTCAAGTTTTGGGATATTTTCCCTGGAATACACGCCTGAGAGCACCACTGGCATTAAGAACACCACTTCTGCCTAAAGCTGAAGCCCTTTTTGTTTCACTTTTAGCTTCTGTGGGCTCATGGGCTTGTTTGTTGTTCTTTGGTTGGTGAGGTTTAAGGTTTCCTCTCATGGTTGTTCTGCCCTCTTTATTCGGGGCCAGCTTGTGTGCTCGGATGGATGGATGGATGTGCGTATAAATAACCTTCCAAATTATTTTTGAGTATCAAGAGACCTAGGGGTGGAAGGGCTTTGGGGCTAGGAGGTTACTAATGCCAGCTGTGTAGCTGGCAGGGTAGTATTTCCTGAGGCAACAGATCTAATGCTGGTGGTTGGCACAGGACACACCTGTGGCAGCCAGGTGAGTGTCTGCCCTTGCTTGTGGTCCCCATTTCTGCTCCAGCTGAGGGGTGATTTGATCCCAAACCCATCACACATGAGTTACAACCAATATTTTGCCTAATTGGTCACCCACACCCACCCATACCCCTACCCATATCCCCACCTGAGGTAGATGTTGTAGTGCAGATCCATTTTCTTGGCTGCAACCTGCTGGGGCCATGTGCCTGACCACATCAGTTGCCTTCTCTCTCTGCATTGCTGAAGTAGTTTTGAAAGAGGAAACAAGAGAAGAAAACTGTGCCCTAAAAGTTGCCATGGAGTGTAAGTTCAATCTTCAAATTTTTGATTGATGCCGTACCTGTGGCTGTGGGTGTGAATACGTGTCTCTATTAATATCCAGTCTAGGCTAACCTGTGCATAATGGCAGAAAATTAAACCTTTGTCATTACTCATGTAAATTAGACCTCAGAGATTCACAAGGAAAAGGATTCTTGCTATATGTTAAATCCAACATATTTGCTATAGCTGTATATAGTCTGTTTTTACTGTAATTGCAGCTGAAAAATTACTCAGAAGCCAGTTGAAGCAAAAAATAAAAATCTAAAAAAAAAAAATTCCTGGCAGAACTAATTCATAAAGATCTAAATAAAAAGCAATTACAGAACTTCCCGCCTACCTCCACCTCATCTTTAGCTGAACTCCTTGTTTGTCAGGAATGATTCCATTTTTTATGTTCTTAAGCAGGAAACAGCCATCACAACACTCCAGCTAATTTCTCTTGCTAGTCACAGGGAGATGGTGAAAGTAAAATAGGGTACTTCAGCTTTCCACTCTAATCCTGCCACTCCATGGCCTAGAAAAAAGGAGGGTAAAGTTAGGAAGAAAGCCAGAAGGAACCTCCTCTGGAGCCTAGACACCAAAAATCTACTCCAAGTGCCAGTGCCACTTAGTTCCTTGGAGAAAGTCAAGCCCAGACATGAGTTCCAACCTGGTGATTGCCTCCTCTTCTTCCTCCTGATCATTCAATCTCCCTCACTGGCCTCCCTTGGCTTTCCTGTCCCACCCATCACCCTTCTGTGCTTTATCTCCCACTCCCATCTGTTCTCCATCCTTCCCACAGCACACTTATTTACTCCTTTCTGCCATCAAAAGCAAAACTCCAACAAACCCACCCAACTTACAACACAGCTGTAACAGGACAGAGAATGTTAAATTTGCATTACCCCGCTCCTGTGATTTTCTCCAACATACCTTTTTTTGTGGTGGGTTGTTGGGGTTTTTCTTATCCTGGTAAATTTTGCTTCAGCTGGAACTCCTCTCTTTGCACAGACAGACACTTCTTATTTGCCATGCTGCAAAATCCATCCTCAGTTTAGCCCTGTCTGGCTCAAAGCAAGCTGTGAAGCAGAGCAAGGTGGTTCTCCTCCACTTTTGAGCCCCACCAAGCCTGTGTTTGGCTGCAGGAGCCGTTTTCCAGCTTGTCTGCACACCCAACACTTCATCAAGTCTTCAGCACTCAAGGCCTGAAAAGCTGAAATCCTGAAGCAATAAGAGCCATTCTCTCAGAAAAAAGTTATTGCTGTTGTTTTGGGCAAGACCAAGTCCCTGTCCCCCACTTGGGGGGAAAAAAAGAGCCAGTCAAGTTCAAAGTGAAGGTCACAATGTAAAGTTTGCTTTCCTCTCCATATTTACACTTTATTTTTTCTGATGGAGATACATTGGATTGTTATGGCAGTCATTTTACAATGACTAAGTACAATGCACTTTTAAAATAACACTCCTTGCTAAAATTTGTTTTCAATATTTTTCTGGATTTTATAAACATCCAATTTATTTAGCAGTTATGCTCTCAACTATGTTATAGAATATCCTGACTTGGAAGAGATCCACAAGGATCATCATTCCTATTGTATAGAGAAAAGTTATTCTGTGGCCATTACAAACCACTGTGGAAAAGTCCTTACCATGTTATCATCCCTCTTGATTAAACTGAATAATTAAGAATATGAAAGAAATCTCTTTTCCCCCTCAACTGTTTTTTTTTTTTTTTTGTTGTTCAGTCAATTTTAGCAGCATACTAAGGCTTAAATTTAGATAAAAACCAAAAATTAGGTTAAAATTAATATGGTATCTTTTGAAGTCGAGGGTAAAATGACTGTTGGATACACTTAGGTTATCAGTGATCATTTCCTGATTCTTTATATTAAAAATAAGGGAAATGTGTATCAAATTATTGTATTTATTTTCGGCCTTGGCAGCTGCTGGGAGAAAACCATGGGGTGTGTCTCTCTATAGTGGGAACCTTAGAAGAAATATTGGTTCATTTTTCTATTCTGTCACTTTCAACCGGGGGGAAAGACGTCATACAGGGTGAAAAACAATGAAAAACTGAAGAAATGTGGGAAAAATATGAAAAAAAATTTAGAAATAAAAATATATGCAGCCTGGCCCCTGGGTGTTGGTTTTACATGAAGATACTGACTTGCAGCTGAATGACGAGTAGGATATTTTTCTACTGAAATATTGATAGTAGATTACACGAAACCACAAACTATCTCCATAAAGCCCATCATTTCTAATCCTAATGGTGTTTTCTTTCCCTTGGCTGACTACTACATTCATGAGATGATGGCTTTATTCTATCTGGGGGAAAAACTTTTTACCATACAGCTAAATTAACTTGTCAAAAGACTTCAAACTTCGGAAGCTTTTACAGCTCGATTCAAAGCTATTATTCAGGATTGAATGAGAAGGCTGTGGACTGTAAAAGCTGGCAAAAAAAAAAAAAAAAGAAAAAGAAAATTTCTGCAGCATTCAGGACTTGAATGGAATCCTTACTTTTTGTTCAGGTTGTATGTGTTTCATTGAGCTGTCTCGGAATAGCTGGATTTTTATATTTTAAGGCAAAATGCTTCTTTCTGCTGCTCTGGAAGCTGTGACCCAGTCCGTGCTCTTTCACACACACTTGGTTATATTTAGTTTGTGCCAACCTAAATAAGTGTCAACCAGCTCTCCAGAAATGTGGGGAGCACAAAAGAGAACGGCCAGCAGCTAAATTGAGGCAGAACAAGAACACAATTAGACTTATTTTTATCCTTTTCTTTTAGAAAATCAGATCATAGACTATCTTACAGTCAGTTACAGCTTTCTCATGCAAATAAAAATGCCTGGCTTCAGGAGCAGCAACTTTTAGATTTTACAGACGAAGAGCAGCTGGCAGAGCTTTTGCTTGGAGTCTTTCCTGTCGCGGATCCAATCTACTTTGGGACAAAGCTGGAATAAAAAGCCAAGCCGACAATTGCAGCCCCCGGAAGGGAACCCAGGGCTCTCTGGAAGAGTGTGCAAATACATTCAGGATGTGGCAGGATGGGATCCATAATGACCAGCTTGGGGAGTGGCCTGGATTCAGCATGTTCTGGATGCAGCTGCCTGTAGCTGGTCCTCAGGGAATGCTGAGCACAGGAGCAAGTCTTAAATACAGCTTGTCACCAGGGCCTGGGGCGGGGGGGGGATCTGCCATCCACGAGGGACCCACAACTCACTCTCCTATTCAGAAACTGGATTAGAGTCCCTTGGCTGTTTGTAGAGCTGCCCAGAGCTCGCAGCGTATTCAAGTTCAGAGCATGCAACCACGGAATGGGGCATCCAAGTCCACATCCCTCTTCTGCCTGGCAGGTTCCTCCTCCCTAAGGACCTTGGTCATGGGGGCACAGGATAACATCCCTCCTGCTGCAAAGACAGGCCACTGAGGAGAAGGATGTGCAGGATGCACGAGATGAGAGAGCAGGCAAGATATTGACTTGCTTAGCTGACATAGAGAAGGTTGAGAAATGTTTGGGTTCTGGAATATCATCATAGATGTCCCATGGGCAGGGACACCCTCCACTGTATAATAAGGTAGTAACCTCCCATACTTTGGGGAAGAGCATCTCTGAGTGGAGGTTACTAAACAAAAGAGCACTATGTTATTGCACCTGTTCTTTCTCCTGTACATGCCATCATCCTGCATCTGAACAATAGGAATTATATTGTTTCTCTTCCTAAGAGGAAGATGCAGATAACTGGCATTTCTTACCCATCAGTGGGAGATCTGCAGACAGGACTGAGGCAACAGAGCATAAAAAAAAAGCCCCAAACCATCATCAGGCACTTCTGGGATTGCATGGAAGAAGGAAGGTCTGTCCACTTGTCAGAACTTGAGATCAGCGCTGGTGAGCACGTGGCAGACAGGTCTGTTTTCCACCAAAAAGCAGAGACCAACTCGGATTCAAAGGACGTCAGCAGTGCCCAGGGGGAGGGACTCAGTGCTGCTTGGGAATAAATCATGTTTTGTTAAATATGGTGTTTCTTGCCCAAGATGATCTCACAGTTTTATGTAGTTGAGACTAAAGTAGCACTGATAGATGAGCTGTGGGGACAAAATTGCATGGATCTTTCAAATTCCCCGTTTCTTCCTCCTCTGATTTGTTGTTCTAAAGGTTATTTAATCTCATTTCATTTGGGTCACAGCATTTCCTGAATACCAGTATCTATTAAAAGGTACCTGTGCTTTGCATTTGGCAAAACCTCAGTCAGCCTGTTTTCCCCTTCCTATGGCAAAACCAAAACCACAGCCAATTTTGGATTTGAATGCACTAGAAAGCACTGAAATACCTCACATTTTCTATATCTGCTTATCAAGGAGCAATCACTGTGGTGTACCAGCTTTTCAGATCAAACCTTCCTGCTGCACATCCAATAAGGGGGCAGAAGGATGAGCGCAAAAAGGAGGAATACACAAACAGAAGCATCAGCTGGGTGCACCCAAAAAGCAGAGTAGGGCATTAGAATAAAATACACCAAGGAGCATGATCCGCTCGTGCTGGGTGGGGAGGCCCTGGCACAGGTTGCCCAGAGAAGCTGTGGCTGCCCCTGGATCCCTGGAAGTGTCCAAGGCCAGGTTGGACAGGGCTTGGAGCAACCTGGGATAGTGGAAGGACAGGGGATACCACAGCAGGGAGTAAAATGAGGTGATCTTGAAGCTCCCTTCCAACTCAAACCCTTCTATGATTCCATGAATATACCCAAATTTCTCACAAAATAATACATAAAATCTGAAAGTAAAAGCCTGGTGCTCACAGCAGGAGGCTTTTAGTGGATATACAGGTCCTGTGCTGAAACACATCATTCCTGCAGAAATAGTTCAGCTCTCTGTGCTGAGCACAGAGGAATCTAAAGGAGGAAGATGCTCAGAGCCTTAACTCTCCTCTTCAAGAATGCTTTCCTAATGCAAGTCCCTCAAATGCTGTATCTTAAAAACTTGTGTTCCTTACGAGTGTCTTCACTGAGTTCTTAAAAAGCATCACAGCAGAGCAAGACGTGCCCACAGAAGTACGAGTGTCCGGAATAGCAACAGTGGAAAATGGTATCAAAATCATGAAAGGAATGTCTGAAAAGTCTGAAGGGTTATACTCAGACCCTGTTAAATAGCTGGGTGGGACTTTGGAATCCAGCCCTCATTTGGAGATGTTGTTTAATAGAAATGCAAGAAGTGAGCGCTGGCCCATTAATGATAAAAATAAAGTTTAGAATGTATGAGAGGTCAGAGGAGTCAAAACCTCTGCAGCCGTAGAAATGTCTCTGAATGTGACTATAAAACACAGGCAGAAAGGAGAGCTACTTCCCTCTTCCAGGATCACTAGGCAAGATCAGGCCTCTAAAAGACCAGGAGGTCCCTCTAGCTTTCTTCCAGAAATAAAAAAGGAAGAAAAAAGGCAGACTTCCCATTCTGAAAAAGAGCAGATAACAGAAACTCTGTGGTGCCCTGGACTAGATCCAAGGACAGGATTGAATGTGATAGCATGGAAATTCAAATGGAAGAGTTGTTTCAAAAAAGCTGCAAGGCAATGGGGACCAGTCCAGAAATGGAATGTGAAGAGCTGAGGATCAATAATAGCTACACTGCATAGTGAGGGCTGTGTATTCCTCATTTTGGAAAAGGAAAGGTTTGCAGTAGGTACCTCTACAGATGATGTTGCGATGGGATGTGTGTGTATCATTGTAGTAGGATTGGTTTCAGTTGTTCACCCCATGATCCGAGGAGATGAGGCACACAGACCTTGATTCATCCTTATCAGGAGCTTCTCATCAGGTGACCTGCAGCACATTAAAGACTCAGTTATCAAACATTCACTGGTGGCAGTGTTTCAGACAGGAGCAGGCTAACATGGAAAAACTCCAGGAGAACTAATGGATGGCTGGGAGCTGTGAGTGTGATAAACAGAGCCTTTGTCTGGTATTGGAAAGAGGGGCAGGACATGTTCTGGCTCATACACAGAGACCAAGAATCAGCAGTCATGTGGTGGAAAGTGTAGTGGTCCAGAACTGGGATGTATTTGTGGGTAACTGAGGAGAAGGGAGAAGGTGTCACAGCTTTTTTTTCCTGCTTATCTGTCAAGGGAATCATAGAATCCCAAAAAGGTTTGAGTTGGAAGGAACATTCAAGCTCATCTCATTCTACCCCCTGCCATGGGCAGGGACACCTTCTACCACCCCAGGTTGCTCCAAGCCCTGTCCAACCTGGCTTTGCACACTTCCAGGGATGGGGAAGCTTCTCTGGGAAACCTGTGCCAGGGCCTCACCACCCTCACAGGAAAGAATTTTTTCCCAAAAAAATAGATGCTCCTATCTTATCTCCAGCACGAGAACACTTTTTATCACCTTGCTTTTGGTAAACCCAGACAGCTCTTTCAGGGGAGATTACTTGTTAAATTATCCACGGTGCTACAGATGCTCGGCTGTTTATTTTGGTCATATATTTCAAAAAACAGTTTCTCCAGCAAACAGTACAACAGCTGTGGCTGATAAAACTCCTGGGTGCCATCATTATCCTCTTTTTCCTGATAGAGGCTGTCACAGAATTACCATCGAGCTTTGGCTTAGATGCTGGTGCTCTACAGTCAGCCAAAATTAAAATGGAACTGGATAGCCTTAACATGACAAAAGAATAATTTTCAAGGTGGAAAAACTCATGGAATTGCAATTATTAGACGAGAGGAAGGAGCTGTGTCCAACACAGGTACAACAATATATTTTGGATGTGACTGTATCACTGCAGATCCCCTTCTCCCATACTTGGCCATAGGGATCTTGCCACAACACTGAGGATTTTGGAAAGTGGACTCCTGTGCCATCATGTAAGAAGTTCTCCGAAGATCTCTTGAGTATTTCCAAGCTGAATTCCTGGGAGCCATCCATCACTTTGGAGTGCCTTTAGTTACTGGCAGCCTGGCTGTCTACAAAAGCATGTCTGAAGTCACACTCTAAAAATCTCTCCTGAGGTTTCTCCTCATACAGAAACCAAATTCAGACCTGGAAACCTCTTCAAAAGCAGGGGCATCCTTAGCCTTTAATATCCAGCTGTACAGAGTGTGAGGTACAGCTCATACCTTCGGCTGCATGCGTGCTTGCAGCTCTTGGAATCATGGAATCTTTAAGGTTGGAGAAGACCTCCAGGATCATCTAATCCAACCATAAACCCAGTCCTGCCAAGCCCAGCACTACCCCACATCCCTAAGTGCTACAGCTGCAGTTTTTGAACACTTCCAGGGACAGCAATCCCACCCCTTCCTTGCGTGTCTGCAAGGCAATTTACCCCTCAAAATCAACTTTCCAGGCAGTGAATTCCTCACTCATCCAAGATGCAAAGCCAACAGCTTTTGGTATTAGATTTCCTCTCTTCCGAGTGGCAACGCCACACAGGGCGAAGCCGTCTCCTGCCGCTTGCCTCGCCAGCCCTTCTCAGCAGCAGCCTTGAGGGCTTAATCCTAAAATTGTAGGGCTGTTCTGCGCCCTCCTCTGCGAAGTCAATCAGCTCTGTGTGCTGGGGCTGGCGGCGAGGATGCCAAGCGGAGTGGTGGTTCCTGGGATGCGCACACCTGACCGCCGGGAACGGGGACCAGACCACCAGCCCATCTCACGGCGGCCGCCGGAGAACCACGGGAGCTTTGCAGCTTCCCCTCGCTGCCAGCCTGGACGGGATTCAAACCAGCAGCCTCAAGCAAAGAAACGCTCCCTGCTCCTGAGGCATCCCATCTTCCGTGTGTTTTAATGAGCGAGCAGGACAGCCCCCTGTTACAGAACAGCAGCCTTACAGTTGGTTTTAAAGAAGCATTTTTGCTTTTCTGGACTTGAGCCCAAAATCCCTCTTGGAGTAACTCACATTCACGTCAGCAGAACAACCCCAGCCAAATATAAAGTTCTTTTTTTTTTTCCCCCCTTAATTAAACTGTTATTCTCTCAAATGAAATGCAAGCGTTCTCAGCATTCCAAACTAAGAAAGATCACAGGTGAATGCTGCCAATGAAATTAAAAACTGACTTGAGACAGCTTTACTTTTAGCAGAAAGTATCTTTTTTTTTGCTGGATGCCTCTTCACCAAGCCAACTGTTAGAACTGAAGTGGGGCAGGTTTTTAGACTATCAAGTGCAAAAGATGTTTTCTGTCTGCATTCCTCCTCCAGAAGACAGACAGCATCCTCATTTCTCCAGGCTTGGTTTAACTCCTCATGTCTTGGAGAGATGATCATGCCCAAAAGATACCCATTTGCCAGAGCTGCTCCCTTCATTCCCAAGGCCAACATAAGTTTTGCTGGCCAAAACAAGCCCTCCCTGTCACTGCTGGGCTGGTTTTCTCATACCAGGTAGTGGAATTTTGGTGTTATTCATGCCCTGAAAGTCGCAACAGCCGAAGGGCAGCACTTGCACCCAGCCCCGCTGCCTTGAAGTCACAGAAGAATAATTTAGGTTGTAAAAGACCTTTGAGATCATTGAGTCCAGCTGTCAACCCAGCACCACCACCATGCTTTCCACTAAACCACATCTCCAGGTGCCACATCCACACAGTTTTTGTGCACTTCTAGCAATGGCAATTCCAGCACTGTCCTGGACAGCCTGTTTCAACTCTTTACAACCCTTTCCATGAATAGATTTTCCCTTATAGCCAATCTATACTTCCCATGGCACAATTTGAGGCAGTTTTCTCTTGTCCTGTCACTTGTTACCTGGAGCAGAGCCTGACCCCCACCTGGCTCCTCCCTCCTTTCAGGCAGTTGTAGAGTCCTCAGCTCCCGCCAGCCCTTAAAAAACCCTCTTGTTACAACCCTTAGCAATTTATTTCCAGCCTGCCTGAGTGTTTTACAGACAGTGGGGTACAGAAACCCTGGGGACTGACAGAAAGCAGAGTTTAAAAAAATAGAGTGGAATTACCCATCTACTGCTCATTAACTGACTTCAGATGGTACCAGCTTGCTGGTGTTTATTCTGCATCTCTGGCAGGGAATGTTTTATTTGCTTAGTAAAGTTTTCACATGCAATATGTTGTTGCTGTTTTGTTTTGTTTTTGAAATCCCTTACCTATCTATTTGTTACAGACAGATATAATACCCTCGCAGTAAAGAAACACTGCAAAGTGCTAGTTAACTTCTCAGAGCTGACTGAATAATTCCATAAATACGAGGGGACTGAAATGACAACAATAAAGGGATCTGTACTTTGAACAATAAATATGAACTGGAGCTCTGCTTTGGATTTTAGGCATGCTGCAGCTAATAGGTATTCAGCTTGTGTGGGCCACTGACATTTAAATAAACACATGTGCAGTCCAAGGGGGTTGGCTGCAGAGCCTCTTGTCAATTGAATCCAGCCCTGGGAACACTAAGAGAGCGGTTCAGGATTGCAGGAATTCCACGCTGGGCTCTAGCCCTTGGTGGTATCTCTCCTGAAACCATAAGATGTTCTCAGTGGGGGAAAAAAAAGGTGGTGAGGGACAATGAGAATGAGGAGGGGGGTGGAAAACCACCCCCCCCGCCCCCAAAATATGTGGCTTCAAAGAAATGCTGAAAATATTTATAAGAAAAATGCCTGGCAGGCTGCCTGTTTCAGACTCAAGGAGGACTCAGCTCCTCAAACTGAGATAGCTCAGCAACCTTAACAGCATTCCTATGCTGCCTTGGGAAAAAAATCACCTTGAAACAGAGCCAGGCCAGAGTATACTACATAAAAACCCATGGGACTGATGAGAAAGGAGCAGGCACCTGGGCTACAGCAGGAAGGATCCTGGGACAACACCTCTGTGCAGCACACGAGCTCCTGGCGCCACCTCTGCCTGCAAAGACAGGTGTGATTATGGTGGAATGAGCTTTTCTGGAAAGGTAGCCCTAAAAATTATTTGGCAGCCTCAGGCACACTGAGTGGGACAGGTGTACATGGTATTCACCCTCACACCAAAAGAACTGAAAGATTATGAAGTGTCTCCAGCACTTGTTTTGTGTGATACCCATAAACCTTAAGCATTCTTAGATCAAATATTATCCCTCAGTGTTGTAGAAAACACAGTTTCACATCCAGGTGTCACCTTTTTCATCACCAGAGCAAGTGAGGGATAACCCAGGAAATAAGGAGACAGCAGCTCTGTGGCTGTCAGCTTCACAAGGAGGGAATGGCCAGTTAAAAAATAAAATTAAAGAACAAATTAAACAATCTCAACAACAAAACAGACAAACAAAACCCACAAAAAAATCTGAAGAGGAATTAATTGAGCTACTTATCACTGCGTTTAACACTGAGCAAAGCAGTGGAGTCTGTGTAATAACATTATAGATAATTAGAAAACTAGGATGGAAGGAAACCATTCTTCTGATAGCTGGAATCATGGCTCCTGGGGAATTCTTTGTGGGCATCAATGCATACAGAATAGGAGCAATTTAATTGATACCATGTACTCTGGTTTCTCAAAAGCTCCCTTACCAGGGGTGCCTTGGAAATTTATCTCCCCTGGGATTAGAAGAAAGGTTCTCAAGTGAATTCCAAACTGGTAGTAAACAGGAAGGGACAGGTAGGAACAAATGGTTGTTCTTCACAGCACAGGGAATCCCAGTGGAATCCCCAAGCAATTTGGGCTGTGGCATGTGTTGTTCTTAGAGCCTAAAGGACCTGGAAAAAGACTACTGGAGTGATTTTCAGAGGATAAAGGAAAAAAACAATGACTTGAAGTGGCAGAAGTGAGTACAAACTTCAAAAAATTGCAGAAGGACTGTGGGACATGGCAATAAAACAGAGCCCCAGGTGCAGTAACATAAAACCAACTGAGCTCATCATAGCCCCTCCCATAGTTACTGGCACTCGGGAAAGAGAGAATCCAAAGCAACTCAACCCTCAGTTTGCTCCCAAACAGCAAGCAAAGAGATGGACAGAGCACAAGGAATTCGTAGAATTGTGGAATGGTTTGAGTTAGAAAAGACCCTAAAGTTCATCCAGTCCCAACCCCTGCCATGGGCAGGGACACCTTCCACTAGCCCAGATTGCTCCAAGCCCCATCCAACCCGGCCTGGAACAACTCCAGGGATGGGGCAGCCACAGCTTCTCTGGGAAACCTGTGCCAGGGCCTCTCCACCCTGAATGTCTTCCCAATATCCCATCTAACCCTGCATTCTGTCAGTGGGAAGCCATTCCCCCTTGTCCTGTCCCTCCAGGCCCTAGGGAATCAGCATCTGTGTGGTGGGAGTGAACACATGGTCACGGCTTCTAACACTACAACAGCACTTTTAATGCACATTATTAAAATTATGCAGATTAAAGACCAAAATAAGGCCTTTTTTCCATGCTAACTGTGGAAGTGGCTACCATATATAGTTGTGGAATACAGAAAAGTGGGCATTCCCCAAAGGCAGTGAGCAATAATAGCACAAGGTAAACTGAACACAACCATTTAGGAAACAAAAATAGAGAACAAAAAGTCCATTAAAACAAAAACAACCCGAAGCTGTGAATCCGCAGCGTGCTGGGAGCCAGCGTAACGCCTGCTTTTATTCCATTAAACATCCACTTCCATTAAGTATCCCTTCCCAGCCAGTGTCAGGGAGCAAAGCCATGGGAGCCTTGGGTCTGCCTCCGGACAGCTGCTCCCGCGTTTCACAGATTAACTTTGGATCCGGCCGTAATTGGTACAGAAAGGAAAACATTGAAAGGAGTCTGGGAGAGAATGCCTAGCATGCGTTCCTAATGGAGCCAGTGCTTTCAAAACAGCTCCTCTAAATAGAGTTCCCAAAAACACCCTGATGTCAACAGGATTTAGGCATGGATGTCACTTCCAAGGCATGCTACTGGGGTAGGGAAAGGGAGTATTTGGAGCAAGGCGATTTTTTTTTTCCCCCCACAACCACTTTCTTGATGGAGGACAGTCAGGGAGAGAACCTCGTGCGTAAAGTGTCTGGAAAAGAGTTTAGGCAGATAAAATAAACAAAGTCACTGGAATCAATTACTTCTCATTAACAAAGTCGTTTGTGCCTTGTAAAGGAAATTAAAGATGAAATAATTGAACTCCTCACCAGACTTGTAACCAGCCAACCTAAGCTTAGCTCCTCTTCTCAAATGTTGCATCTAAAAAGAGAGGGCACGTATGGATGAACAAGGACACAGCCAAAGAGAATCAGTATCATTTCTGTAAGGGGAGATTTTGATGGCGGTTCTGTGACGGAGTTTAGGAAGTTTCTGTGAAGGATCATTTATTCTGATTTCACAAAATACTTCCAGTATTCTTCACTGAGCACTCTGAGATGCCATGGGATGAGAGGTTAAGTCATTGCTTATAGCTCAAGGAAGAGAGTGTTGCATTTATTAACAGAAAAGATGCACCAAACTACACTGGACACAGTCCTGGCTGCAGTATTGTCCTCCCTGTGGAAACAAACCTGGAATAGGACACAGCTGTAGAGAAACATTCAGTGCTCACTGAGGTCAAGGGAAAGATTCATTTATGTCAGTAGATACTGACACTCAAATGAATGAATAACATACATCAGCCCTCAACTGAATCCATAACATACATTGAGATCCCATCACAAAGTTAACCAGGGAGAGAGTTGAAGGTGCTAGAAGTCCCTGGCATAACTCTCAACAAACCCAACACATGGGCAGCAGCATTCCCATGTGTCCTGATCCAGCTGAGGCCCTGGGAGCAGAGAGCCCAAGAGGTTACAGGTTTCTCTGAGGGTTGAGCATCACCTTGTTGAAGAGGCCAGAAGCCTTGAGGGGGGAGCATTCAGGTAGAGAATCCAGCCCCGAATCCTGAGGCAGTACCCACTGGGAAGCACACCACCAGGTGCCAAATCCAAGGGTGGTCTTAGGGAATACATGCAAACACCTGCCTGAAAGCAGCAGAATCACAACCAAGGACTGCAACCATGGGGGTTTGTAAACAGAGACCCTGGCAAATACACAGCAACCTGAAGGAAGAGAGGGAGAGCTCCTTTCAGTGCTTGGAGATACAGAGCAGAAAATCAGCAGAGCACTTTGCCAAGACCACAGCTGGTAGAGCCCAGAAAGCACATCTGGAAAGCAGCTCTTGAGAGAAGAGGCACAGATCTCAGCTGAAGCCTGGAAAACCTGCCCTCAAGTCCAAGGCTGAAACAACTCATCGCAGGCTGGAGAGGTGAGCTGATGAGTCCATCACAATCTACACTGGAAGAATTTTTAAGAAAAGAGGTCTCCTGGATTTGGGAGAAACAGGCTCAGGAGCTCACTGGGGCCAAGCTCAGTGAGGCTCTGTCTCTGCACCAGGAGGGAAACATTCCTGTGCCAACATCAAGAGCAGTTGAAACAACTCTGCTGTGCAGCTGAGTCCTGCCCCGCCACCCCAGACAAGTCTAAACCTAAAGGAGATATTTTACTAAAAAGCTTGTTCCAAAAGCTAGGCCTTGTAGCCTGTTTAAAAACCTGTGTCATTTTGGAGCAACACAGCTTCCTGGAGCAAGGTAAGTTTCTCTCCCCTTAGAGTATAAAGTTCCCAGAGTGGCTGGATTGTTTTCTTTCCCTGTTTTACTAGACAACCCAATTTCTTTGTTTGTGTGTAGCGACCAGAGAGCTGGAATTATTTCAGCTAGGCGAATACTTCCTACAAGAACTAAAGATAGTCAAATGCCCCCAAAAAATCATTTAAATCCTGCAAGAAGCTGTTCTAATACCTGCTATATATTTTGTTGATCTACTGCTACGCCTCATGCTCTGTTTAAGGAGCTGACTTGTGTTGGGGAGCATTATGTAGATTTGTTTGCACTCAGCTGAGTTATTGCTAACCAGAAGGCTTTGCTAGGAATGATAGGACTGTATTTCATTGTGATGGAAAGGTGATACCATTACACTAACACCAAAAACAGCCTGTTTTCCTCTGGCGGAATGATTGCTGTCATCAGGAAACCCTGCCCACAGGAAGAGATGCTGCTGTGCAAACCACAGGATCCAAGAAATTAAAAATAAGACTGTCCACTCTTGAGAGAAATGCTCCTTTCCATCTTCAGCAAGATAGCAAATCAAATTTATTTGAAATCAGAATTCCCTCACAGCATGGCTGCAGCATGCCTGTGGACATTCAGGAACTTATGCTGGAGAAGAGCTCGAGAATTTGGGAACAAGAAATCACCTTGTATGGGATAGAGACAAAATCAAGGAGCTGCAAAACTTGGACTTGACAGGTTGGGAGAGCTAGGGGTGTTCACGTGGAGAAGAGAAGGCTTCAGGAAGACCTTTGAGCCCCTCCCAGTGCCTAAAGGGGCTCCAAGAGAGCTGGAAAGGGACTTTGAGCAAGGGTCTGGAGTGACAGGACAAGGGGAAATGGCTTCATGCTGACTGAGAGCAGGGTTGGAAGGGATATTGGGAAAAAGTCTTCCCTGTGAGGGTGGTGAGGCCTTGGCACAGGTTTTCTTGGCACACCCAGAAAAGGTGTGACTGCCCCATGCTTGGAAATGTCCAAGGCTGGGTTGGAAAATAATCTACAGCCTCAGAGCTGCAGCAACTGCAATTGTTTCAGGAGCTCTGAGGCAGAGAAACCTCTTTAGAAGCCAAGAGTTGCAGAGCATCATTTCCCTCCCAGTTAATTTATTTCCATCTTTTTTTAAGAGGGATTCTCTTGTGATCAGTTATTCCTTGACAGTTCTCCGCTTTCCAGAGGAAACCGGTCTCCTTCAGTGGTCCCACCTGGCAGGGCTGAAAAACAGCCTTTCCCATGCAAGTTAATTATAGGAGAGGGCTGTTGTCTGCTTAACTCCTTCCTCAGGCAACCAGCACGAGAAGCTTGGCCACGGGAGTCCCCTGTGCAGTCAGCACTGCTTTGGAAGCTGGGAAGAACAGAGGGATAAATCAAGGGATTCACATGGGAGCGTTGTGCTCCTCACTCAGCTGAGCTGTTAACCCGTAGCCACCAGCCCTGACTCTTTCTTTGCAGAGCTTCTGGACAGAAACACTTGTGACATCAAAAAAACCCCCATTTCTAGATAGCCCAAACAGCAGAAATTATACATTATATGTATGTGTCCCAATGTACATGGACTTCCCTCCTAAGAATAAAGAGATTGATTTGCTAAGATTCAATTTACTGCCGAAAACTCCCTCTTCCAAAAAATTAATTAAAACTACAGCAAGATGCACTGATATCTAAAAATATGGGGGGAGAGATCAGATTCAGCATTAGCATTTTGGTTTTAGCAGTTTAGCAGTGAATCCATAGATTGTTAAAACTACCAGCAATTGATTCTTTTATTACCAGCTACCTGCTGAGAGCTGCCTGTGTTGATATTTTACTGACAGCAGAACACTTCACAGCCTGTTATTACCTGAAACCACTTGGAAAAATAACACATCCAGGAGGCTGACACGAAGACATCCTGAAGATGGCAGCTGCCATCAGTGATGCTGACATTTCAGGGTGTATCCAGGACACCATTTGGGGTTAAAACATCTGTAATTGTTTAAAACAAGTTCAGTTAATCCCACTGATAGCCAGAGCACCTTCCAGCACATAATGATGTTCTTTATAAACAGATGGTACAAATGGTGCCTTTATGAACATCCAGATCACGTAATGCTGCTGTCTTTAATCCCAAAATGCTTGGGGTTGGAAGGGACATTAAAGACCATCCCATTCCACCCCCCTGCCATGGGCAGAGACAACTTCCACTAGATCAGGTTGCTCCAAACCCCATCCAACCTGGCCTTGGACACTTCCAGGGATGTTCTCACAGTTTCTTACTGTCACTTCTCAGCTGGTTATTTGAGCTGCAATCAAAACTTCCTCGCAATATCCCCAGCAAATTGTGCACAGCCAAGTGCACCTTGCTACGAGCCTGATTTAAGTTATCCGACCAGCTGGGTAGTCTTTCCCAACTCCAGTAACATCCTTAAATAAACCCACTATTCCATAGTCAGGAAAACAGGTGCTTCACAGGTAGCAAGGAGTTTTGCTCTGGCTCTCAGGATAGAAGGCAGGAGTCCTTAGAAAGGCAAAGGGAAGCAAGCATAAGCTAAACTCTGTGCTGAAAATATGTCAGTGGTGAGGGGTTTCTTCCCACTGTTTATAGTGCTTCCAGAATACTCCAAGTTAATTTTCCTCCTTTTGTTTTCTTCCTTGTCACAAACACTGATTCCTTCCTTCCCACCTAGCCCCTTGCCATCAGCAGACATGAAACAAACAGCTGGGCTGCTCCTGCCAAGAGCAATTCCACCTCCCAGCAGTGCCAAACCCACCGCTGCCTGCGCCCTGGCACCAGCCATTTCAGCATAGCCTCAGGAGCAGGATTTGCACAGCCAGCAACAGAGAGAACTTGGCTTTTTGTGTGTCCGAGCAAAATAATGGCGATTCAAAAATATCCTTGGCAAGGGAGTGGCAGAGAGTGCCTTAAAATATACATCAAACCACTTAAAATCCACGGGGACCCAATGAGACATCGGGGGAGAGCAGTTTAATGCTACAGACAGCAAAGAGGGACATTGTTAGAGCTGCATGGAAAGAAAAGCGCTGCCTTTTCAAAGGGCAGCCAGAAAAAGAGTTTAGTTTCAGGGAGTTTGGGTTGGTTTGAGGTCTGGATTTTCCTTTTCTAACCTTCCTTGTGGAAGGGGAGGCAGGCAAGTGTCGGGATGGAGCCAGGATTGGCTCGAGGAGAAGCACCTTGCCCAGCAGCAGAGGGACCAGACACTGGGACCATTCTCTCCTCTCTGCCCAACAGGCAGCCAGGAGAAGAAAAGCAGGGAGAAAGTAGGCAGGCATCCAAGGGAAACTTCCTTGGGTTCCTTGAAGCCAAACTGAGCCCAGGAAACATTTCCATATCAGCACAAGAGGGTTTCCCCTCAACCCCATTAGAATTACCATTTGCCTGAAGAGTTTCTCACAAGGGAATTCAGCAGAAGTTGTCTCCACAGGTTCCTAGAGATAGCTCAGTCCCATATGGATCTTCAGGACACTCTTCTCTCCAAGAACACACCAGATCTAGCTGTAAAAGCTCACTGAATTAGGTTAATGGTCGGACTTGATCCTAGGAGCCTTTTCCAACCTTAACAATTCTGTGGTTCTATGAAGAGTGGTTTATGAAGTTTCTGCTCCCCTTTTCTAGGCTTATAAATCCTGTGGGCTAAAAGACCAGAACAAAAGAGCAGCAGAGAGAGCCCAGCTCCCCAGCACCAAGAACTCCCACAAAATATCTTGTTGCAAAATGGTGTGAGCACAAAATTCACACAGAACTGGCTATAAGCAGTAGCAGTATGGAAAAGCACGATTTTCCAAAGGGAATGGATGCTTTTGCCAGGATTATACACCTGAAGCAGCCAACTGTGGTAGGAACAGCCTGGAGTGGACCAGGGCAAGCAAGGGTACCTGGGCCCATGGTGGGGACAGGGTTAGCCAGGCACAGAGTGGAAACACCCACCATTAATTCTCAATATGTAACAATTCCTTTGGAGATGTTGGCTTTGGGGTAGAATTGCTGTAAATGGAGAAAGCCACAGACATCTAGAGGTCTACCTCTAAAGGAATACCTCAAAATACAGCGTGAGAGCAAGGTAGAGAGCAGCCCTCGATGCTGAAGGGTCAGGGCACAGAGCCACATGGATGCAGTCCTCAGGAACATGGGGGACCTGGCTGTGCTGGTAAATGGTTGGACTTGATGTTCTTAAAGGGCTCTTCCAACCTTAATGATTCTACGTGGAAGGGGAGCAACACCTCAGCTGGAGCCAGCATCATGCTTTCAGTGCTAAAACTTCTGGAAGAAGGTGCCTGAAGTGAAGGTGTCCATGGCCTGCAGAAGAAATCCAGCCCCAGGTACGCTGCCAGAGGGTTTGGTCAAGGCCAAAGCTGGAAGCAGAGGAGCCCAGAAAACACTTGTGACTTGATGCAGGACAGGGAAAAGACATCAATTACCTGGGCAATAAAGAATAACAGAGCGCTGCACATGGACCCACAGGCTTCCCCCCTTACAGCAACCACACACAGCTGAGTTGGAAACTGGCTCAAAGACCACAAGAACTGAGCAACTACAAGATGCAGCAGATACATGAGCTTAGATAATGATCCCCTGTGCTCCACGCTGCCCATTCCCGCTCTGCTGAGGAGCTGCCCAGAGAGACTCCAGGCAGCATCATACTACACTCTGCCCCCTCTGTTTCCTCAGCAGATCTCTCTGATCACCTGCCCATGATCCAGGAATGGTGGAGGATGATCTCATCCCTCCTTAGGCCTGGATCCTTGTGAACACGAGGAGAGGACAAACAAGCTCGTTATTGATGTGTTTTGGCACTGTTCCATTCATTACTGATGTAGCGTGTGAATGATGGACTCACTGTCCATTTCCTCTGGTGTAAAGTGTTAATATTAATTATTAAAAATAGCCTGAGGGTTAGTATTGCCCATAAAAACACTTGCCCCTGAGCAAGGAGCACACAGCTGTGATACAGCTCCATCCAAGGTACATTCTTAGTGGGACAGCTCCAAAGGCACCACAGCAGCCTCTGCAATGCCATTGCCTTTCCCTGCTGAAGAGGTCCTCCCTGGAAGGGGAGAAGCTGCCAGGATGCACGTTCCAGGTAAAGCTTTCCAAGGTGGACTAAAGATGCATCACTTGACATGGGCAGCAACAACAACAGCACAACAACAAACCACCAAACCAAAAAAAAAAAAAAAGGACTGATGTCTTTCAAAGGGAAGTGCTGTTCTACTGAAGTGTGGATGGTATAGAAGAAAAGACCTGTCCTCTCATCCCACTCCAGACCCATAATTCTATAGGGCATCAGCTCCTAGCACCACAGGGAGCAGATGCACAAAGGCAAGAGGCAGGCAGAAAAAGAATTTAAAAAAAAAAAACCCACAAGCAGCACTGGTTAATTATTCAGTTGTTTCAGCTACTTTCCCCTCAGAAAAGAGGAATTCCTGGGGCTGGAGAACACTCTAAGGAGCAGGAGGAGGGCCTGATCCTCTCAGTGCTGTGGGAAGCCTCTGGAGCCTAGCAGCAGATTCCAGCTCACCCATTTCAAGCCACCTGTTCAGCATAACAGGTCCCAGGTACCCACCAGCCTGTTTGCTGTTCTCTTTTTGGGGACTGCTTTTATTTGGGCAGGAGAAGCACAAGCCCTGGAGCTCAGCATTCTCCTTCTCCTGTCCTTCAGGGCAGTGGACCATCACCTCCACCCTCTCCAGCCTAAGCACACCCCTATTTCACATGCAGGATCATACACTTCCATTCTCAAGGGCCCCAAGACTGACATCCCATTAGGGGAAGGAAGAATCCTCGTATCTGGGATACACTGCTGAAGACCATTACAACAAAAAACCAGCTGAACTCAATATCTTAAACTGTCATCACTGGGAGCCAGGCAGCAGGGGGAAGTCCCTTTCCCATCCTCATAAGTCCAGCATGAGCAAGAAGCACAGAGTGGGGTCACAGGCCACACAGACCAGTCCAACATGGCTTGGAGTACACTGCTCCAAGAAGAGCCTGACAGGATGAGGGACCCCAAAGCTATTCTTGCAGCAGCCCCACAAGACAGAGAACCTCTAAAGAGATGGAGATGCTTTGGCATCCCTTGGCCATATACAAAACAACTCTGAAAACTGCATGCCCGGAGCAGAGTCCTCCCTCCCTCCCTCCTCCACCCCCTTCTTTCTGGGAATGGCAGGCGAGGAGCAGAGCTGGGTTTATTCATCCTCTCTCCATTGATTGCTGCATGCGTCACCGACTGCACGAGTGTGGGAGGTGCAAGTGTGCCTCAGTCAAATCCCAGCCTTTCAGCTTAACAGCACCTCAGGGGGCAAAGAGAAAAACAGGGGAGGAAATAAGTGATCCAACAATACAAACCGAAAAGGAAGGGAAAAAAAAAAAAAACCCAGCCCAAAACCTCCGCAGCAGGAGGTGAAGAAAAAACAACGCCTGCAAAGTACATCAATAAATAATTGAATCTCATTTTCTTTTGCACAAGGCAGACAAACCACAGAATGATTGGGGATAGAAGGGACATTAAAGCTTATCCTATTCCACCCCCTGCCATGGCCAGGGACACCTTCCACTATCCCAGGTTGCTCCAAGCCCCCTCAAACCTGGCCTTGGACACTTCCAGGGATGGGGCAGCCACAGCTTCTCTGGGCAACCTGTGCCAGGGCCTCACCAACCTCACAGGGAAGGAAAACAGGTGTTGTAAGCATAGGTGGCAGATAGTAAGGATGCTGGACCAGGGATGCTGAGCAGAAGCACAGGACCGGGGGACTGGGCTGTACCAGTCCCAGGGGAAGGTCAGTACCCCCAAACTCCACACATGTGCCAGCCACCAAATCTCAGAAAACTGAGAGGGCAAGAGGGCACTCAAACTAAACAAGCCACTTGGCCAGCACCAATCAGCACCTGTATGCTTGGGAGCTCTTTGTAGGAGGAAGGTTCAAAGGCTCAGGACGGACACCTGGAAAGAGCCTGAATCAAGAGCTGGGCAACACCAGTCCTGGCAGCCCCCACCAGTGGGTCCTGCCACCACCTCCATAGGCACTTCCAAAGGCAGGCTTTCCACCACATGGAATTATTAAAGTAGGACAAGGCCTCCAAGATCATAAAGTCCAAATTTCAATGAAATACCACCACTAAACAATATTGTAGAGTGACATATTCGCTCATTTTTTTAACACTTCCCGGGATGGTGACTCCACCACTTCCCCCAGCAGCCCGGAGCACGCTTGACCTCTGATTTTATCCCCTGAAGAACTGACACACCAGCCCAGGCATGGGAATCAGGTGGACATCTACTCAGGCTTTACTGAGAAGGGGCATTTTGTGTGCTCAGTGGTTCCAAGCAGCTCCAGCAGAGCCCATGGATGTGATGGCTGTACTTCTGCCAGGGACATCATGCTGGGCTTCCAGAACCTGCAAGTTTCCCCACGGAAAAGCATGCAACAGTGGAATCAGCCATTCACCTTGTGATGAACATCCCCAAAAATGCAAATGGTTTGCACAGCAGGAGAAGGACTACAGGAGGTGGAGGACAGCAGACATATTCCATGGGATGAGGGAGAGGATCCCAGCTTCCACAAACAGAGGATTCCTTTAGAGCAGGATATCAGGAACTACTCCTAGACAAAGATACAGAGTTTTTACACTTGAGTGGCCTTAAGAGGAGAAGCACAGCCTGAACTATCCAACATCCCCAGCTGGGGAGCCAGGAAGGCTGGCAGAAACCCATCCATCCCCTTACTATGAACTTTCCTGGAATTTGGGGATATGCAGCCATAGGAAAACCTGGTGTTTTGAAAAGATACAGGACTTAGCAGGGATGCACACACCTCGGGACAAGACTCTGCTGGCTTTGCCAGTGATTTACCAGTACCCCTCATTTTCCAGCAGCACCAGCTCCGCAGCCTGGGCTCGTGGATTGCTACTCCTGCTAACACTGGGATGCTGTGGGCTGCCAAAACCACTCCAAAGCAGAGCCCCAGCCAGGCCTGGGCAGCAAGCAGAGCCCGAGGCTGGCTCAGGGCTCCCGGGATGCTGCCACCCCACACGTATCCGTGCACGTGCCACCAGGCGCTGGCTCCTCTGCCACAAGCCGCCCGTGCCGCGGAGCCCACGCTCCGGCAGGCAGATGATGTTTTTCTGAATGCATCCCCATCTATAATGAGACATTACTCACAAGCTGGAGAATAAAATAGAATAATAGCATCTCTCAGCGTTAGTCATGTTTTAAATGCGTACCTTTCAGAGCAGGAGGGGATTTGATAGGATAATCTTCCAATAGACACGTAGGAAGCTTTCATTGAGGGACACAGCCCTATTGGCAAATTACAGCTTGCTGCTCTTTGTGCTGCTACACTGAATGATGCTGTCAGGGAGGGACAAAACGTGGGGCAGGGGGGTGCACAACCCCCTGGAGAGAGCTTCAGAGCAAAACAACAGGGTTTGGGAGTTTTGCCGACTCCAGGTGCCACAATTCTTTCAGCTCTTGATGCCAGGCCCTGCCTGACCACAGCTACACAAGGGCTTTTTCTTCCCTTTCCCCTGCTCTCCAACTCCGGCATCCTCAGTGGATGTGTTCCCTACCCAAACAAACCCTGTGTGGCTGGAAAAGAACATGAGCCTGTTCAGAAGAATAAACTCATTTTGCACATGTGGAATCAGGCCCCAAACCTCTGCGAGCAAGGAATGCTGCAGCCTCCCCCAAGCACCGTGTTTGGGATGCCTTACCAGAAGGGGCTGGGAATTCTGCAGGGAAGCTGATTAAACTTGGAAAACACAGCTTTGTCTCAAAACCACTTTGCCTCCCACATCTGTTTGGATGACCCTCTGATAAAAAGCAGGAACCCGCTCGCTGGGAAAGCCCAGCTCTCCAGCATCCTGTCTGAGGTCTGCCCAGCACCAGGACTCCTGTGCTTTGTTTGGGGAAAATTCATCACAGGATCATCCCTCTTCTCTTCACCCATGTTTGAGGCACAGCAAAGGCTGCCGAGCAATCTTTTCTGCGTGCTTGAGGAGATGAAGAGGAAATTTGGTTCCCAGTCAGATGCTCTTAACCAATTTCAGCAGCGGCGCAACACGAGAGAGGAGCAATTTCGCACAGCGGTGCAGTGACGTTCTGCAGCCTCCTGCCGGCCCCAGAAAGGCTCCTGTGATGCATGAACAAAACACAGCAGAGGAGGTGGGGTAAGGCCCAAAGCCTCGTGTCCTGCCCCAGCAAAGAACCCCTGCACCCTGGCTAAGGGGTTTTTTTCTCACTGGCCGCCAGCCCCAGGTCAATGCAGTGCGGCCATGGCTGCTGGGGGTGGTCAGGCAGCTCTCACCCTTCAGCTGGAGGTGCAGAGTCTCCAGATATGTTAGAAAACACAGGAAGGCTCCAGGAAAGCACAAACCCACCCTGAGCCCTTGCCCTTTGTTTTTCTTGTAGTAAAAAAACAAAAACAAACCAAAAAAAAGCAAACAGGGTAGAGAAAAGCAAAAAGGGAATGGAAAGGGTCACATAAGGATGTTGCAGTTCTCCCAGTGGGGACAAATGCCTCAGTCTTGGGTAAGATGTGAACAAGCCTGCACACCTGTGCAGCAGAGGATGAGGTTTGGGGGTTTCCCAAAGCCCTAGAGAGGGATTAAAGCAACCCTGTCTTCCCAGGGCGGGCCCACAAACACATGGTGCAAAACTCATGTCCCTTCTGAACCTCCACTGGTGGTTCAATCAAGGAAAGAAAAAGCTCAATTTTCCTATGGCAGTGCTACACCTGCTACAAGGCCAGTGAAAAAATTTGGAACAACAAGAACCACAATATTCCCTCCCCTCTTCTTTCACATCCAAATAGCAAAGTAATTTGGAAAAGCAGCAGCTAATTGATGCCATAGAGATTTTAAAAGTAGCAGTGATGACCCCTGCACACCACTCCCCAATCTCTCCAGGGACTTCAGAGCCAACCAGGGCTGCAGGCCCTGGTGCCTGCTGCAGAAAGCAGGTGGGAGAGCAACAACTTCCCCTTTAAAACAAATCAGGGTGAAAGCAAAAAATAAAAAGAGTATCCTGCACGTTTCCAAGCATGAGACTCCCATACAAATGGTCCCCACAATGTTTAAACCATTTGGGCTCCTTCCTTATGCTGTTTCTAAGTTTGAAGAATGCCTGCTGGGTATGATTAATATTCCTCCTCCTACACTTACCCGTTACTCCTGACAGCAAAAATTAAAACAGGAGCTTCTCTTCATTCAACCCCAACCCACAGGAACGTGGTTACATGGGGAAAGTTGCTAATAAAAAAGGGGGAAGATTTGTAAATCTGCTGCATTCACAGCCAGGAGAGGTGTAGCTCTCATTCAGCATCCCTGATGGATTAAAGTTCCCTCACCTCCTCCCGACGGGATGCTTGGCACGAGCACTGCTCAGACAACTTTTCTGGGAAAGCAGCAGCAGGCAGCACCTTAATCCAGGTCCCTGGCAGGGTAGGGATGCCCGTGGGATCACTCCAGCCCGGCTTGCACCAGGCAGTGTTGCTATGGGCACTGCTGCCTAGGAGCAGCCAACAAGATGGGGAAGAGAGCGGAGCCATCCCAGAGCCTTCCAAATTCAGCTTCTTGTTATGCTGAACGTGTTTCTCCCCTCATTTTCCCTCCTTCTGCATCTTTCAAGTTACCATTCACCACTGAATAAAGTTTTATCCTTAAGCAAAGCTCTGGCTGCAGAGGTGTTAATCGAGTACTTAAACAGATGCTTAACAGAAGGGCGTGAAGAAGGCACAGCAGCTCAATATCAACCATTAATTGGTCTGATCCTCTGCATCCATCCCTGGGTGTGGCATCCGATGGGACACAGGGGAGATATTCAGAGCCCTTCAGGGAGAAGCCCCTCACGATCCATAGCCAGGCGTTTTCCCCGTGGTCCTGAGATAGCCTGGGTTAGAAGGGACCTTTAAAGCTCATCGAGTCCAACCCTCAGTGACACCGTAGGTTGACCTGGACCGCATCTCAGTGACACAAGAGCAGTTTTGTCACCCTGGATCTGATTCCAGAGAGGGCACGTGGGGTGGCCTTGACCTGGCATTACCATGAGAACCTTTTCCAGCATGCAGGGGGTGGATGGGGGAACAGGAATGCACTGTTTGCCATCCCAAGGAACACTCAGTGCCTCCCTGGATGAAGAGCAGAGCAGGGTGTTCCCACCTCCAAGCAGGCTTTGCCTGCATAAATCCCAGAAGTTAATTCAGGCAGCCACCAGGGTCCCAAGAACTTATTAGGCTCTACCTCAAACACATTCAAAACACATCAAAGACTCTTCAAGGTAGTCCAGCATCCTAAAATAGGATGTTACAGGTACGCCCTGCCACGCTCAGGTAGGTTGTGCTCATCACCTGCAGGCAGGAAACCCCAAGTCAAAGCCATCAGCTCTCTACAAAAGGGGTTCCCCATCAACTCAGCCCATTTATTTTTGTGCAGGGATAGTGGTTTGCCTTTCCTTTATCCTCCTTGCATAAAGGGGCAGGGAAGTCGAATTTCCCCCCATACTTCACCCTGTGGCTTGGCTACAGCAGATCTCTAAATACCAGAGGGCAGAGTTAACTCTGAGTCTGGAAAGCTTCAAGGGACATCATGCAAGGGACACTTACACAACTCTAATGAGCCAGAGATGTCCTCAAGAAAAAAACCTCGCAAGAAACAATTTTAATTGCAGCCTTTTTCCTTCAATTAGCTTCCCTCCATTTAAAAGGAGAAACAAGCCACCAGAAATTCCAGGCAAGCCTAAGAAAGCTGATGCTCCATGGCAGCCTGAGTTTCAGATGCAAGCAGAACTCACCTGCAGCACCACTGGTGCAACGTGACCATCACCTGCCAGCCTCTGCTGCACTTCTCCACAGATTTCATTCACCCCCAAGAGCATTTTAAGACCCTCAAAAGCCTTCGTGATTGTACCACAAAGCATAGCCTCCCTAGGGAGAAAGGGCAGGGCAAGACTCTTAATCAGGAACTGTGTGATAGGACAAGGAATAATGGGTTCCTTCTGAAAGAGGGGAAATTTAGGCTAGATCCATGGAAGAAATTATTCCCTGTAAGGGTGGTGAGGCCCTGGCACAGTTTGCCCAGAGAAGCTGTGGCTGCCCCATCCCTGGAAGTGTTCCAGGCCTGGTTGGATGGGGCTTGGAGCAACCTGGGATAGTGGAAGATGTCCCTGCCCATGGCAGGGGGTGGAATGAGATGGGCTTTAGGGTCCCTTCCAACCTAAATTAGTCTGATTCCAAGCACGTGGCAAGCATCCAGCTGCCCTGGGAAAGAGGAGATTCCCCAGCTCCATCACCATGACATTTGGATGCCCTCAAACTCCACAGGTCTTTAACAAATCGAGTTAATCACTGCCTCACACAAAGCACCTTCATGGGGCGGGTGGAGAGACAGCGAGGAACAACTACGTTCCTCTTTAATGAGGATAAAGATCAAAATGAAGTCAATTAAGTCTGCTGCTGGTGACATTTGTCTAAGTACATGAAAATTGGTATAAGCTGAAGCAAGACAAGTTGTTTGAACTCCGTGGGCAGGATTCTTTCTCTTCCCCCCTCCACCCCCCCTCAAAATTAGTTTTTCATTATCCATTTCAATTTTTTTTTTCCCTGCGTTACTGGTAGGTTCAAGGGACATGTGGGACAGATTCCACTCAACAGTTTGTAAACAGCTGACGTGGGAGGGAGAGGGCACTCGAGTTATTGGAATTGTTTTCATTCAAAAAATTTTGTAAATTAATTCCTCCCCCAACTGCCTGCTATAAACACCACGGAGCCGTGTTCCTCCCCTTCAAACGGAGCACGCAGACAGATGTGCCTTCTGTTCTTTCGCAAACATCAAGGCTGCCTCGCTCGCTGTGCAAATGTCAAGGTGCTAATTAGTTGTAAGAGGAGTCAGGCGAGGACAAGTCGCAGCGCGGGGAACGCGGCACGGCAGCCGGGAGAAGGAGCCGCCGCTGGCTCTCCAAGGGCTCCTCCGCAGCCTCTGCAGCGGGATGGGCAGCAAGCCCTAGCAGGAACAGGAACGGGAATGCCGGGCCGGTGGCGGGTGGGGAAAAGCGGGAGGCAGCCCTTCCTGAGCCGTGCGGGATGCCCAGCAGGGAGGGAGAGCATCCGCAGGCTCGCACACCGCGACTGTCCCCGTCAGCCAGGAAAAGGGAAGGGCTGCTCTGCCAGGGCCGGGGCTTGGCCTCGGTGATCCTTGCGGGTCCCTTCCAACTCAGGATATTCTGTGATTCCGCATCAATCCAGCACGCAGCCCTGCCACCGAGTTTATAATCCTTATTTTTGCAACAAAACACCGGTCCCTTGTTCTCCAGGGTGGCACCAACAAATTAGATGTTTCCTTCTCTCTCTCAGGGTAGCCAGAGAGTTGTTACATCCATCAATACTTCCTCCCCCCTCTACCACACTATAATATTTTAAGCCTCAGGACAGGGATGTCACTTAAGTCCTCTTTGTTTAGACGGTACCCGTTGACCACTTAATTACATGGTAATTACCACACAGCAATTAGACGGTAAACACCGTTAGCTTGCCAGTGAGCGTTCCTCTCTTCCTACCTGGGGATGCATTCCATGAGGCAGCTCCTCCCAGCTCGGCCACACGGGACTGCAGCCCCGGTGTTTAATTATCCCGGTGTTTACCTGGCACACCTCAAACTTCCATCTAGGAAGCGAGCGCCAGCAGAGGTGACACCGGGGAGGTGCCCGGCTGGGCAGCCACAGCCCCGGCCACCGGCACCCAGCACCACCTTCCACCCCGTGGCAGCTGCCGAGGAAGGGCAGGAGCTCAGCTCAGGGGCCACCTCCCATCTGTCACATCTTTGCTCTCAACCACAACCCCAGCAGCAGGACCCGAGTGGCCCCCGTGGGTGCTGCCATCCTGCAGTCCCAGGGATGCTCCAGTCCTCACTCCTCAGGCTGGTTCTTTGCCTGGTGAGGAATAACCAGCCACAACCAGAACATGGTCCTTTTCCACCAGGCATCAGAGCTCCCCTTTCCCAGACTGGTAGGAGTGAGAAGTAATTAAATGTTATTTCTCACTAGTTATTGCTTCCCTTGCCTCTGTGAGCAGCTGTCTCCTGGCTGTCTCGCATTTGGAGCTTGCTGGAAGCATCCCTGGGTTGCCCTTTCTGCTCTTCAGCAAGCTGCTTTTCCCAAGGACTCCCTTCTGCATTTCCCTGCAGGAAACACAGAAAGTACTGCCTCCTCCACTGACTCATAATCCTGTACTCAAACATACAGATTATTTAAACATAAGCAGGGATTTCATACCGTGCTTCAGAATGCCTGGGACTGAAGAGTATTAAAATCCACCATTTTATCTTTAGCATGCCCCGTCCCAACACCCAGAAACAGACCCACAGTGCTGAGCAGTGGAGGGGCAATCGCTCTTCCAGCCCGGAGACAGAGCTCCACACCTTCTGCTCAGTGGGAAAACACAGACCAGGCAAGCCAGCACTGCCCAGCTCCTAGGAGCAAAGCCCAAATCCTGGTGGCATTGGACTGTAGGGTCACCTCTTTGACACCAAAAAAACCTTGTGACTGCTGAGGTTGTATCATGGTAGCCAAGGGTTGAGCTTGCTCTTTCCCTCTCCTTGGCCTCCTAAAAATGTCAAGAAAGCCATGTTTTGTCTACATCTGTCAGCAGGTAACAGCAGAGTGATCTGAAGTCCAGATCTCAAATAAATGAGCTAATCGGAATGCAAAAAATAAAAGGAAAAACACCAAGCTATCCCCAGTTGTAAGAGCCGTGAGCAAACCCAAGCTCTCCCAGTGGCCCTCAGCAGCACAAGCACATGCAAGGAGAGCATTTCTCCCAGCTGAGGCTCTGTGAGAGCCAGGCTGCAGCAGCCACACTCCAGCACTGATGCTCCTCCTGCTGCTGGAGCAGCAGGGGAGAACCCCCTTGCTCACACATTTAATCCCAGGGCAGATAGCCCACGTTCCAGGCAAGCACTCTCTGAGACACCGAGCAGCAAACACTCCCCACCTCTCAGTCTTCCAGTGAGCCCATCTCCACCTCCTTCCCCAGCTGGTCCCATCTTTCCCAGGGAGTTATTTCCCCTCCTATCAGATTAAAAACCCCAACAGGCCTCTTTACCTCTGGTTCATGCAGCTCCAGCAGCCTCCAGGAGCGTTGACAGTCCCCACTGACACCACAGTCGCCTGCTCTCACACACAGCACTAAAAAATACCCCCTAAAGTCTTCCTGCAGCCCCGCCCTTCCTTTTAAACGTTATTCAGCAGGTTTTAATTGACATTGATTGCAGCCTGGGTCAGTAATGAGGCACCTAATTAACCCTTTCCAGGCAGGAATGAAGTGGGATGGGTTCGCCCTCCTGGCTGGGGTGAGAGGCTTTTCCCTGCCCTCTTGTAAATCCATCTCTGCCAGCACCAGCAGCCTCATCGTGGAGGGATGGGATGGTGCGCTGGCAGCTGTGGATGGCTCCTGGGCCATCAGACATGATGGGTTGGGGTGCAGGACACCCCTGCTCTCTAAAACAGGGGGATGTCCCCCAATGCCCTGCAGGATGTTGTCCCTGTATGGAAATTGCTCTGGGTGCTGTGGTGCTGGGGGTGACCACATCGGCCTGGGGCGCCACAGGAGGCTCCCCAAATCACACTGTGCTCCTGTCTCCATGTGCAGGGGTGACAGCACAGCCCTGCGAGTGTGTGTGTGCACCTGGGAGCCAAAATAATGGAGCTGTGTGGGAGGGAGGCTGGCTCTGACTCACCCACTGCTCCCAAATACCCTTTCCTCTGGAGGAATCAGCTTTTTCCTCTGCTCCTTGCTCCAGAGAGAGCTGGGAAAGGGTATCCCCCCACCCCAAACCTGCAGCATCTCGCTGGTGGTGTCACAGCTGTCAGAGACCGTGTGCCCCATGGTGTGACACAATGTTATAGTGAACAGGAGTGATCTGCAGCTAGGCTATGCTGCTTGCCATGCTCATCATCGCTTCATCCCAGAGCTACTCTGCTCCAGCACCATCCTCCCCATTCCCTGTGAATTTCCCCCATTTTCTCTATGGAAAGGTCTTCGCATAATTAGGCGTGAAAACACTTAGTGAAAGGTCTCCTCACGTGTGCTGTCAGTCCGTCTTTTTTATACTTCTTCCCTCGTTTGATTCCACCCAATTAGCCTGTCACAGGGAAGCTGTATTCCTTCTCCTAAATGAGAGACAGTGTTTATTGTTGACTCTGAGCTTGCCACCTGTATTTTCTCTGTTGGGTTTTTTTACCCCCCCCAGCAGCTCCAGTGGCTCCGTATCACGATTCCACAGCTTGTTCACCGATCTCTGACTCCAAAACTTGACACTGCGCTCAAAGAAACCACCCCCAGCACACCCCTCCACCCCATTCTCTCACTTTTGGCACCACAGCACACCAGCCATCCTATAATATGGTCATTTTCACCCAACTTCAAACCCAGCATCTTTATTAGCAGGTGCTAAATTGCTGCTCCAGCTGCTGAATGGTAACAATTAACTCAATTAACATCTAAACAGATGCAATTTTTGAGGAAACGAACAACATTAATAACAACCAAAAGGGGGAAAAGGCTGCAATTACAAATGTGGAAAAAATCCTGCGCAGCTACAGACAGGCGTGTGCTGTTCCCAGTGTCCCCTGGAGAGCTGTCAGAGCACGGCCCTCTCTCCGAGTGCTGGCAGTACGTGCAGCTCATAATATCCATCATTCCTGCCGCTGGGGCCGGCGCTGGATGTGCCGGGGATGCGGCACAGCTCGGCTCTGCACGGAGCTCTGTCACCCAGAGACCCCACACGTGCTGGAGGCCAGCAAAAGCAGGGCTCTGCCAAGGCAACTCAGCGAACCACATGGCGAATTATGTGCTTGGAGAAGCCGAGGGAGCTTCCAAAGCTTCCAAAGAACGTTTCCCTGCGTCCCCGCGCTGGCTGGCTGTGGGTGGGACACGGTGAGGAGGCCCTGGGCGTGCAGGTGTGCGGGGTGATGCCCTGAGCCTCAGCAATCTGCCGGGGAGCAGCCACACGCTGCAGTTTGCAGCCCAAACATCCCCGTGGGGCTCCAGCTCCCCGCTGCCTGCGCTGTCCTGGAGGGAACATTCCCAGAGCGCTAAAACCACAGGGATGCAGAACTGCCTAAACCCATCTGTGCACCAGCTTCCGCCTGGAGCACCGCAGCCTCCCCTGCAGAGCAGGCATTTCTTGAAGGAACCGAGCAAAAGCTGCAAAACCAAATTAAAACACGCTCCTGCATTGCTCCAGCTCGGTGACCTTTGTTTACCAGGAGTGACCTCCTGCCTGAGCTCCCTGCAGGACACAGGGACATCTAATGGCAGAAGAACAACACTGCGAACGGCGCGGCTTAAAAGTCATGGCAGCACCAGCAAAAATTTGGTGAAAAACGCAAATTCCCAGCCTGAGCTGTGGCTGAGGCTTTGCCCACACCCGTCCAGCTCCTAGGTTTTGGGAATGGTTCTGGAACGAGATGTTACTGCCCCAAATGTTCACGGAAAGGAAGTTTTGTTGCTTCCAAAATGCCTTTATTTTTATATTCACAGCTACTCGCTGCCAGCTCGAGTCTTCAAACTGCCCTCCTGGTGTATTTTGGTTATCAGAAAGCAGGTTCCAAGGAATCATGGAATCACAGAGTGGTTTGGGTTGGAAGAGACCTTAAAGCTCATCCTATTCCACCCCTTGCCATGGGCAGGGACACCTTCCACTAGCCCAGGTTGCTCCAAGCCCCATCCAACCTGGCCTTGGACACTTCCAAGGATGGGGCAGCCACAGCTTCTCCGGGCAACCTGTGCCAGGGCCTCACCACCCTCACAGGGAAGAATTTATCCACAATTTCCAATCTAAACAATGATACCTTGAGTGCTACTCTCAGGGCAATAGTGTCTTTCTTCAGGGAAGGATGTTCTACTAGTTTGATCACTAGCCCCCAGTTTGGTCACTAGCCCCCAAAAAATCCCCCTCATGCCATGCTCCCATTGTTGCTGCTGTTCATGGATTCCTTTTCCCAGCCAGCTGTGGTCCCTACAAACAAGGGACAGGACAACTTCCCTGGCTCCCTCTGTGCCCAGGAGCAGGACAGCTAAACAACGGGGTCACCAGTGGGCAGAGAGCATAAGTGCAGATCTCTGTTAGGTTTAATGTTCAGATTAAATTTTAAACAGCATTTAATTGGCAATCACCCTGCTTTTCCATTTATTCACCCGGCATCTCACTGGGTAGGGACTTTTCCAAGGGCAGAGGGGGAAGATGGTTTGCGAAGAAAGTGGATGGGTCTCCCCTTGAACCCAAATCCCTCCTCTCGGAGACTGGAGAAGTTCTGTGTTGATTTGTGAGGAGTTTGCCTTAATTTTGTGGTTTCTAGAGATCGATTGTTTATGTACATTTGCATCTCATTCCAGATGTCGGCACAGGGGAAGTCAAACCCCACATTTGTGCTTTCCACATTCATTTTCCTTGCATTCAGGAAGAAAATGAAATGTGCCGGGACAAGCAGGAACATTCCCTTTTTTTCTTCCAGCCACTTCTCAAAATTTTGTAATTACCATTTAGGTCAGGGGTTTCTAAAGAGAGCAAACCCCAAATCCCCATGAAGGGAAAGGCTGTGGTGTTCCACTCTGCTGGCAATAGCCCCGTTTGCCAATAAAGCAGGATTTCATCCCATTAATACCTCCCCAGGAAAAGGCTCCACTTGAGCTAAACAGCAAGTGACTTTGCTGAAAAATGTGGGGCTAATGACACATAAACAAGCTAGATGGGGTTTTTCCCTATCTCCAGTTTATCCCTGTCCTTATTTCAGTGTAAGTGGGATCTCTGGAGCAATGCCCCGGTCCCACAGCCCACATCACGGCCAGTTGTTGACAAAGCTTACCCACTGCTGACTGCCATCCTCTCTTTTAATTTTTAATTCACTGTAATTAAGAGGTCTAGTGGAAACAAAGCAAACTTGAGGATAAAAACGCTCACTGCTCGGGGTTTGGCAAGGCAGTGGCTTCAGCCAGGATTTATTCTGGAAAAGGCAGCTAAAAGAGATTCAAGACCTTTCCCGATGCAAATGGGAACATCAGTCTCCATTTAATCTTTATTTAGTCTCCCATTCAGCTTAAGCGTTATGGACTGGGCTGGCTGTTTGCTAAGTGGACACACAGGCTGTGCTCCTGCTGCCACATCCTGGGATCTTCAATGGCATCCCAGGGTTGAGGGATCTTCAACAGCACCCTGGTCTCAAGGGGTGCTCTGCTCCTTTTCAGGCAACACACAGAAAAATTGTGTCTTGGCACCTTTTCTCCAGGTGCTTTGGGGTTTCTCCCCAGTGGCGATGGGGTATGATACCTGTACAATTATTTATTGCCAGGTAAGGTTTGGGATGGGTCTATCCGGCCGCAGGTCCATTGTAATTTCCTTCTGGATGGAGGAGATGGAGCCTTGCAACACCTTGGTGCTACTCCAGCATCCAGTTTAGGTGGGCTGCTGACAGTCCAGCTTATGTTTCCCTGGCAATCAGGGTTGGTGCCAAGACTTCCCAAGGCAGGCATCAGCCTCCCACTGGGCACTGGGCCTGGCAAACCCCAGCACTGCCCAATTCCCCTGCCTTGGACTGATGAGCTGCAAAACCCAAGGGAAAAAGTGCTGCTTGTCTGGGACTGAAAAAAATACCAGAAAACATTTGGATTTTGGTTTTCCATGAGGACAGAAAGAGAAGCAGGTGATTAAGGGGGTCTCCCTGGTGGTCCTACAGGCAAGAGGTGCAGCAGCATCCCTGGCACAGGCTTGGCCTGGACATGGTGCATGAGTTCACCCCCGTGGTATCCCAAGTTCAGTCAGCCTGCTGGAAAATAAATAAATAAATAGAATAGAATTAAGGAGGGAAGTCTTTTTGGCTGGATAATCCATTCCTGAGCCAGCCCCTTATGAGTAAATGACCAGGACTTTCTGTGACAGTGATTGCTTGGAGTCCTCAAGTCAGCAGGGAGGTGATCCTGGGCCTGATTCCATGGAAGGGGTTGTCTTTTGGGATCTCTTCTGTCCCCTTGGTGAAACCATCTAGAGTGCTGCACCGAGTGAACTCTTCCAAGATTTATTGAGTCCTGAGCAGGGTCACCGTGCTGCCCACAGGTCTTGCTGCTCATCCTCTCAAAAATACCCAGGTTCCTGCCTGTTCCCCCAAAAATCTGCTCCCAGAGGAACCCAGGAGTCCTGAAGAGCTGCTGCAGTCCAGATCTGTTCCTATTTGCATGGGGAGAGGCCTTGAATCCCTTTTAGCTGACACTTCCAAAACACATAGGGATGTGGTGCTTAGGGACATGGTTTAGTGGTGGGCCTGGCAGTGCTGGGTTAATGGTTGGACTCATGATCCTAGAGGTCTTTTCCAACCTTAGTGATTCCATGATTCTGTGTGCCCTGTGGAGCCCCAGCTGGAGCTGGCTGAGGATGCAGGAGCAGGAGCTGATCACACCCCCTCCTCCAGCAGGATGCTCCAGGTGCCTCAGTGTCCCCCAGTACAGTTCTGCACCTCCTGCTCCAGAGGGGCTTGTGGGGACAGCGGGAAGCCAGGCACAAAACCATCTGCAACAATTATCCTCATGTTTTCAGGGCCATTTCTCCCATAAAAGAGCCTTTCAAGTAGGGCAGGGCCTGGGCAATCTCCTCGGAATTGCTGGTGTGTGCCTGTTCCCTAATGAGGTTTATTCACATCCGTGTTCCTCAGTATTTTGTGCAGGATCTGGATAAAATAACCCTGTCCCTCAGCAGGGAGTCTCCAGCACAGTGGTCTACACAAATACACTAACAAAACTCCGTTGCTTTTTCAAGCAATAATGGAAGTTGTGCAGGATATGAGCCAATTCCCATCTCTTTTAGCATCCACTTATTCCCCACGCCAAAGCTTTTTGGAAACCCTTAACTGGTAGCTTTGAAGCATTTGGAAAAAAATTGGTTTCCCCTCTTCATTGATGTACTGTCTCCTTTTTCTGCCAAAACCCACAATTTTTTTTTGCCAAAATAAAAACCCACTAGTGTATGAAAGCAGAGCTCATCCTCCAGGGAGGGGAGAGCTAGCAAGTAAGAACTGACAGAAATAGAAAAGCTTCCAGGAAATAATATTTTCAGTGCTGTTTTATCTGCTCCATCATGCTGCAATCAGAAGAGATTTTACCAGGGTCCAGATGAGCCCAATTAGAGCTTTCTAATTTTCACAGACCTCTCCAGAAAATATGTCACGTACAAAAGTCACGGAGACCTCATGGAGACTGTGTTGGTGTTCACTGTTACTACAAACCCTCCTGTCGTGACAGTGACAATCCTGGCTGTGAATTATTGTGCCACACATTGGGGTTTATGCCAGGTCCCACATTGTCCCCAGGAACATGGAGGTGTCCACCAGACCATCATCAGCTGTTTGTAGTCCCTTGTGAGGGAGAGCAGACCTTTCCTGTGAGGTTTTCAGGAAAGGGATGGTGGGACTGACCCTATTTGGCTGGAATTTGGGGCTAAGAAAGCAAGCACGCTATGGACATCGGCCCTCCAAGACCCAGCAGAGTTCACTCGGTGCAGCACTGTAGGAGATGGTTTCACCAAGGGGACAGAAGAGACCCCAAAAGACAACCCCTTCCATGGAATCAGGCCCAGGATCACCTCTCTGGTGACTTGAGGATTCCAAACAATCACAGTCCCAGTTTCCCACAGGTTTTGCTTAATGCCCATCCCACCACATTTCTGCTCTGTAGAGGAGACAAACAGGCAGGGCAGATGTTTGGGAGGTGTTTGCAATCAGATCCTTCCCAGTGGTATTTCCCAAATGCAAAGCCATGGCACACCAGGAAGGGCTTTGCCTCACTGCACATTGCAAGAAGGGCTGGTTAAAAATCCCCCAAACAACCCCAACCCAGCTCACTTTTAGCCAGGAGCTTGCTGAGGTGACACAGGTGGCTTTGTGAGAGGGGGAGTGGAGCCATGGGGACGCTCACTGCCATCCTGCCCCACTCTGGGTGTGCAGGAGGGTGACCCCAGCCTGGGGACATCCCAGTCAGCCCAGCAACTGATCCACATCACCCAGTCCCCTGACACCAGACCAGCATCTCCCACGCTCAGGAAAGCTCCAGGTCCCAGCCTCAGTTTTCAATTAACCTTTCCCACAGGGAAACCCACAGGTTTCAAGCTTCTCCCTGAGCAGGGACTGGGACAAACCTGGCAAATTTGACTTACAGATGCTGCTGGCTTGATTTTACCGGGTGCCAGGCATGCACCCCGTACCTGGCACTCAGCAGGGCTGTGATCAGCCCGGGGGGATGCAGCCCCCCTCCACAGCAGCCTTCCACCCTGGAAAATGCTCATCGGGGAGCTCGGCAGCAGGTCGGGCTGGAAAAGTCCCGCTAGGACACGTGTATTCCTTTATGGCTCCAAAGGGAACGTTTCTCATTATCTCTCCTCGCAATTTAATTAATCTGCATTCAGTAATGAACCTTAAAATTTCAATTAAAAACATCATTACTAATCAGGACAGGATTCAAAGTAGTCAAGGGCTCTTGATAGCTTTGCAGTGGCAGGAAGTTTGGGTTTGTGTGCTCCGATCTCTTTATTTTGGACACAGACCCACAGTGGTTTACACTCCTCTGTGTCTCTCCTCTGGTGCTGGCAAACCCAGGCACGGGAGATACAGCTTGAATTTCCTTTCTACAGAAAACCACAGGACTCCAAAATAAACCCAAAAAGGGGAAGTCACCCAAAAAAAATCAGCAAAAAAAAAAAAAAAAAAACCAAACATATCAGCTCCGGTGTCTCTCCTGGAACATCCTTGCCTGCGCATTGTCCAGTGATTAAAATCTTAGGAAGGGAGATCTGTGTATCCTCAGCCCATTAACGAGGCAGCCTCTGCATGGCCGGCTGGCAGCAAATCACAGGAGCTGCAGGAGGCCAGTTCTGCCCCAGGAATGTCAGAATAACCTGACCCAAGCAAGGCATCCCTCCCCATGCCCGAAAAAGATCCTCCTCTGGCAGGGCTGGATACGCCTGGTCACGCCCTGCTGCTCCCAAGGTATTGTCCTTCCAAGGCCGGTATTTAAACATCACTCCTGTGGCTGTAAATCCTGAGGCACAGAGGTAACGTAGCCCTTCCCCTGGCTCCTGTAAAAACTGGATCGTGGGCATAAATCCGTGGAAAAAATAGCAAAAGTAAGCAAGGTAGGAAGGGGCAAAAGAAAAATAAATCCTATGTACCCCAAGTTGCCCATATTCTTTAGAATATAAAAGAAAGAATAATAAGTGTATATGCTGGAAGGGAATAATATATTTTTTTTTTTTTTTTCCCTGAGGAAAGCTATTCCTCCAGCAAGGATCAGGATAGCTCAGGGGGCAGGAGACACAGGAATGCCAAATGTCCTGGCAGTGCAGCCTTCAAAGGGAAAACCAGACAGAGGAAGGCAAAGTTATATTTCTTATCAGTTCTCCCAGCTTTTGGACTGTGGTTTTCACTGCATTGCACGTGTGTTATTTCCCAGACCCATGATCCCATGGTGACTGCCGCCCTCTGTAAATCCAGCAGACTGAAATATCCAACACAGGAGGTATCTGTGAAGCGATGCTTCCCTCCTTTCCAGCACTACACCAGCCCGAAGCTCTTTTTGACCACCAAACTCCCATATGGGAGTACAGACACAAAATATTCCCTGAGGCCCCTTCACAAGTAGTTTAGAACTGTGAACATGGAGAGAAGAAGGAAGTTTGAGCACAGCTCTGTGAAGTGCAGGTAAAAGCCCCATCATCCTGGCACCTCTCTGAGGAAAACGCAAATGGAAAAGGGTAAATGGCAACTCTGGAAAAAAAAAACCCCTCTTATTCCACAGGCAGTTTCCAAAGCCTGGCTAGTCTACAGCTTGGATAATTAGATTTAAGCCATAGAGGTAAAATTCACAGAATAAATTATTAATCACAGGTTGTTTGCCCAGTATCAAGTGAGGAAGGAGTGAGCATTCCAAAAGCTTCAAAAGGCAGCAGCTCGGCAGTGTTTCTGCTGCATTAGGAAAAGAAGAGGAGCAAGCACAGGTACCCACAGCTCAGGGATATTCTCCCCATTGCCTGCCCTGCCCTGGGTTAAAATTGGGATAGGGAGATGTCTCCTTCATGTGCAGTGTATTGCACGTGCCTGGATGACAAGGGTCTGGAGTGACAGGACAAGAGGGACAGATACAAGCTGAAGGAGGGGAGGTTTAGGTTGGATGTATGGAAGAAATCTTCCCTGTGAGGGTGGTGAGGCCCTGGCACAGGTTGCCCAGAGAAGCTGTGGCTGCCCCATCCCTGGAAGTGTTCCAGGGCAGGTCGGATGGGGCTTGGAGCAACCCAGGCTAATGGAAGTTGTCCCTGCCCATGGCAGGGTTTTAGGATGAGATGGTCTTTAAGGCCCCTTGAACCCAAACCATTCCATGATGACCAGCACAGTCATGCCATGGCTATGCAAACAGCAGGTGCTTCCCAAGCATCTCGCCAAAAATCCCAATGGGCAAACACTGAGCACGGCCCTGGTGGGACTCAGTAAGTGCAAGGTGGGATCTAAGCCCACTTTGGGATTTCTGGCCACCACAGCTGCCTTGTGCCTGTAGTTGTGGCTGTTTCCCCACAAATTGATCACCCTTTCTGTGAGCCTGGCTGGGCTCAGGGCTCAGAGATGTTCCCTGGCACAGAGCACTGGGGTAATTTTCCGTGGGGCCCACACCCAGGATTATGGCTTTGAAAAAGGAGGAAACACGGGAGCTTGGCTCAAAGGAACACACTAATTACCTGAGCAGGAAAAAAAGAGCCTTTTCTTTCCTGGTAGAAAGCATCTGATAAAAGCCTGAGACCAGTGGTATTTATATTAGCAGATTTTACATCCTCCTTGTGTGTATTTGGACTGTGAGATATAAATCAAAGCAGGGGTTCATTCCAAGAACAGTTTATTTTTATCAGAGAAGTATGTGCTGGCAAACCAGATATTGGTATGTTGATTCTGTTGGTTAGGTGTGATTTATAATAGTTTCTATTGTTTTATAGTGTGTTTCACTTAATTTATCTGAGTCATGGATTTAGTCTTATTCTGTTTTGCTTTATTTAATGTATATTTTCTTATGGGTGGTTTTGCATTTTAGTGGTTGGCTGCAGTGTTGGAGCACTTTAATGAGAAGGAAGAATCTAAAACCATGAAAACAAATCCTAAATGGGTTTGCAATCAAACATCTCCCGCTCTAAATGGATCTGTGTGAGGTGGAGAGCAAAGCAGCACAGAGTGCTTCTTAATATATTAGTGCTCTTTAAGCATGGTGAATCCTCACAAGAGTTTGGGAAGCAGCCTGAATCCCTAGGAGCATCCAGGGGCTGATGTCCCTGGAGGCACCTGCTGCAGGGGAAGTAAAACCACAAAATCACAGAATCACAGAATATCCTGAGCTGGAGTGGACCCACAAGGATCATAGAGTCCAACTCCTGGCCCTGCACATCCCAAGAATCCCAACACATGATGTGTCTTGTGCCATGTGCTGGCACTGGAAGATTTTGGAGCTCTTGTTTGTCTGATACTGTGCACAGAATGGCATTAAAATTACCAAGCTGAAATATTTCTTCACCCAAAGGAAAATCGTGTGGGGTGAAGGGATGTGACAGAGAGGAGATGGTGGGAAGCTGTCTGTCTGTCTCCAGAACAACCTGACATAGTGGAAGGTGTCCCTGTGATGATCCTTAAGGTCCTTTCCAACCCAATCCATGACTCTATGAATGAACAGAGTCATGTGGAGGGAAACAGCCCAGGAAAAGGCTGAATTCGCAGCTCTGCACCCAGGTGTGCTCAGCATCCCCTTGGTTCTCCCTGCAGATTATAACCAGAGTCCTTGGAAACCTTTGCAGAAGAATTTCAGGAATTTCAGCAATTCCCTAAGCCTGGCTTTGCCTGGGCTCTGCTGGCAGCTCCGTGGCTAGGAGAGTGTGCCTTGCGCTGGGCTGTTCGTTAGCTCATTGCCTGCGGCTGGTAATTAAAGCAGGGAATGAGAGAAAAGAATAAAAAAAAGAAAAAAGAAAGGAAAAATCACCTTCTTCAAGATTTATGAGAATATAAACTCCGGGCTGAGATGTTCCTATCACCACCTATGGGGCCCCAGGGACAGATTTGCCTTACTGCAGAGTCGGATGTTTCTCCCGGTGATGGATTCGGAAGGTGATCGGGGGAGCTCGCCGCAGAGACACTCCAGTGCTGCAAGAGGAGCACACAGGAGCCGCGGGGCTGCCACTCTGGGCCTCAGGATCTTATTTCTGCTGCTGTCCCCAAAGCCTGTCCGACTGGGGGAGGCCAGTGAAGGTCCCCACCCCTGGCCAGGGGGAGGTTTGGGGAAGGAGCAGGTGGGCAGGGAGGTCTGGAGCCACCTCCCCAAAGCCACATGGACACCTTTCACAGCACATCTGGGCTGAAGCCATGCCTGTCCCACCAGAGAGGGCTTTGCTGCCCTGAAGGGCTTTGAGATGCATTTTGGACTCTGCCCTGGGTGGGGGAGTTTTGCAGATGTTCCATCTTCCCTGCCCCTCCTCAAATCCTTTAATTCCAGTGGCCCCTGGTGAAGGCATCCATCAGAGAGGCCAGAAGGATCGTGGCCCTGCTCTGGTAAGGAATTTGTTACTCAGAGAGCAAGGAAGAGCAATGCTTGGGGCTGTCCTGCCCCGAGAACCCCAAAGCCATGGCCAGGAGGAATCCCATCAAGAGGCACCCCAGACCCTTTTATTCCCTAATCAAAAAGAAAGGTCAAATAAATAAATCAGTAAAAGCAGTGCTAAAGAGAGCCCTTGGGAGGGATTTTTTTTAAACACAGAAATGGAAACATCCAACCTAAAGACTCCATATCCACTTGGAGCAGGATGGAGTGATCTGGAGCTGAAGGTTCTGCAAGCTGCTGCAAACTTCCCGTAAAAGAAAGGAGAGCCTTTCCCATTTCGGGTTTCTGACCCTCCACGGGGAGCCTGCCTGCCCCTCAGAGTGATCCCCAACTTCGTGGATGGAAAAGCCACATCCATTCCAGTTAAGGTAATCTCCTGCCTTAATAATTCATGGTCTGCTTTCAGGAGAGCTCGGAGCTCTGAGGAAAGCTGAAAGCTTCTGTGTACATCTGTCAGCAGCACCAATCACTGCTTAGCTCTATAAAAGAATAAAAATCAGTGAAAGCATTTTTATTAAGCTACAGGGTCAAGTAATAGCTCCTTCCAAGCTACAGAAATCACATCTGACTTATTTACACGTCTTTCCTCCTCTTAAGTCACATAATAAAAGCATAATCCTGAAAAGAAGAGAAAGATCTTAAGCTAAAAGCAGTGCTACCTGACAAATAAGTTTGTAACACCAGAGCACCTTGTGGACATTGTTCCCAAGGAATTATTCTTCAAAGGAAGAATCTCCATGTATGGTTTGCATGCCTGCTTCCATATTGTCCCTCATCATTACCCTCATTTCTCTCTTTACTTGTCCTAATTGCATTAGTGGTGGTGGATATTATCCCTGTGGGGCCTTGGATCTGTTGATTAACCTGGCAGAGCCTAAAAAACACAGCTGGGAGGTTGTGAAATGGCAGAGCTCATGAAGGTTCAGCTACACCAGCGCCAGGTCTGACCTTTTACTATTCAAAGACAAACTTTGATGTAAAAAGACCAGACTGGAGAGGGCTTGGAGCAACCTGGTCTAGTGCAAGGTGTTCCCACCCATGGCAGGGGGTGGAATGAGATGAGCTTTAAGGTCCCTTCCAACCCAAACCATTCCATGATTCCTTGTTAAGGTTACACCTCTGAAGATGAGAAGGTGTTGGTTTCTCTCCTCCTAGCCCAGACACTCCTCTTTTCATTTTCTCACCACACCCACCCCTTTTCTTTTTACACACCTTTTCCATTTTACAAGGAGTTCTGGCTTTCAGCAAGATTTTGTAATCATTTATGAGCCTAGGCTGATTTAACAGGATTCTCAGAGATGGCTGACTGGGAGAGGAAAAGGCCCTGTAAAACAGCTTCTGAGTGTTTGAGAAGCTGGTCTGAATACCCTCGAGATACAGCCATGGTCTGACACACCACTGGGGCTCTGGGATCATTTTCCAGGAGTCAGGAAGATCCCGGGTGACTGCCCAAAAGGATGCTGGTTGTGAAATGCAAGCAGCCTAGGAGTGCAGGAGCCATCGGAGCAGCACAGGCAGGGCCCGAACTGCCAGCCTTTGAAGTTCATGGGAACTCCTCTGAGATTCTCCCAGGAGGTTTTCCCCATCGAGATCCCTCTCCCAGAGTCACTGCCTGAGGACAAATGCCATGCTCCTACAAATCTCCAAGGCTCCCAGCCTCCGAGACCTCAATTATTGTCTTCTAGCCCCTGATTTCCAAGTCACCGTGGGATTTGTTGAAGCACCACGTCGTGGCACCAGGATAATTGTGCCTAATTACACCAAAAGACTCAACGAACCTCACGGTGTGGATCTGACTCCGTGTCACACTCGCAGACACTGTACTTTTATTTCAGGCAGCAGAGAATAATCCTGCAGTCAATTACTCCCACTTTCGGCCTTTGTGCACTGCCAGGTATTTCAGACAGCATGAAAGACACTCTTAAAATATTCTGAATGACTGCTCCAGGCTGTTGCGAGCAAGCACTTAATACAATGCATGGAAAAAAAAAAATAAATCTCTCTTTTCACTGGAGGAGTCAGTGGGCTGCATCCGTGATGAGGCTGGAGCTTACCCTGCAGAGCACTACGACTGGAGCAGCAGCTGGGGCTGGGGAACGAGTGGGCTTGGCGCGACGCATCGGTGCTGCTGGAACAATATTTACTGACACTGCAGAGTTCAGGGCGACACTGAATCGGTCAAGTGATGCTCCTCTCTAATGTCACCTGCAGGAAAGGCAGAAAAAGAGACAGGAAAGGAACAAATAACCAGAGGCACCCAGGGTCAGAGCGGGGAGGTGCAGAATCCTGTAGGAATAGCTCTGACACCTTTCCCTTACCGCTTATGATGATGAGAGGGACCAAACATGTGGTGCCTTGAACCCTGGCCAGGAGCAGGTCTGACCCCAAATTATCGTTCAGCCCCCACCCCCCAAGCACAGAGTAAGAAATTTCGGAAGGTCAGCAGCAAATGAGGTCTTTCCTTTTGAAAGGAGGTGGGAAATTTCAGAGCCCTTTCAAAGGAGGTAGAAAATGTCTACTTTGAAATGCCTCTAACCATCACTTCAAAGAAAATAGTGATGTGTCAGCTCCATGGCTGGGTGTGCAGATAACCTCTCAGGCCATCAAAAACTTCTGACTCCCGCTCCATGATGCTATAAATAGCTGTGTGCACAATTAGCAGGTTTCAGGCCAATCTACAGAAAATCATAATCCACATAAAATCAATAGGATCAGCTTTCCTGGCTGCAACAGCAAAGGTCAGAGGGAGATCAAAGCAGCAGGAGATACGACCCCTGGGACCAGTGGCAGTGGCAGCTCTGCAGCCTGGCAGTGCTCCAGGGTCCCTCCACTTCCCGGGGCGATCCCATGGCTGTGAATGCAGGGCAGCACCTCCCCAGCAGCCTGCACCACCCCACTGCATGGGGACGTGCTCCTCTGATTAAAAATGCATGGCATCCACTGTGGCTGAGGTTCCCCAGCCATGCATTTAACGTTTTATCTCTGCTGGCTGTTTGACCAGGGAGAATCTATTACCTGCCTCTTCAGCTGGCCGTTGCCCCAAAGCTGGGATGACACAATGTGAGAAGGAGTTTTCTCCTTTCTCACCTCTGCAGCACCCAGGACATGGAAAACTGACTTCACAAGCCAGAGTTTGCTTCACCCTTAATTCAGTTTGGGGACTAAAAGCATTGGCAGAGACTGAATCATAGAAACACAGAATGGTTTGGGTTGGAAGGGACCTTAAAGCCCATCTTGTTCGACACCCTGCCATGGGCAGGGACAACTTTGACTGGACCAGGTTGCTCCAAGTCCCATCCAACCTGGCCTGGAACACATCCAGAGATGGGGCAGCTACAGCTTCTCTTTCTGGTGAACCCCAGTGCCAGGCAGTTGGGCCTAAAGGAGTTTCCCTCTGTAGTCATTCCAAGGATGAGCTATGTAGATTTGGCACAGGAGAACCTCAGGAATTTATGTGCGCTGAATTCCCTTCACAGCCCTTTCTCTCTTGCGTCACCAGGTCATAAACTGGATGGTGCAGGCAGCACTGAGTTGATCTGAGTTTCGCACTGCTGGAGATCTCCAGAATGATCTAACACCAGCGTGCCCTCTCGGGGCAGACGCCACCCACAGCCTGCTCACCAGAGCCAGCCTGGGCCTGCAGCTGGAGCAGGCCTTGGGGTGACACCAGAACACCTGGGGTCAGTCCCTGAGGTGAGGCAACTTACTCCCACAGGCCATGTTATTTCTGCTGGCTTGCTCAGATGTGCAGACTCTGACCTGCTCACTCTGCCACTGCCAATATTCCTGGTATACAGGGGATACATGGGGATCAGCAGCATAGAATCCCAGAATGGTTTGGGTTGGTTTTAAGGTTTTAAGGGATCTTAAAGCTCATCTCCTTCCACCCCCTGCCATGGCCAGGGACACCTTCCACCAGACCAGGTTGCTCCAAGCACTGTCCAACCTGGCCTTGGACATTTCCAGGGATGGGGCAGCCACAGCTTCTCTGGACAACCTGTGCCAGGGCCCCACCACCCTCACAGGCAACAATTTCTTCCCAATATCCCATCTAACCCTGCCCTCTGGCCGTGGGAAACCATTGCCCTTTCTCCTGTCACTGCAGGCCCTTGTCCAATGTCCCTCTCCAGCTCTCTGGGAGCCCCTTTAGGCACTAGAAGGGGCTCTAAGGTCTCCCTGGAGCCTTCTCTTCTCCAGATGAACACCCCCAGCACTCCCGGCCTGTCTCCGTAGCAGAGATGTTCCAGCCCTTGGAGCATCTCCACAGCCTCCTCTGGACTAGCTCCAGCAGTTCCACATCCTTCTGCTGTTGGACCCCAGGGCCGGATGCAGCACTGTGGGTGGGGTCTCACCTGAGTGGGGCAGAGGGGCAGAATCTCTCCTCTCCTGCTGCCCACACTGTGGGATGAGCCCAGGACATGGATGCCCCAAACGCCCAGGGCAACTCCATACATGGGAGAGACCAATGGAGGCCTGGTCTGTTCTTCCTCTTGAATTTCCGCTGGGCCAGGGCAGGGAGATGGAGCCTCAAATCTTGGAGAAGGAGAGGGAAGCACTTAGGCAGCTCCTGAGAAGCCTCTCAAGCGTGCTGGCTTGCTTTGGGGTGTGTGCTGCTGTGCTCCAGATCCAAGCGTCTTCCCGACGCGCTTGGCAAGGACAGTGGGTGTGGAGGTGGAGGAGCGGGGGCAACAATGCCTCCAGGATCCAGATGAAAGAGGATGGAGTTCAGCCCACGCTCCGCTTGGAGTCCATCAGAGCCATCATTTTGCACGAGGAAAAGAAGGAAAGCGCATTTAAAATAATATATAAGTGTTCCAGAAAAGCCTTTTCCCCCTGCCTAAGGTGGCTGGGATGGGCCTGCCCACTGCATCAAGCAATTTGAGCGGCTCATTGCACTCAGGGCCGTGCAGGAGCTCGCCCTGCCAGCGCTTCCTTCCAGGCAGAATTTTCCTTTACAAATGTCACGGAGGAAATTGCTTCCCTGGGAGCTTTCCCATTGATTTGACACGGAAAGCCTGGCATTTGCTTTTTCAGGGGGGACACTTGTCATTGGAAGCAACTGGGGAACAGTTTGCAGAGGATGAAAGCCCAAAAGCAGGAGAGAAAAGGCTCTGCCTGGGAAACACATCAGGATGAGGTGATTTCCAAGGCAGGTAATGATTCTGCAGGTTTACATCCCCCAAAAGCCAAAACACTTTGCTGCATCACCTCCAAGTGTTTTGAAGGCAGAGGACATTTGTGCAAAGCTGTTCTTGATCAATGATCTATGTGGAGCTTGTTGATAATCAGGTGCTTTATTTTGGGTGGAACGATCTCTTTTCATGCTCCAATCACACCATATTCACCCTCCTCTTTCCACACCTTTAATTTCCCACCCTTCCAAATAGGCCATTTTCCCTCCTAGTATCTCCATCCCCTTCCATCCAAAAATATATCAGCCTAACAATTAATGAGCAATTAACACTCTAGAATGCTGCAGTTGACTCTTTACATCAGAATCACTCACAACAAAAGGCACATTACCCTGTCCATTTTAAAGGCAGGTTATTATCTCTCTTTCTGCTGCTTGGTGTTTTTTTTTTTTTCAGGTGAACAATACGAGCTCAGCCTCCTTTCTGACCCTGACATGCACGTCTCCATCGAGTTGCATGAGAGAAGCGACCTGCAATCTGAAGGAGCAGATGCTTATTCCCTGGCCAGAAGGAATTATCAAGAGAGGCTTTAGCCTTTGATACTTGGAATAAATTGTGACACAGAAAATCGAATACAGAGAAGCTCATGGAGAGCAAAGAGCAAAATGCTTTTTTTGGTGTCATGATCGGGCACAGCGATGCCGAGTGCTCCAAGAGCTGCCGGCCTCTGCCAGGAGCTGGTGTGAGGCTCTGGTTGAACGCAGGCCATGAGGAGGTGTGCACATTTGTGATGGAGGGTTGGGAGGTGGAAAATTAGTTTCCCTTACTTGTCTGAGGTTTGTCTGGCCATGGGAAATCACAAACTTCCAAACACTCCAATGTTTCATGTGTTCCATGATGCTCTCTGTGCTGGGAGAGGCAGCATGGCAGACAACTAAGGTCATAACAGACAGCACCAGAGCTGGGTGATCCTTATCCTAGACCAGACTTACTCCAAGAGATCTTTTGGTATTCCCAGAATTTGACTGTTCTTTGTTTAAGCCCCTTGGAGGAGTGACAGTGTGCTTCTCTTAACACAACTTCTCCAAACCACTGGCATAGTGGGAAGGTGCCATTTTAAAAGACACCAAAGTGACTTAGGAGCTGAAGACTGGCTTCCAAAAGCCTTTTAAACAGTCAGCATTTGGAGGCAGCTGATACACCATGGGCCAGGTCCTCTGGAGGTGAGACTCACTGTAATGAGTGTCCTCTGGAGGTGAGACTGGAGGTGAGACTCACTGTAATCCCATTGATCCCATTAGGAATACCTGGGTGAGCTGTCCCTGCTCACCAGTGTGTCCTCCCACCAGTCCTGCATGAGCAATGTGGATCTGTGCAAAGAAGGAGCCTCTTCCTCATCTTCCTGTCACAGGGGAAATTTTGGTGCCAGGTCTCTACAGCCACTGCTGCATCCATTGGTTCGTGTGTTCAGGGTTATCCACACAGCCATGTGGATTCATCACAGAGAAATGTCATTAAATTTTTGGGAAACAGCTCCGTGCTTCACTTCTACCACAGACCTGAGGAAGCCCCTCCAGACACCAACAGATGTTTCACAGAGGGAAAGCAGAGAATCGCACAGTCCTCTCTAAGGATCTCATCTGTAGGGGAAAATACACAGAGCAAATGTTCTCCCTCACGAGGCTCTGGCACAAATTCCCCCAGGGAGCTGCTGTTATCTCAGATGACCATGCAGTGCCCTCTCCTCCTGCAGTGCTCTCCTTAAACACACCCCCAAGCCAGGTCACAGCTGTAGGACTCAGCTACACCTTTTCCAGAGGGCAGGAAAAGCCTCTGCAGTTAAATCTGGCCACAGTGCTCTACATTCACCTGTAAATGATGTCTCCTTTCCAGCCCGAGGCAGAAACACATTAACATCCAGAGCAGCAGCAACATCTCTGATGAACCCTTTCCAGCCTTGTTTTGAGTGTGGAGTAACCCAGGTGAACAACTCGGTGTCCCCTTGCTGAGGGATGACAGAGGATTTCAGGCAGTGCCTGCAATTTACGCAGCAGAGAAGGGAGAATCGTGCTGTGCATGTCTGGTCCTGTGCTCCTGGATCCCAGACTGGAAATGTCCATGACAACACAAGAGAAACACAACAGCAAATACACAAATATGTACGTGCTCTGGTGAGTACTGCACAGAAGAGGGAAAAGGTGGAATTGTGGTGACACTTTTCACCCTGGAAAATTACCTAGGGTGTGTGTTGTATTGGGATAGATTCACCTGCAACTCGAGGGACAACATCTCTGGTTAGGAAATTCTGCAGTTTCTTTCCTAGGCGGCAATGTGTTGCCCAGGAAGGGGGAAATGTTCTCCAATTAACACTTGAAGAAAATATCCAGGCAGGCAGCAAGGAAAGGCTCCCATGGGAACACCAGCCAGGTACTTGGGGGATCTGTTCTGTTGGAGATGAAGTGAGCAGAAGTGTTTGGGAACTTGTTCACTAGCACTGGCAGAAGGTCAGACCCTTGTCAGATCATCCTTTGCTTCCCCTTGCCATAACTCAAAGGACAACCTTCATTTCTTGTCCCTTGATAAAATCCAGATGGTGCAACCAGGAATTTCTGGCTGAATCCATGTTTCTGCTGCCAAGTACAGCTACACAGCATCCCCCAAAAATTACCCTGGCACTGCTGGCTTGATTACGCTCCTCTGTCTGTTCAGACCTGCGTGAATTTCTCTACAGCACCTTTCTCCTGAGGGTCAGCTGGTACATTTGGATACACAACAGTTACCCAGAGATTCATGAAATTCAGGGAAGTCTGCTTTTCCACTGTGGATAGACTGGGAATCTGCAAATCCAAAGAGAGTGGGGTCCAAATTCTGTTGCAAGGATTCAATGTAGGGAGGAGATTTGCCAGTCTGTATATTCCTCCCAGTCATCAGCTTGGAAATGTGACCTCTTAAAAGAAAACTTGGAAATGCAATTGCTTTTATAGAAAAAAAAAAAAAAAAGGGGGTGGGGGGGAAGAAAAAACAAAAACAAAGAGAAACCAAACAAAAAAAATCACAGAACCATTTATTACCATGAGCCATTGCTTCAAAATGTGGGTGTTCAGCACCTGGCAGCCTATTTTCTAAGGATATACAGCAGCACAAGGCGGGATTGGCTCCGGAGCCACTCGAAGAGAAGTGTCAGGACCAGGCTGCTCTGAAAAAAGGGAGAAGAGAAAGGAGAAAATGACGGGGAAGAATGGCAGGGCGTCTAACACTTTGCATCTAATGCCTCCACATGGCTGCAAGTGCCGTGGCAATTTGGCCCCGATAACACGGATGAAGGGATGTTGCTAACATATTGCTTCCTTGTCAAATGTCTCACTGGTTTTGCAGCCAAGTCTCCTGCCAGCGAGGCCGCAGCAGCGCCTCTCCACTACTTTCATATGCAAAGAGGTTGTTAACTCAATTGCCAATAAAATTCTAGTGGGTGGAGAGGAGGACATCTGCCTGTCTAGTCCTGTGCTTGCCAACATGGTTCTTTTATTCCTCCAGAAGCCGCGAGCTCCTACTCGAGCTGGTATTTTGACAAGCATTTCTGTTTTCTTGACACAATGGGCAAAGTGGGCACAGATCTTGCGTGCCACTCGTAATATGTTTTCGGTGCCGTGATTTGCATCCCTCCCCGGAGGGACGCCTGGCACGGCGCGGAGCAGAGCGAGCAGCTTGGACAGTGGGGTTTAGTCTGACATGGAAATGTGCCGCTCCGTTATGTGCAGGGGAACGCCAGGAGGACGCTTTGCAGGCTGCCGTGGGGCTCGGAGGGGCTCGGGGTGCTGGGAGAGGCTTTGGAGGAGGGAGAAGAGAGGGATGGGGACGATACTGGAGCAAACGAGTTGTCATCAGGAGCTGCACAGACCCGTTTGTGTTAATTACACAACTTTTGGCTGCTGCAATCCCAGGGGCCCAACTGAGCAAGGCTGCAGCCCCTTAAGGATGCTCCTCCACAGAAAAAGGGACTCATGGGGCATCTGTGCTCTTGGCACAGTCGCAAATCCACCCTCGAGTAAAACTGCAGCTAAAATGAAAGCTACCAAGTGACTTAAAGGTGGCAGCCCGGTCACCAGGAGTGGGGCAGGTGGACTTCATCCCCTGGGACTCACAACCAGACAACATGATCTCTCCCAGTCCCTTCCAGGCCTAAATTCTGGGTAAACTCTGCTTTCATGGCTAAGGATGGGCCACCACCTTTGTGGTTATATCTGGAAGAGGAGGCCAAGCAACCAGAGGGATTTCTGTGGGAAAGGTTTAGGCACATCAGACTGTACAGATGGTCAGAGCCAGAGTCTCTCAGGTATCACACAGGGCACAATCAGCTCTCCTCCATCCTCCTCTTCCCCCAGCTCGCCCTGTGTGCCAACCCTGCTGCCAAGCCTCATAAATTATCCCTCAGCTCTCTGAGCACAGCTCTGTGGAGGGGTGTGGAACCATGATCCAACTGCTCCTACGGCTGCTCAAGGGCACAGCAGCCACACTGCTGCTCTACCTTCCCCCCAAAAACAGACCCGTCCCCTGGGGGCACCACAGAGCTAAAGGACAGCTAATTTCACGCCTTTTAAACCAGATCCCCTTTAGCACACACACACAAAAAAATAACAGAGAAGTTTCTTATCTCTCTGGGGAATGTCTTGAGACTCGAGCTGTTTTATTATCTGGGTTACTTTGACATCTGAGAGGAGAAGATTGTGATCTGAAATCTGCAATGAGAAGGGGGTTAGCCAATGTCGTTTCCTACGTTCATAAATAAATGACCAAGAAGAGATACATGTCACTTTGTTTTCATTTATTGGGCTGAAGGTTCATCTCGAGAACAAAAGATCAGGAATTTATTGTCTTGTTAACTGTCTGGAGGCTTTTAATAAGGTGCTGTGTTACTTTGACCATCTTACCATTCTGTAATTTGATTATCCAGACGTTCTGGTTCTTAATTGATAATTAATTTGAATAATGTGCAAAGAATTGAATGATGGAAGAGAGAAAGAGAAACAGATGGTTGGTCTATGCAGCTAGAAAACATTTAACAGGGGAAAAAACATCGCATTTGGAGCATAACAATATACTTTGTTCATCTCTAGGAAGAGACAATGGCATATGTTGTGGCTCATGTCTTCAAACTTCTGCCCTGGTAACAGAGAGGAAGGGAAAGATACTGTGACTGCAGCATGAAAAGGTGGATGGCAAAACATGTGAGGACCAGAGAGCCGGCAGAGGTGAAATCTGGCATCACCTTCCCTGGAAGGGAGAGATCCAGGCCCTGTCGTTTGTTGGAGGTCATGTTGGTGTGGACAATCTTAAAACCAAGTTCTCCTTTAAAGTGCAAAATGGTTGAAGACAGAGGGATGTAAAGCTGCAACATAAGGGACTCTACGTGTTTGTTTGGAAGAGATCTGTATGTTTTATGTTCTCAGATTAATTCCTTGCCTTCAAGTACGTTACAAAGAAGGTCCAACTACAGGAAACTGAGAGCAGGGGAAAAGCCACTGAAATGCCACAGTTTTTCTTACCCCGCTGTAACACCATTCCCTAAAAGCTCACTGCCCCTCCCACCTCCTTATTCCCACCTTCAAAATTGCCACCAACCAACAGACCTCTGTGTAGAATGTGGGTACCAGAGCTTCTGAAAGACACCAATCCCAGCCAAGGCCTGCGCTCAGGGGTTGATTCCAACAGGGAGCCATGGGCAGCTGCTCCTGACCTTCTTCCTTCACTGAGCAACATTCCAGGCTCCTGATCAGGTACTTTTCAAAACACGGCCTCTGGCTGCAGAGCTCTGCCTTCTGTGCCTTCTGGAGTTTCTGGCCATCACATGGCTGAGCCTCCTACAACTATGAGCTTTATAAAAGCATCTTTTCCTGGAACCTACACTCACTTTTTTTGTTGTTTGTTTCTGAAGGGATGCTACTTAAATGTATTCATTCCTCCTTCAAGGGCAGACTATACTTACGGAGACGGCAGAGAGAGTTATGACTGAAGGTAATTCAGACTCCAGGAGGGTAATAGGAACAAATAAGCAATGTATTTTCTCCCATACACCCACAGATGTCAAAGGCCCAAAGCCCTTACATCACTGGAAAGATGAATCAGTAGCCCACAAACACATTTGCTTTATTCCACAGACAGTGCCACACTGGTGCTGGATCTGAAAGCAGCAAAGTACTCTGCAGACTGCTCTTTCCTTCCTTCCCCCATGCTTAATCATATTTTGCATGTGGAGTTTGTGCAGGAGAACTTATCCCCACACCCTTATGTCCAAACCAGTGTCCAGTGCTCGGTCTCTATGAGCTGGGATTTCAAAAGGGGTCAAGCCGAGGTGAGCAGGATGGCAAGGGGATGCCCAAGGTCAAACATCAAACACAAGCAATTTTGGTAGGGCCTACAGAAATAATTCCTTCCATTTTTTCTGGCTTTTCCGACAGAGTAAGGAACCAAAAAAACATGATTAAAGAGGCTCTCATTGATGCAAATGGGTTGCAATGGTTTTTAAAAGAGTTAAATTTGCAGCCTGAACTACTTGGCAGAATCTCGGAAATCATTATTCTTTTATTCATAGCAGTAATAAATAATAATAAACCTAAACATCCCAATGGTCCCCACACCTCCTGCATCTCCCTAGCTGCAGATCTCAAACATGAATAATAATTACAGCTTATCAAATCAGCCCATGATTAGAGACAACAGAAAGACATTTCATATTGTTAGCTTCCTTGCACAAGAGGGAAAAAAAATCAGGTCATAGGGGTATTAAAAATTTATATCATAGCATTTGACTTGACTCATCTCTTAAACAGGAAAAAAAAGCCAGCATGTATTATGTATTTAGGCAATTCCTTTTAAACCCTTTCCCGAATGAGAACAAGATAGGCCAATAACTTGATAGATGGATGGCTCTATCCAGCCAAGGTGCATATTTTATACACACATGCACGTGCAGACACTTAACGTGCACTCACACCTATATAAAAATCATATATATACAGAGAGAGAGGTATAAATCTATTTATATCCCTTAGCTGAAGGCAGATGCAGAGCTAATGTTAAAAAAATCCCTAGGCAGAGATAGCATCTTATTTAAATCTGGCAGCTTTAGAAGAGCAACTTTTTTGCCAATTTTTTGTAGAGTTGCAGCAACCTCAGCAGAGCTTGGTTCATTAGCTGCCTGATTCCTGTTTATGTTTGCTGCTTGTGTTGTTTGTTTCTTTTTCCTTCGGTCATTTTTCTGGCTTTCATGGTCCAGAAAATACCTTGGCAAGGGAAAAAAAGCAAGTCCTTGATGCCCGCACAGTGGTGGGAGCACAGAGGACTGGAATAAATCAAGTCAAGTGTGAGGCTGAATTTTCATCTCATCACTCAGGAGAGGAGGAGAGGGAACCAGCTCCTGCTTGGATGGTTTTCAGGACCCACATTGTGCCCTGTTCACCTGCTGGGGCTGCACTTTTGCTCCGGGAGCTCTGATGGGACAGGGAAAGCCACGTGTTCCACACCGAGGAGTTTTGTGTACAAAGCATGTATGTACACAGGCACCAGTCCCCTGATAAGCAGATCCAGGTTTTCCTCAAATGAGGGATGCCCAGAAAACAAAGGAAGGGTGTTAAAACATGCTGTGCATAAAAGCTAGAGACCACAGTCACTGCTCTCCAGAGGTGGCCCTGCTACGGGCACAGGGTGGGCCCTGCGGAGCTGGTGTCCCCGTGGGCAGGTTCAATCCCATCCCATCCCATCCCATCCCATCCCATCCCATCCCATCCCCTCTCCTGCCAAAGATATGCTCAAGCACCTGCCCAGCTCAATGGGAAAATGAGCAATTTCAGTCAAAGCTGCTCAAGGCTGCTTTGATCTTGGCGCCCATGCCAGTCCATGGAAGATGCCTCCAAAGCTTTCTGGATGCCTCCTGGTTCCTTAGATCCTGGCCTAGAATTTTCTCCAATCCATTGTAACTGTTTTAAAACCCAACTAGAATTCTCACACTACTCAGAAAAATCCTTCCACGTTTCCATGCACAAATCCCTTTTTATGAGAGACGCGGTTCCATGTCCAAAGGGTGTCAGCACCACATCTTTCCAAAATGCTGCTGGAAATCATGGAAAGGCAAAGCCAGCAGAGTGCTGCAGCAAATGTCTCTGTACACATGCCCTGGCACCAGCCTGCTCTTTTCAGGAGAGGTCAGCACATTTACATAGATGCTTTAATAGCGCAGCCGCCAAAATCTCCTCTAAGATGTTTTGAAAGCTTAAAAAAAAACCCCAAACCCTCAAATATATTTTTTTTCAACATCTGCAGTCAATGAAAGGAGAGATGCAAATCTGCTGTCATTTGCATGCAAATTTTTTTACATCAAATCAGTGACAGAATGCACAATAAACACACTTTAAATTGAAATATTCCACGTTCACTTCCTCCTAGCCTTGCCTGCAGCTGGGATTCAATTTTCATGCACGTCTCCACACAGGTGACCGTCCTCCAGTGGCTCTGAAGCCAGGAAGAGTGTGGGAAAGATGGAATTACAGAGGCAAAGTAATTGCTACAAGCTCATGACTCAAAACCCAGCTGTCATGAGAGAGAGTAAAGATGAAGGTTCTTCAGAAGTAAATGCTGTTGAAAGAGTCTGTATCTGTCTCAAAGCCTAAAGCATCCTTTATGATAATCACTAACATTTTGATCACAGGGAAATATGATAATCGGTCGCCCTGGAGTCCACACAATCAGGAATAATAGCAAATATCTCTGTAAGGCTTGTTTGCTACAGGCTTTAAACAGCTCAGCCCGTGTACAACGGCACTGCAGGGGAGGGCAGCGCTCAGAGCGTCACTGCAGGGCTGGCTGAGGGTGTGCAGCCAGGGGAAGGGGCTTGCTTGGGCCGAGTGGGAAGTGCAGTGGAGCTGGGAATGGAGCTGTGCTTCCCCCAGGGCCTACAGCCACACTTCAGTGTCCCATTGCCAGCCCAGTTCCCAGCTCCAGTCTCATAATTCCCAAGCCAATCACTCCCCAACCTGTGTCAAGCCCCAACACCATCTCCATCTTCCTGTCCATACCCATCTCCATCCCCATTCCCAAACCCATCCATCCCCATCTCCATCCCTGACTCCACCCCCCTCCTCATCTCCATTCCCTTCCCATCTCCATCCTTATCCCCATCTCCATCCTCAGTCCTCTTCCCCATCCATCCCCATCTCTGTCCCCAACTCCATCTCCATCCCTATCTCCACCCCTGTCCCCATTCCTACCCCCATCTCCATCCTCATCCCCTTCCCCAGCCACCCCCTTCCCATTTCTTTTCCACATGACACTGCAGCCCATCCAGACTCTCCATCTCCCTCCTTGTGCCAAGTATTGCTGATTTAGGACACACACACACAGGTGCCTCAGAGTTTGTGTGCTGGGTGAGCTCAGCCCCAGCTGCACATCCATCTCCTCCATCCACCTCCTCGTGCCAAGACCAACAAACATGGCATGCTCCACCGCTCCAGTCACATCCCAGTTTCCCTTCCAGAGCCCACTGGTTTTGGCAATGTGCTCCAAGCTGTAGCTGGTGCTTCACTTTTCCTATCAGAGAAAACCTTTCCTGATGTCTGCCCCAAATTCTTCCTGCTGTAATTTAAACACTCCCATCCTTGTCATACTTGGTCAGCTGAATATTTGTGCTGCTGCTTCCAGCAGCTCCCAGCTCCGCCCCCCCATCCCCGCTGGGTCCATCCCGCGGCTTTCCCAGGGAGCGCCCATTCACCATCAGGGCAAGCCGAAGGCAGCGCTGGGAAATCAGCCATTCATGCTTCAACAGCCTGAGGCCAGCTGGGTACCCTTTGGATGCCCCAGTGTGTTGCTCCCTGGTGCTGTGGGAGCAGAGCAGGCTGCCAGGGCTGGTCCTGGACTGGGGTGGGAGCGCTTGGAAGTCGCCTGGAGGGGTGGGAGCTTTGGGAAGTCTCCTGGGTCTGTCTCGGCCACGCAGGAGCCGCAGCTGCTCGGCAGCAAAGCTTGGCCTTGACTCGCATGCTGTTAAAAGCCATATTTCCCCCCAAATCGCTCCACCTAAAGATACGGGCGGGTGCCCAGCGAGGCTACAAAGGCACTTAGGCTGGTTGGGGAGATCTCCCTGGAAGTTAAGCAGCGAATCCACCTGCCCGTGAGGAATCAAATGCCTTTTGAAATCAAGCCTCGGGCACTTCTGAACGCCTCCTGAAACCCCAGGCCACCCCGGACACAGGTCGGTGAAACAGAGCTGCACGCACCCTCCCGTGCCCACCTCTGCACGTGGCAAAGCCTCTGAGCCTGGAGAAGCACGCAGGGCACACGCTGGAGAAATCCCAGCGAAATTCTCCCCCAAAAGCCATTGTTGCTGCCCACCTGTTGAGCACACGCATTTTGAGGGGACTTCTCCAGACTGTCAGAATTGCTGAAAAACAGAATCAACCCTGAAAGTTTCCCAAATTTATCTGATTGTTGTTTTCCTGCAAAACGCTTGTCAGAGCCCAAGAAATGTCCAGGATAGAGCAGGGAGGTGTGAAGGAGCATTACCTGCTCATGTGTGAGTGGATGTGCTCCCCCCTGTGCATTTGCTATCCAAAAGCCATTTAAAATACAGAATTGCTGAGCTGCTTCTTTTCTCCTTTTTCGTTTTCCCTCCCAAGAAATTAAAAATCCTGCTTGAGACCACCTTATCTGGCAAGTGAGGGGATAATTGGAAATGCCCTGGTAGAGCTGACTTGTCCAAAGATGCAGCCAGGAGCGGCAGGAACATCTCAGACACACACACAAACTTAATAAATGTTCGGGAAAAATCTAATAATCGCTTTGCTGTCTCAACAGCTCTTTAGCTGATAGAAGAAGCACACATTTCTCACAGTGTGTCCACTGTTCTTTAACCCTGTGAGAGCTCAGGGCCTGCAGCAGCGCTCTGCAGGCTCACATAAAACACCCACGCTCCGACGTTTCCTGAGTCAGCAGCACATCTGCCCAAGGTCTCCTTGGCAAACCTCGTCAGCTGCCTCTGGAAAAGCCCAAACGTTGCCGGCTGCAGGTCAGCCAGCAAATATTTCCTCCCTGGCTTATGTGCCCAGAGGCTGGAAAAATGCTATTTGTGGCAATCTCCCACTTTTTCCATTAAAAATAAAGCTTGAGTGCAGCTCACGGCTTTCTGGAAAATGATCAGAAAAGGGATGGCACCAAGAATTTAGAGGGAAGCAGCAAATGTCCATATGGTGCTTCACTCCTGTTTCCATTTCCCCTCACATTTGTTGGGCAAGAGCCTCCAAGGTTCATATCCAGCATCTGGGTGCAATGACAGCTCCCCATCACAGAGATCCCATTGGACACTTCAGGCTAAACCCTTGCTCTAGAGGAGACGTGCCGGCACGGGCGGTTATTCTGGACGAGGCATCATAAAAGCAATTCCTGCTGTATTTCCTCATGCACAAGCAGGTTTCCCTGCCCTTTGGCCTCCCGTGGAGTTTGCATTTTATGGTAAAGCTTTTAAAAAAACGGTTGCACAACCTTAAGCACAGGCCACTGGCTGGCTAGGGGATGGCGTGTCTGGGTATCTGTTCAAAGGCTGTGGAAAATTCCTGGATGGAGATGTGGAGTCAGACAGCCTTTCCCACCACTGTCCATGATGAATCTGGGGTCACCAGTGGGGATATTTTGGCTCTGGAGGTCCCTAGTCTGACCAGTGCACAATGCAAAAAGCAGGTGTGCTTTCACAGAATCGTGGATTCACTGATGTTGAAAAAGGCCTCCAAGATCACCACGCCCAACCATTAACCAGCACCACCATGATCACCACTAAACCATGTCCCCTGGTGCCACATCTACTCATTTCTTGAACACCTCCATGGAATGGTGGCTCCATTCCAGGTCCTGCATGATCCCTGCCTGCGTCCTCCATGGACAGCAGGGGAAGAGGCAAAGCCCAATGTTGAGAAACCCAAGCATTTGGAGCAGAGGAAAATATCATCTGCCCTTTTCCAGGAAAGTGCCTTGCAACCTGATTGCTCCTCTATTTGTTTATTAAGCATAGGTTTGGGGTGGAGATTCCTTGCTGCGCTGACAGACTGTGCTTCCAAGGTTATCCCACAGCACAAAGCAAGACAACAGTCATTTTTCATCCCCATAATTAGAGAAAGCACGTTAGCAGATTAGCAGTAAGCAACATTTACATACGGTAATACGGTCCTAACCAAATTAAGGGCTTTCTCTCTCACCCTGCTCACCACCTTGCAGCAGGAAGGACTGTGCTCACAGCATATTCCCAGGGGATTTAAATAACCCATCCAAAGTCAGTCCAAACCCAGCCATAAGATGCCCATTGACTGCGTCAGATCACTGGGTTTCTGGAATTTGCTTTCCCTGCTTCTCATTGCATCCCAGAGTCTCTTGCCAGAAGTAGATTTAAGAACAACATCCCTCCACTGCTTGGGGGTCCTTGGCTTTGCTCATCACTGACAGCAGCTTAAATCCCAGACCTGAATGTCTGGCAGGGATTGGGCATGGGGTGGTTACAAAGCATTCCCAGGTTCCCCAAACCACCTTTGATTAAATGCACCATCTCCCCTTCCCCCTCTCCAAAAAAACCAACCCTGAGCCCAGCCACTCCCAGCTCCTCCACAGCCATTTCCCAGGTTCCCAGACTTAACTGTCGAAGGCTGCAGACACATTTATTATCTTTTTTTGTGGTGCCATCTGGCATTTGTGTATCAGAAGAAGATTATATCTATGTCAAACAGGGGGAAAAATATCTCTCCCTGTAACAGTTGTAGAAGCAAGGGGGAGAAAAAAATATATTTAAAAAAATTTAAATCCTGTGGACCATATGGAAGATTTTTTCTTAAGTGATCTATCTTGAGCAATTAGGAGGTGTCACAGCCAATATGCAGATCCTGGGCTCGCTGGGAGTGCCGGGATAGGAGCAGGGTGGCAGCGTCAGGCTACCTGAGTCACTAACACTGCCACTGCCTGAAATAGCCTGGGAACACAAAATACCCCCCTCTCCACTCCCAAAGTGGGGCAAGAAAAGAAAGTAAGAGGAGAGGGAACAAAGCAGGACAGCTTGCAGCACGCTGAGTGAATCAGAGCAATGGCCTTTCTTTGCCTTTCGGGGTTTTATCATCGCATGTCTTGCGAAAGCAATAGGTGTGAACCCGCCGTGGAGCCTGGCCAGGTTTGCAGTGCCTGCTCTGTGCCTCGCCATGCCGGGGATAGTGGAAAATTACCGGCTTCTCCTCCCAGTGCTGCCACACGAGCTTTGTCAGGGTGAAGGAATCAACCACTGGCACCACCCGGGAAGCACCAAAAGGAGCCAGCGCTGCCACCGCATCCTGTGGCGAGAGAGGTGGGGAGCGGGGTGAGCCCGGGGTGCCCTTGGCTCGGCAGGGTGGGCACGGTCCCTCCCGGCCTGGCAAGGTGGCTGCGCGGCCACCTCCTCACCAGGAGCATCCTCTGCCACACACCGGCTGCATCCTCCGGCTGGTGACAGGGAGGGGCAGCGCAGCCAGCATTGCCCAGGGAAAAGTCCTGGGGGGAAGGTGGAAGTACCGGCAGGGGATGTGCAGGTCCTCCTTTTCCACCCCGTGGCTTGCAGTCCCTGTGTGTGTGCAGGGGAGCAGCTCCCAGTGGGAAGAGGGGCATCGTCGGTCTCTGGCCTGGAGCTGGGGTGAGAAAGCGGCTCCCACCACGCCCTGGCAAAGCAAACGGGCTCAGACAGACCAACACCACACAGGCAGCCCAGCCCCATCCTGCTGGGACACAGGGTAAACAAAAGAAATACCACAAAATCAAACAGCATCACTGCCCAGGGCAGAGCCAGCCATTTTCCCCCACTCCTCTTGGGAAAGGCTCCTCCCCTCCTCCCTTTTTTTCCCCTTCCACCACTTGTTCTCTTGCCTCTGGGAATCAGTTTAGCCTGGTATTTATTCTACTCCCAGACCCCGAGAATTTCCCCTGGGTTTTACCAGTACCAACCAGAGCCATTCCTTCCTTGCTCCCAGCCTCTGCTGATTCACACTGGCCCGGGGCAGATGTTTGCTGATGTGGTGGCGGGAGGGAGTCAAGCCCCAGCTGGTCTCCCCTCTTCCTGCTGTGAAAGTTTATGCCATGGAGTTATTTTTACCAGGAAATCCAGCTGTGGTCAGCCCTCCTCTGGCAGCTGCCCAGCCCCAGGAGCACCAAAACCCACTGTTCTACCACCAGCACCACGTGTTGTGCTGACCTCCCTGCCGGCTACCCCTCGCTCTGCCCCCCAGCAGGGACATGCCAGTGACTGTCCCCAGTGCCCCTCTCCCTCCCCATCCCACTGCAAACACCCACAATGGCATCTCTGCCCTGGGCCATGTGCCACTCACAACAGCCAGAGGGCCTGAGTCACCCGGAATGTTTCATTAAGGCTTGACCGTGTCACCCCGGATTTTGGGGAGAGATGGAAAGCAGCCAAGGGGCAGAGAGGCAGCTGAACATCAGCAGGATAATTTAAAGGGCTCCAGCCTCCTCTGCTTTGCCCCAGAAACACAGGAGCCCCCACACTGAAGGGTATCCCCACACCAGCCCACCAGTGCCCCTGTGCTTACAAGGACACAGAAGCCAGTCAGGCCAGGGGAAAATTTCCACTGATGTGTTTTCATTGTAAAAATCCTTTTAGAAATGAAGAATAAGCATGAAAGTTCTGCTACTGAGCCAAGGCTGGATGTGGTCCATCCTGCACCCAGGTTGTGAAGATCCTTGCTGAGGTGCACCATGTTAAAACTGCTCCCTGCAGGTCTGTGGGAGAGGAAGGGGGGCTGCTAGCTTGGCTTAGCAAAGTTGATAACAAGACTCTCAAAAATAACTTGTTAGAAAACATATCCCAGGAGAATTTTTTCTGAGGCTGCTTGTGGCTTGCTTGTTTGGGCTTCCCCATCCTCCCCAAAGATGCACCTGGAGCCTGCTCCACACTCCAAACCCCGCTCTTCAGGGCCATATGGAAAGCTCTTACCCTTGAGAACAGGACACGCAGTCCTGCTTTGACCTCTCTGCAGAAGCCTCTCCAAACTCATTCATGCCCCTCTTTGGTTACCACCACAAGAGTTTCCAACATTTCCCATCCCCAGTTTGCTCTGGCAGCCCCAGCAGTGAGTTCCCTGCCCTTCTGCACCCAGATTCTCCTTTTCCTACCTTGCCCCTTCATTACAAAAGGCCTCTCCTCTGTAAAATCCCAGTCTGAAAAATCCCTGGCTCAAGCTCATTCCTAGCTCTTCCATCTTCAGGTTTAGGCAGGAGGTTTCCTTCGCCACCAGCATCCTTGCTCTGCACTGGAAACTCCCATCCTGCACTCCCAGATTTATGTAGGCTGCAGAAAAACGGGAAAATCAGCATTGCATGCTCCCTAGGAAGAGCAGATCAGCTGCCATCCCTCCCACAAAGGGAGCTTTTCCAAGCGGACACACCGGCACCATGCTCCTGCCCGTTCACCACAAGGTGCTTCAGGCAGCATAAAACAAGAACGAGTCACCACCATAACAATCACCTACACAGACACCTCTACAGCCACACTGGGATCCAGCACCTGCCTGCTGTCAGGATTTAAACCCCAGGCCTGTGAGCCCTTGCCCTGTGGAGCCACTGTTCTGTAGAAAAATAAGGGGATGAGAGAAATGAAGAGGGAGGAGGGGAGCATGGATGTCAGCTCGGGAACATCTGAGTGGAAATGAGAGCTGGTAGTCAGCAAGGATCACAGTTTTTTATCTGCTCTCTGTTTCTTTAGATTTTATTTCTGTTCTGGGAAAACTGGGGGGAAAAAAAAATGTATCTGAGGTCAAACAAAACATTTTCTTTTGCCAAAAGGGAAGGATTTCATCTTTGCCTTAGCATTAGAATAATTTCCATTTCAAAAGTGGGCTGTGATTTTGAAATGAAAATTGAGACCGTCCCATCCCCAAAGGCTGAAGTGGGATGTTTTGACAGACCTGTCTTTTTTTTTTTTTTTTTACCTCTAGGGCCCTTTTGCCTGAAATCAATATATCCCTGCAGCAAGCTTTGCTTTTGACAAGCAGCAACTTTTCACCAGCCAAACATCTCTTTAAATCTTCATCAGTCGAGGACAAGCTGCAGAGGTACGGCATCCTTGCCGAGGTCCCTCTGCCCTTGGATGCAGTTTGGTCCATCCTCGCTAATTCCTCAAGGATGTCGCCTGGCAATCCACACACTCATTAGCACTTAATATATAGCAAGAGGAGACGGTACCTATTCCTCCCATCCAAAATAATCCCCCACTGTTTGAAAATAAATCGCAGAAATATGTCCCAGCAGGTGTTACCTCTTCAATGTTGTCTTGTTTGTAGCCAGTCACAAGACAACATTCTCATAACATCAGAGGTAAGCAGATGGCACTTATTAATTTACACCGTAAATACACTCTAATGTGTACATTGAAAAGCCACTTCTGTGGGAGGCAGCTTTACCTGGCTCACACAGAACATCACAGCCCAGGCACTTCACCTGAGACCAGAAACGGAGGTCCCATGTCCCTCCTCTGATTCCCCACGGAGGATCCGTGCCTCGGGGGCAACATGTGCCAGTTTTCACAGCAGCACTGAAGGAGTTACGGAGCAACCAAGGCATTTTGCACCCCCTTGGAGGCCTATTTCCACAGCTGTCAATCAGTTGCCCCAGGCACCAAACCGGAGAAAATTACACCCAAAGTTATTAGAGGCAGCAAGACTCCAGGCAGCATCAACACAGCATATGTCCCAAAGTAAACAGATTGCATGGAACTTTTCTAACATGCTGAGGGGCCATCAGTGCCGAAATCGCTGTTCCCGAGATGTGGAGCTGACTGCAGGGAGAGGGACGTGCGCTGGGAAGGAGCTGTTTGCTCCCCCCGCTGCTGGAGCAGAGTCCAAATTTGCAGCTCCGCTGGTGGCTCTCGTGAAGCACGTGCTGACCCACCCCGCTGAGCAGGGACACACGGGAATGTGGAGGTGGAAGTGCCTGAAAAATCATGCAAGGTGTTTTCTTGGCCAGGCTGCCCAGCACATCCAGTAATGACTGGGGCTGGATGGAGAATTATCAACCCAGATGGATTTACACTAAAATAGCTCTGTCCCATCTCCTCTTCCCACCCCTCTCCTCCCCTCCTCTCTTCTGCAAACCAGCACAGTTGAAAATGGTTGAGTTTTCAATTTTTTCATGATTTTTTTTGTTTGTTTTTTAAGTTCTGGAAGAGGCACAAATAAATGGGCAGTAAAGGGAACCCAGCATCAGAGGAATTTTAGAGGTGTAACTTTTGGCTGAAGGTGGTTCAAGCTGGGGGAGCACCAGCCCACCCTTCTTGCTATGGACACTGGCTGCAAAACTCAGCCCAGCTCCAAGGGCTGCAGCACGGGAAAAGGAAGGACAACACAAGGACTGCAGCGTAGCCTCCAACTCCAACCTGCCAAGAACATCCAGCCTGCCTGGAAATCCCTGTCTGTGTTGCCTAATGCAGGGCTGATCCCCAAATCCAGCCACCCCTCCTGTTTGCAGACATTGTGACTCAAACCCATACCTGGCTTCCACCCGGAGCAGTGAGGTCCAGGTCCTCCCCTGTGCATCCTGTGCTGCAGGTTGCCTTGCAGGATCACAGCAGGCTGGAGGTGGGAACCTCACACTCCCTGCTCCTGGACACCCTCGATGATTCATGGAGCAGACAGGGGCTCAGGGCATCCCCAAAATGTGGCAAGGGCTCTGCCAGGCCTCGTGAGGTGCCATGGCCAACGCAGAAAGGATGCCACAGGAAGGGAGAGGGTGCTGGGGGGTCCTGTGGAGCTGTGATTGAACTCCTGCAGGGAACAGCACAAGACAATAGATGCCCCTGTTCCAAAAATAGCTGGCAAAGTGGCTGCTCTCCAAGGAGGAACCCAAATGTGGAGCACGCACGGGGCAGGCAGCAGCACGTTGGATGCCAGAGGAGCCGGACAGGCACATTGCAGAAAGCCAAGCAGGCACCCTGACAAAGAGGTAACGTGGCAACCAGAGGCCTGGGGGAGCAGCTGGTGAAACTGCACGTCCTGCTGAAAGACATGCCGGGCCTGGGAACTGGTGGTGCGAGGCTGGCAGGGCAGCCCAGGGCTGGCAGGGAGCCTGCCTGGCTCCCGCTCCTCCAGAGCACTTCCAACATGCTCCTTTTCCCCTGGCAGCACAGAGGGGCCAAGCACTGCCAGCCTGGTCCCCCTACCACCACCTTGTCATGCTCCACTCCTCCCCCCACCAGCCTTTGATGAGTTCCTGCAGTGCTTCCCAAAGGGAGGGAAGGCAATGGTCCCGCTCCCGTTGTTATCTGTCTTATCTCTTTCCCAGGCACTGAACCAGGAACAGTGCCAGGTGGCAGGGTGGCCATGTACCTGGCAGGGCACGGGGAGCTTATGGAGCTGCTGCTTATCTTGCCTGGACTCCAGGCTCAAGGAGGCACACAGCTCCTGTGTTGGAAGCAGAATCCTTCCCTGGATGCTGTGGAGCACTGCCAGTGTCAGGGCTGCAATGTGTCTTCAGCTTTAGAGGGATCACTGCTTTTATCCCATGGCACCAGGATCAGTGGGAGACCGAGGAGCAGATGGAGCAAAAGTGCCAGATGCCACCACAATGTCTGACTCACTCCAGACAGATGAGCCTGGTATTCCCGAACAGGAGCAAGGAGAGCATCCCAGCTGCCTTACTCTGCCCCTGTGCTTGGAGGGGCTGCCTCTCCCCCTGCCTGTCCTGGCTCTCATCCTCTCCATCTCCACCACTCAGCTGTTTGGCCACAAGCTCCAGCTCCTACCTGTGACCCTGGGGACATCGTGATGGTCACCAGCTGATGTCCAGCCAAAGCCAGGGAGGTCAGCATGACGGGAGTGTTACTCTGAGGCCACGTCCCCAGTGTCACCTGTGTTCAGCAGTGGCTGTGAGCACCATGGATTAAAAACCAACCAAAGCACATCAGGAGGCTGTGGTAAAAGGTACAAGGCATAACATCATCCCTGCACATGCCATAAGATCTGACCAAGACGAGCCCCACATCTGGTGTTGCACCTGGCCACTGACCCCCCTCTCCTGCAGCCACCCCGGTGCCCATGCCAAAGGCTGGATCCACAGGACCTGAATGATGGGAGAACATCACCCACACTGCAGAGTCTGCACTGGGGAGAGGAAATTCACTCCAGCTGCCAGCTCTGGGTGATAAGACAATCTCCTTTCATCTCCTATTGCCTCTCACTCCACCCTTCCATTCTTTTTTTTTTTTCTGGTTGCACCCAAAAGCCCGTGCTCCCCTGAGTGCACTGCGTCACACTGACGTCAGGGAGGCGGGGAGGGGGGCACGATAATGGGGCTTCTTTCATAACCTGCCTGCCCTGGGGACACCCATTAATCATGATACGCAGATAACGGCTCTGGAGAGCGATTGCCAGCAGTCCCAAGGAAACCCACATTGGTTTTTCTGCACAGCCGCCCTGCCAGACCGGGAACAGGGCAAACACGCTGGGAGAAGAGCCTGGAAAAGGGCAGATAACCAGGCTGGAGGGGCCCAAGGTGTGTGCCCAGGCAGCTGGCAGCAGTGACTGATGGGGCTTGGAACAACCTGGGCCAGTGGAAGGTGTCCCTGCCCATGTCAGGGGCAGGGAATGAGATGGGCTTTGAGGTCCATTCCAACCCAAACCCTTCTGGGATTACTCCAGGGTTGGCACAGGACCTCCTGCATCCACCCTAGGACAAAAAATAATGGATTTGACCACAAGCCCCTGAATGGATATTCACAATGAGCACCAGCCCCTTCAGGAGCACATCAGAGTCATCCCACACTCAGGCTGGACACATCCACATGGCAGTGAGAGGAACAGGTCTTCAATTTTTCCAATTTCCCTTCTTCTTGAGCATCTTTAAAAAAGAAGATTAAATTATTAAAAATTATCTCCAGGAGTTCCCCAGTCCTACCTCCTCCTCCTTCATGCCTGCTCCCAGCTGGAAAACAAGGACTACTTGCTGCTGGATTTCTCTTGCTCAAGGAAGGTTATTTGCAATCACTCCTGGCATGCCTTTATGTTAAATACTGGCCCAGCCCTGGTTTTGGGAAGAGGGCATAAATTTAGGGCTCATTTTGAGCCACAACCCTCATTTTCAGAATTTGATCCCTCCTTCCTGCATAACGAAAATCCATTCCTTGTCTTGGGGGAGTCTATTACAGGCAGAGGAGACCAGCGTGGTTTGCATATGGAAAAGAATTACTATGAGACACTTTTAAAAACATTTTTTTTTAATTGATGTGCTCCCAGTCTCCTGTTTGCTGGTGGGTAATTAAGTCAATTAACAAGCATCTGTTTATTTATTTCCCTCATTTATGGATGTAAGCAGTTTGGGTAGCAGTTTGTAACAAGGGCCTGCTGTAGCTCGCCCGCCGACACATGAATATTCAGGCAATCGCTTCACTCTATCTACAGGACTTGCTCCTCCACCTCCAGGAGTCTGGGAATGAGCTCCAGGGTGGGCAGGGATGGGACTGTCAGCCTGGGGCTGGGATCCTGTCCTTGGCTGGACAGTGCTTGAAGCAGCCTGGTCTGGTGGAAAGTGTTCCTGCCCATGGCAGGGGTTGGAATGAGATCAGCTTTAAGGTCCTTTTCATCCCAAATCACTCTGTAATTCCACGATTCTAAGTTCCCTCCTACTCTGCATTTTGGCAAAGCCCCTCAGACACTCTCAAAGCCCTCTTGGGGGTGTTTTTGTGTCCCTCCTGCAGACCATGGCTCCAGCAACCTCCAGAAAGCCAGGCTTCGAGTACCACGCTGGCAGGGCAGCTTGTGGAGGCTGGAAACCAGCGCCCACCTGCCCTCGGCCCACGGAATGATGGTCTGATTTAACACATCCCTCCAAGCCTGGCACTCCTCCCCACACCCATGTGCTTCCCAATGGCTGGGAGAGGAAGCACCACCAGGAAAGCAGCAGCTCCCTGGGAATTTGTCTACCTTGGGATCATGTGGGGCATCCAGGGATCTCCACCAAGCCCGCTGACCCTTCTGGGGGTCTCCCCACGACCTCTTTGGGGTAACCCGAGCACCCCTCTCCCCATCTCTGTAAAACACGCTCCATATGCCCAGAGCCAAAGGCTACCAACCTGGCAAGCGATATTCCCACGTGGATAAAACAACTCCTAGTGCTGTCTTCAAAGAGTTATTTAATCACAGGGAGCACAATTAAGGAGGCCTGGGAGCAAGAGAAAAAGGGATTAGCAGTATCTGGGAAGAGCATTCATCACGGGGAGCAGTTTGCAGGGGCACATCTGCTGCTGACTCCTCTCTTCCAGATGCACCGGTTTTATTGCCGTGTCAGCAGGATGGATGTTTGCTCCCTCTCAAAGCCGTCAGGCGACTCGGATGCCGAAACCCTGCAACGCTAAACGCGCCTGGTTTCCACAAGCTGGGGGGGGTGGAAGGATGCTCCCAGATGAGGGAATTGCCACAGCAGATCAGGCTGGCCTTGCATGTCCTGCTCCTGATGGGAGATGCCATCAGCAGCTCAGAGGAGGCTGCAAGAAAAGCAGATGTGGGGCTCCCCACCCCCCTGCCTGCATGCCTGGGAGAAGGGAGGGCAAGGCTCCTAACAACCCTTTCAAAATTTCTCGGGTTTGGTAAATTAATTAGTTTAAATGAGCAGTTAGAGCTCAATTGAGCACTATCTTGTTGCAGCGCTGCTGGATGGCTGTGCCTTCCCCTCTCCCACTCTTCAAGCAGTAAAAATCATGGGGGCTGGGAGTGCAGTCAAGCATGGAAGAAAACAGGGATGATGGTGAGTGAGGGAGGGCACAGGTGAGAGTGTCATCTCCAGGGTGCAGGGAGCACCATGGCACTGGGGATTTGGCCAAATCCTGCTACTGGATATCTCCAGGGTGCCTGGAGCTGCTTGGCCTCGTTTCAGAGCTCACAGAAATTTGCCAACCAGTTCTGAGACAACTCAAAAAAGTCCAACAAGAGTCCCAGAAAACACCTCCAATTTACAGCAGGGCAGGAGGTATAACAACAACAATAATAATAGTGATGATAATTGGATGAAAGTTTGCCATAATTAACAGACTGCAGCCCAAAGCTGCTTAATAGGCTCAATTTCCATGTGACAACTGAGTGAAGGCACTGGAGCAGTTCACATCAGATGGCTTTGTTTGATAAATAAAAGATCACTTCAGGGCAGTGCAGAGCTGGGACCTTTATTTCACCCACTTTGCCCCCAGAGAAACCACACTCAGTTGGTGGTGCCCCATTCCTGCAAGTGTCCAAGGCCAGGCTGGACGGAGCTTGGAGCAACCTGGTCTGGTGGAAGGTGTCCCTGCCCATGGCAGGGGGTGGGACTGGATGGGCTTTAAGGTCCCTTCCAACCCAAACCAGTGTGGGACTCCAAGATTCTGTAATAATTGCATCCTCTGAGCACTCATTTAATTCTTTTTAGAGGCTCTGGAAGACAACTGATGAAGACATAATTTTCCTGGGCAAATGAAATTATAGGCTTCCCCCCAAGGAAATTATTTCTATTCTGCACCTTTTCCTTAATCCCACACAATTTGAGAGATGGCTGATTTACAGATTTTGGAGGCTCTCTTTTCTCCCACTGCTGCCAGAAATGAAATGGATCATGCATACTTTAGATCCCGCCCTGGATGAGGTTTCATGAGGATGTGTGTGCTGAGCATTCCCCATGTTCCCCACGGACAGGGCATGCAGGGACAAGGGTGTGGAGGATGAGAGAAATGACTCTGGTTTGTGGAGTGACTCCTGAACATGGGACAGCCCAAGGATTGCCCTCCTGAAAAGTCCTGAGTGCAGCTTTTTGGGAGTGAAGGTGACCTTCCTGAAGGCAGCCAGTGGAGGAACCACACTCAGCATCTGTCCATCCCATTGCTTAAGCAGAAGTGGGTTTCTCCCACAGCTCCTGGCTTTTGTGGAGGTTTTCTGATGCCTGCAGGTTGAGCTGGGGGAATTAAGGACAGGTGTCCCCTAGCAGAGGGAGGCATGCTGGCAGGATGGCGTGGGAAGCTCTGCAATCCACCCTCTGCAAGGCAGGAGAAAGAGCATCCCTGGCAGGACCCCTCCATGCGGTCCAACTGGGACCAGCAGGACCAACAGCACCAGATGCTGAAGCCTTATAAAGGGGAAGGTTTGGTGTCAGGGAAACTTGGAAGCTTCCCAGGCCCTAGGAAAGGAGAGAGGGGATCCTTTTTCCTCATGCTGACAGCCTGTGGGAGCTGGGCTGTGTTTTCTGTGGCTTTCAGATCAGAGCACACAGAGGGCTGACAATGGCTGACAAGGGATTAGAATAATCATCATTCCCACCCCTTTTTTCTTTACACATGGCAGGGTAGGGGAAAGATATGGGGGAGGCATATCCTGACCACATAAAGGGGCACTTGGTCTGAATTCCAGGGAGGAGGAAGGAAAAATGTGAAGTGAGAGAAGGAATTGGTGCACAGGAGGATGGAAAACAAGCCAGTGAGCAAAGGGGTGAATGGTTTTCAAGGGTCTTTATAATCCAGCCCAAATAGGGTCACTCTCACTGTTGTTAATAATTACCTCTGGCTGCTGCTCTCCTCTCCCAAGCCCTTTACTTGTGTGCTGCACATGGATCCAACACAGATACCAAGAGCACTAGAGGTAGGATCCAGCAAGGATGAGACCTTTGGAAAACACAGAGACAGGGAAAAGGGGTGAGACACTGCATCCCTGCCAAACCCCACTCCCTGAAGGGGCAGAACTGCATCCTGGTATTGATTTGAAGGGAAAAAACCTAAACCATCCAACCAAAACAAACCAATAAACAAAAAGCCTACTCCCTCAGACAAAATAAATAATAACCCCCCCCAACTCTCCCCAAAAGACCCAAGAAACTGCTCCCCCCCAAAACTTCAAAACTCCCACAAAATACAATTCCCACAAAGAAACAAACAACAAAAAAAAAGCAAACACCCCCCCACACAAACCCCCCCCAAACCAAAATCTTCCCCCAAAAAACTAAAAAATCCAATCCCCACAAAAAAATTTCACATCCCCAAAAGAGATCCCTATACAAAAATACCCACCCCCCCCAAAACCCCCAAAACATTAAACAAACAACAAAAAAACCTAAACAAAATATCCAATCCACTAAAACCCAAAAAACTCATTCCAAAATACCCCACCAAAACCACCAAAAACCCTGAAAACAAACAAACAAACAAATCCAAAATTAAACCAAACCCCACCCCAAAACCCCCTCAAAAAAGAAAAACCTCCTCCAGAAAAAACTTCACCCCAAAAACCCAGAAAAAGAGTAACACCCTGACAAAACAACAGGTTTTGTTTTGAACGCAGAAAACTGTCTGCAGGGAAGGGAGATGCTGTTATCCACATACAACATCCTGACCTTCCTGATCTTCTGCTATCCTGGGGCACCACCTACCCTTGGCCAAATTTTTTGTGTGTGTCTAACACACCCGGGGTTTTATCATCCTTTTCAGCACAGCTTCCTCCAGTGCTCCTGGCTCCTGAAAAAAAAAAGCTCCCATGACCATTTCTCCGGGACATGTTGTCCTTCCCAGAGCACGAAGCTCTCCAGGACTTGCAGGTGTTTGCAGCTCCTGCCCCGCGATGGTGGAACAGCCCCCCTGAGAAAGGGGCTGCTCCGGGCTCCCGTTCAACAGGCAGATGAAATAATCCTCATGGCATCATCTCATTTGGCCTTTCCTCTGCTCCAGCTGTTCCTGCCTCTCTTCCAGAGATGCAGCTGCCTTGGAGGATCCCTGGGTTGGAGGAGGAGAGGCTTTGGCATCTGTTCCCCCAGTGCCTCCTGTGCTTTCTGGGGTGGTGGGGCTGTTCGGATCACAGCAAAGGCAAACACAGTTTTCCTGGATTCCTTCTTGGAATGGACTCAGTGGAGGGTTTGGGGAGGTGAAAACTAAAAAATAAAAATAATTAAGACCCCTAAATAAGCTGGAGATGCCAGCACAAGTGGTAATATGTGTGCCTGGGTTTTAGGGTGGCTTGAAAGCCAACAGGGCTACAGCCCTACAGGAAATTCATCCTGCTGCTTCCTCAGCTCCTGCCATGGCTTTAGTTCAAAAAACTCACATTCCTATGGGGACAGTGGAGACCTTTTGGGGATGGTGGAGACCTTGGCTGCTTTACAGATTGTGGGCAAATCTGATCGTAATTCATTCCCCACCCTGCTTCTGGGAGGTCTTCTCCATGGCTTTTCTCAAAAATTGGGAAGGGGAATGAAGCCAGTGACAAAGAAAGGCCCTAAAGCAGCCAGCAGACTCCTGGTCTCACCCTCAGGCTTATTTATCTGAATTATCTTCCTTGGAAAGCTTACCTTTACTAAGGACTAACTGGAAATCATAAAATCATGGAATGGTATAGGCTGGAAAGGATCTTAGAGACCATCTAGTTCCATGCCCCTGCCATGGGCAGGAACACCTTCTTCTAGACCAGGCTGCTCCAACCCCATCCAAACTGGCCTTGAACACTTCAGGGGTGGGAAAGTCCTGGACTTGCTCCCTGTTTTCTTGGTTCCCAGAAACTCTCTCACAGAAAGTATGGACTTTCCCCTTGAATCAGCACTACCATGGACACTCCTCTCTCAGAGAATTTCCCCAAATATGCAATTTCTGGAGAAGGTGCCAAGGTTGGACTGGCAAATACACTTAAAACTGATACAGGCTGAGCTTTGAAAGGGGAGAGAAGAACTTGTGCCTTTCAGCATACAATAAACAGAAATTTCTCCTATATTCACACATTCCCCAGGAAAAAAAAAAAAGATGTTGAAAACACCCAATGTCAGAACAGAACTTCCAGAGCAGCCCTTGCAGTGACTCCAGCAGGGATGGTGGGTGGGAGTATCAGCCTCAAAATGTCCTTTCCAATTAGGTACAGACCTGATAAAGAGGGTATTTGGGACACATTTCTAGAGGTTTTGAGACCCTGTCTCCTCTTACCTCTGCACTTGCGGGAAGGTAACTCCCAGCACTACTTCCTTCTCATCCAGCTTGGAGCAGGTGCTGATGCATCTCTTCGGTACACTGGGTGATCAAATCTTCCTTCTTCATCCTCATGGATGAGCTTTGTGTCTGGCTGCAGCCTTCAGTGCTTCAGGGCTGGACCACAGGATCCCAGAATCCCAGAATGGTTTGGGTTGGAAGAGCATCTCACTCCAACCCTCTGCCATGGGCAGGGACACCTTCCACTAAACCAGTGTGACACTGCCATGGTCCTTCCTCACACAAGTCACGGCAAGTGGCTGAGGGAAGGACCAGCCAACTCTCAGGGAGAAAGGAAAAACCTCCCAAGACTGCTCTCTGCTCCACGGTGCCTGCAGCGGGGAAGCCACACAATGGGGAGATTACAATAAGCCCATAAATCAATCCAGGGAAAGCAGGGAGCATAAACACCTAGACAGTCACTGAATACACAGGGAAGTTGGACATATAAGCAGAGGCAGGAGTTTTAATAAATACACATTCCTGGGGAAACTCCACCTCTGGCACCAGCAGGAGGTTTAAGCAGAGTGGAACCAGAGGGATGACTGGTGCCCCCTGGGCAGGACCAGGTGGGCATGGAGAAAGGATAGAGCCTGGAACCCACCTGCCTGGCACTGGGTACAGCCAGGGTGGGATGTGGCTGATGTGACAGGGAATGTCTGTCCCTTCCTGGGCATCCCAGCAGGAATAGCTGCTGGCACACAGCACGATACCTAACCCTGTGGGGAGTGCCGTGACAGTGAAGGGGCTCCACAGGCCACTAGGAAGATGCACTTTTATGGGAAATCCAGGGCCACTGACCTTGGGGGAAGCATGGTGAATGCCACAAAGCAGCTGTGTCCTCAGCCTCAGGGCGCTCTTTGCCTGACTGTCAGACAAGGCCACTCCAAAGGGTGCCTGAAGTCCTTGAGGTCCAACCTGGGGCACAGGGGTTCATTGGAAGAGAAGCTGTGGCTGCCCCATCCCTGGAAGTGTCCAAGGCCAACCTGGTCAGGCGGAAGGTGTCCCTGCCCAGGGCAGGGGGTGGAACAAGATGGACTTTAAGGCCCCTTCCAACCCAAACCATTCTGGGATTCCATGTACAAACACATATCTTTGATACTGTGCCCAGTCCTCAGTTCTCCCTTCACCTCGTGCTGGATTAAAACCAAAGCAGCATCTAAAGTGATTGCCCTGAACCTCCTTCCCAGCTGCAAGCTACATTTTCTGGGCCACAAACATCTGACAACTTATTCCCTGCAGGATGCAAGGAAATCTTCAAATGTGATGTGGCAGCCTTTCTTTCCTTCATTACAGGCAGCACTTCCTCAGGGATGAGCCCCGTATTTATGCCCTCAGCTAGAGAATGCTGTAGCAGTGTGGAACAAGCTCCAGAGGGACAGGCAGCAGCAAAGCCAGCATCTGACTCCATCCTACAGCCTCCTAAATCCCTGACTCTTCAAAATGCCCCATCCCTCAAAATCACCTTGCAGTGGTGGTTGAGGGGCCGAGCCACACGCGGGGAGCAGGCACAGGGTGAACTCCAGCCCCCCACAGCCACAGAGGCAGCTTTTCCCCTGCAGCTTTCTGCTTGCTTAAGCAATGCTTCTGCTATTAAATTCAAAAAAGCAATAACATCCCCAGCAATAGATGCCACTCACGATAGTTCAGGGAACAGATAAGAATCCCAGAGATGTGTTATTCCTGTACAAAGCCTTGGTCACAGTGACCTCCACGGATACTTTAAACTCAAGCTGGTTTAAATTTGGTTCTTTATTTGTTTGTTGTTGCAACCACTTTTTAAAGAAACTTTCAGAGACCCTAAGCCCTGCTCATATCTGCTGTTCTCTGGTTTCCTTCTTCATTTAATGAGGCAAAGACCAGTTAATTAAAAAAAAGATCTTCATCTCCCAGCTGACAGATTGCTCTTGGCCAGAGCAGTCGTGCTCCCCACCCTTCTCCTTCTCCCTCCTCCCGGGAGATGGAAACCAGCCCTTTGATGGGATGTGTTTGCACCTTACAGGGATACAGTAAATTAGGAAAAAGATTTTAAAAATTAAAGAAACAGGGTCACTTTGCTTCCCATTGAACCCCACAGCTTGGGCACGTTACTGCTTTGGGACGCAACACAGTCCTGCAGCATTCCCATGCTGCATCCCTGGACCAGCCCTGGAGATGGGACCTGCACCTATATCACTGCTTCCAGTGATGTGTCCATCACCCAGAAGGAGATGGGTGCAGCTCCAGCGCTGCACCACAAGCCTCTTCTTCAAGCTCTTGAAGCATGGGTAGAAATAAAACTTGTTTTTCCCAAAACAGGCTCCTTCCTGCCCACAGGGACTCTCTGTGGGAACCCCACATCTCCTCCCAGCCAGCACAAGTCCTGGTGGGCACAACCAGCACCCAGCTGTCTCTTGGAAGGGGCAGAGACCAGAATAGCAAAAACCAGGCAGACTGGGCAGCCAGCATCCTGGCTGGAGAGAGAGGGGATGGGTGGGTTCATGGAGCCCCACAGCCTGCATGGAAAAGCTCCCTCTCCCTGTCCCCACACCATTTTTAATGCAGAAGCAGCAGACACACACGGCTTCATCCCAAACCCCTCCATGTAATTACAGATCCATGGTTTCTTCTGAGCTTCCACTTATTTAATCATCCTTTCTCATCTGCCTTTAATACCCTGAGCTCTGTCAGAGGGCAAAAACACAGCCTTTACATCCAGAAGGACAAGAGTTCCCTGCAACAGCTGCTATATTTAACAGAAAAAATACACTGGGTTGCCATGGCAACCCTGGCTTCTAAAAATAGAAATGCCATATCCAGCACAGCCGAGAGCACAGGCAGCGCTGACGGAAGCTGCTTTCAGGGAGCGCCGGGGAATGGAAGTAAACTTTTATTCCTCGCTGGAATCGGCATCGAGCAAACCGTGCAGAAATGACACGCTCCTTCACTAATTAAAACAGTGGTCCAGTGCAGAGGATCCCCACATCCCTCAGCTGAAATATTGATCCATGAACCGCAGTTCCTCGGATCAAAAGGGTGCTTTGGGAATGGCAGGGGGGGTTGGAGCAGGCTGGCCAAGCAGGATGAAGAGATGAAGATGGAATGATGGTGCTGGATGTGGTGGTTTTCCTGCTGGCACTGAGACACCGAGGCTCTGAGTGGCCAAATCACCACGGCTCTGGCATCAGGGTCACCCCCAGCCAGGAGCTCTGCTGGGATAAGGCTGGGTTTGGATAACCTCAGAGGAGAAGCCAGCCTTGCCTTCCTTGCTTTAAATGACCCACAGAGAGCCGTGATGAGGATACAGAGGTTTCCAAATAGCCTTTTCCCCTTCTCCCACCAACAAAGCCAGTTCTCTAGGCATTAAATCAAAAGCTTCTCCTATCACCTGAAAGAGAGACACCACACAGCCCTGTTACCAAAACACACATCGAGCTCCCTACAGCAAGAGCCAGCTGAGCATCCCCCGAAATCTGATTAGCAAGGCTGAGTAGTCACAGCCTGCTTAGGAACAGCAGTTGCTTCCCATTGCACTCCAAGCCTCCAGTCATCTCTGTAATTCTCCCTGACATTTCTTGCTCCGAGTGGAAGGCACGCCTTGACAGATTGCAGCCCCCCAGTGCTGCTCCCAAGCCCTGCTTCCCCGGGTGGGAGGATCAGAGTCGCCTCCTTGAGCTCTCCCTGTGCAGCCCTGGCTTCTAGGAATCCTTGAGTGTGGAGGTGGAGTGCTGAGTGCCTGCTGGATGAGGCACAGCACTGCTTGACTCCTGCACTGCTCCTCAGGGGAAGGTGCTGGAGAGGGAGGAAGGGTTCTTGAAGAGGAAAACACTTCACATTGTTGCAGCAGTGTGTGTGTGTGTTCATTCTTTTTTTCCCCCATTTAAAAAAAAACAGATTGCCAGACCTGATGGGAACCTACGGCAATCTCGTGCAATATTTTCCCTATTTCGTGGCTGATACCAGCAGCCTCAGAGCAGGGTCCAGGGGAGGCCATGAGGATGCTCAGGGCTGGAGCCCCTCAGCTCTGTAGATAGGCTGGGAGAGCTGGGGGTGTTCCTACCCGGAGAAGACAAGGCTCTGGGGAAACCTTAGAGCCTCTTCCAGTGCCTAAAGGGGCTCCAAGAGAGCTGGAGAGGGACTTGGGACAAGGGGAAATGGCTTCCCACTGCGAGAGGGCAGGGTTAGATGGGATATTGGGAAGAAATCGTTCCCTGTGAGGGTGGTGAGGCTCTGGCCCAGGTTGCCCAGAGCAGCTGTGACTGAACACCAGCAGCAATGGGGGCTCTCTTGACTCCTTGCACCTCCCACCCACAGTGGACGTGTGGACACTGCCTCCACTCCACCAGCTGTGCCTCTGGTTTTGCTAAAGACACTGGCACAAGAGATGCCACAGCCCACCCTGGTACCCAAACCTGCGTGAGATGGAAACACTCCTGGGGGTCACCAAACCAAGCATGTGTTGCTGTGCAATAAATTCCACTCTTCCCACGTGTACTCACCAAGCTGGGGTTGCAGGAGCATCCAGCTCTCTGAGGACCTGGTGGGAGGGTGCTGGAGCAGGGAAGAGCACAAGAGCATCGGCACAGGCTTGGCAGGGGGGGAAGGGAGCTTGCTCAAGGACTTCAGGTTTTGTTTGCTTCATCCTGCTTCATCCTGACCCAGTTCCTGGCCAATCCCAACTTGCCGTCAGCTCACTGCAGAGAGGATATAAACACTGGATGTTTTTCTGGCTCCCTCCACCACCTGTGATGTCCTGCTACAATCCCTGCTCAGCATCTTTCCACAGCCTCCCTATGCCTCTGGAAGCAGGGCACACTTGTCCTCCTCTATTTTTTTCTCATGTCTGGCCCACTTTTACACCTGCCCTGAATCCCTGTCCCCCCTGCAGTGCCCAGAATGGTGTTTCTGTAGCTGATGGCTGTATCAGCATCACAGCAGCACCTCCCTGTCACTGACAAGGGCAGAAAATTTGTGCCCAAATAAATCCATACCTTTGCAGTGTGTGAAAGGAAAGGCTTTCATGGCAAATATTCTCCCAAACTGGCCAAATGGAAAAGGGCGTGGATGAGATTTACACTAAATGCCCTGGTGTGATGGCAGAGAGTCCAGCTCCTCTGGCTAAGGACTGAGAGGATGGAGGGAGGGGTGTTTGCTGCTGGGGCTGCTGCCTTTAGAGCAGGGCAGGGAGTTAAGTGCACAGAGCCTGTTATTGCTAATGGTGTTTGTGTTTAGAGCTCCCCAGGCATTGCTTTAGAAACTGCCGTGCCCAGGCTGTTAACCCAGGCTCACCTGCTGCTCGGCCTTGGGGACTGGGATGAACAACCTCGCCGTGTTTGGATGTGCAGGGCACGTCGGGAAGCGCTGGCTGCAATCACCGCAGCTTGCCGCCCGTGCTCCTGCCCGGCCGCTGCTCCCAAGGAAAAGGAGGCTGTGCTGCAGCTTCTCAGGATGCTTGGGCAGGCAGGAATGGCCCAACCTGCCCGCCCCACCCAAATCTCACTGATGCTACGGGAAAGCCCTTTTTACAAAGGCATGCAGTGACAGGACAAGGGGGAATGGCTTCCCACTCACAGAGAGCAGGGTTAGATGGGATATTGGGAAGCAATTCTTCCTTGTGAGGGTGGAGAGGCCCTGGCACAGGTTGTCCAGAGAAGCTGTGGCTGCCCCATCCTTGGAAGCATTCCAGACCAGGTTGGATGGGGCTTGGAGCAACCTGGTCTAGTGGAAGGTGTCCCTGCCCATAGCAGGGGTGGAAGAAGATGAGCTTTAAGGTCCCTTCCAACCCAAACCATATTCTGGGATTCCGTGAAATAGATTTCATGAGAGCATCCTTCCCTCCCCAGGAGAGTCTCCACCACTCAGTAAAGCCAGGCCACGTGCAGATGTAACAGCAGCCTGCATGTCCAGGCTCAGCCAAGCCATGCTCATGGTCAGGAGGGTGCTTTCCCAAGGAAACACAGCTCCTGACGTCTCTGTCCCAGCCTCAGCCTGCTGCCATTGACCACAGGTATGAACAACAACCCTGCACAAGCCCACACAGACTGAGAGCACGTGGCCAACACATGGACAGTGCTCTGAAAGTGAAATGTGAGAGAGGTCATGAAAGGTGTTCAGGATTTACAGGGATGAGGCAAAATAAACACAGTAAGATTCTTAATTTTGGTGTGGATTTGGACAAGTTTTATCTCAAAGGTTTTGCTGGGGCCCCTGAGAGAAACTTTGTAGGCAGCAGACTCCCAGCCCCAAAAAGAACAAGACACATCCCAGCAGAGCCAGAGCACAAGTACATCCAGGCAGGCAATGACTCCAAACAGTAGGTGAGACAGCTCATCCCAGAATCTTGCATCCCATCACAAACACTCACCTTCCTCCCGGTTCCATGCCACCAAGCTGGCTCAGGTTTGCGCCCTGTCCTTGCAGACATCCCTGGTCTTACATGCCCACTTTTGGCAGGATAGAGAGAAAAATCACAGCAGGACACGTGTTTCATCAGGAATCTGCGGAGAACCCACATTACAAGCCAAAGGACACCTTGGATACATTCAATCTGCTGGAAATTATGACTTTTGGCTCCACTGCTGACCCAAATCACAGAATCCCAGACTGGTTTGGGTTGGAAGGGAACTTAAAACTCACCTCATTCCACTCCCTGCCATGGGCAGGGACACCTTCCACCAGACCAGGTTGCTCCAAGCCCCATCCAACCTGGCCTTGGACACTTCCAGGGATGGGGCAGCCACAGCTTCTCTGGAAACCTGTGCCAGGGCCTCCCCACCCTCACAGTGCCTTTTCCAGCCTTTCCTTCAACAGAACCTGATATAACCACACTGAATTTTGCCTCAGGTTTCCTTTCTTTGCTCCAAGTTCATCTGGGTCGATATCCAGGAGCCAGGAATTAAGTAGCATAGCTATTCCAAAGTAAATTGCTCTACAATTGCTTTTCCATAGCAAGATGGTTGTTTTCTTAGGGCAAACCACTTTCATCCTTGAGGAAAGTGTCAGCAGGAGGAATAGCCAGGGAAAACTTGGCTGTGCTGCTGTTCTGGAGTTATTATCAGGTAAAAAAGGCCAGTGAGTTTTCCCTCTACAGTTTTTGTGGCCAAGCTGACAAAAAGAAAGGACCTACCCTTTAGCTCCCCCTCAGCTCAGTTGAGGATGTCAGAGTTGGGGTTCCCTACAAATACCCTCAGTTTGGGCTGGGAGCATGTGGAGAACAAACCAAAAGGGCACAGAAAACATGGAGCTGCTCCAGCCAGGGAGAAATGTCTGTAATTAATGTAGTGGGAAAATTACACGTTTATATGGCCCCCCCAAACACAACAGCAGACATCCATTTCCTGCAGGGCTGTGGACGCCTGCCAGCCCACAAATAAATCACAAAACCACAAAGCCAACAAGGAGGAAAAGAAAGGGGAATTATCAGAGAGGATGCAGCAGCCTTTTGTACCAGGAAAATCACCAGCATCTGCACCAGACATCTATTGTTTATCAATAATATTCCCTAATGCTCCCACCATTTGGGTCTCAAATGGGGAGGGATGTTCAAACAGAACAATGGAGGTCTCCTTGGATTTTGCAAGCTCCAAAGGCACAGCCAAGGGGTGGCTTGGGAGGTCGACTGACCTGCCCCGGGGACATCTGTGGGACCAAACCCAAACAAACCCACAGCAAACCTGATATTAAATAGACTTTGGCATGGGTGAAAAAGTGGAATAAACCCAAAGTTCCCTACTTTTCTCCAGGAAGAGGGTGTCTGGAGTACAGGGATGGAGCACTCAATGGTCTGGCAGCACCTCCAGAGGGACCGTGTCCAGTGATGCTGGAGATTAAGAATAAGAGAACAAACAGTTTCAGTGAGGACTTTCAGTCCTACTCCCACACATTTTCCCTCCCCTTGTCTTCCCCCATGAAGGTTTAATGGCCTGAGCTCGCACTTCACAGCACACTGGAGTCAGTGAGAGCCTCTCCACTGACTTCCAGCTGCCTTTGGCTCCAGCACTGGGATCGTGACTGCAGTTTTATGCTTTCCCCTGTGGCCTATGAAGTTGGGCTTTATCAGCACCAGGAGACTGGAGGAGAAGGTCCATTAGTGGGTTTCAGAAGGGCAGTTCCTGTTTGCTTCATCACCCGGGGCTTGTTAAATGAATTATGGGTGGGTGCCATATTTCCCAGAATATACTTTGGCTACAGCAACCCTGGCAAATCCACAAGCATTCCCAAGTGGGTTTTTGTCTTCTCCACTTTGAGCTGAAGTGCGTTAGGGGCACTCAAAGCCATCCTCTGCTGCTCACAGAGAAGCTTCCCCACCACCTCTTTACCTGCCACAGGAACACTGAAGTGTGATCTCATGGATTGGAAAGGACCCTAAAAATCATCCAGTTCTACTCCTATCATGGGCAGGCACATCTCCCACTAGACCAGGTTGCCCCAAGCCCCTTTCCACCTGCTTGAGGTTGGTTTATCTCCCTGACCACACCTATTTCACTGCCTTGTCACTAAACCTCCACCAGGACCAGAGGTTCCACGACCAGGAATAGCTATGATGAAATTCCTTCCATATTCCAGGCTTGCCATTCCCAAATCCTCACACCTCTTGCTCCTACCCTGCAGTGGGGAAACACAGCTGGCACTCAGCAAAGTCAGGGAGTACAGCAAAATGCTTCCCCACACCTCAGGCACTTAAGCTTTTCCTTTCCTTCCTTGGCCTGCTTAAAAAAAAATTAAAAAAAAAAAGAAAGAGAGAAAAATTGTATTTATTCACACATACAGAAGTGGAACATTTGTTTAGGAGAAAATCTCACTGATTATTGGCTGTTATTCCAGAGGCAGGGAGAACAGCAGCCCTTAATGTCTGCCTGTTCCTCAGTGATTTGTGCTTTTGTGCTTTGAACGATGTCCACCGTTCTGATAAAGGTATTAGTGCATTTCTTGGGCTGAATATAAATTATGAGATGCAAAGCCCTTTATTTATGCACTTCAGTGCTGAGAACTTAAATGCAAAACACTCAAGACACTTCAGCTCCCAAGGTTCCCCACTACAGCTCTCTCCATTCTGCACAGAAAAAGCACCCAAATTATTTGGCTGTGTTTATGGGGGCCAGTTTTCAGGGATTAGGGCAGGAATAGATGTCTCCTGGATGTTTCCACAGCACTTTGCTCAAAGCAGTGACTCCTGCAGCCATATCCTCTGAGCTGGGTCCAGGGCAAGCTCCCTCTTGAGCTCAGTATGACCACATAGCACACAGGATAAGGATATTTAGGATAAACACATCTGGAAGTGGCTCTCTAGCTGCAAAGAAATGCCTATTAACACACTTATTTAAGGGTAAAAATGGAGCAAAACTAAAATATGGCAAGCACAGATTCAAGTTTTCATTTGGGCAGGGGAGAGGAAGGGAAAGCTGTCCTCAAACCAGAGCACACCAAGCTGCTCTGATTTTTTTTCAAAGAGCAGATTAATCCTCTTTTATTTGTGTTTCCATTTTCCTTTAACCAAAAGAATCAGAGAATCGTTAAGGTTGGAAAAGACCTCCAAGACCATCAAGTCCAGCTGCTAACCCCACACCACTAAACCATTTCCCTAAGCACCACATCCACAAGCTTCTTGAACATTTCCAGGGATGGTGCCTCCACCACTGCCCTGGGCAGTCTGTTCCAGTGCCTGACCTTACAGTGGAGAAGTTTTCCCCAATGTCCAATCTAAACCTCCTCAGGCACAACTTGAGGCAATTTCCTCTTGTCCTGTCACTTCAGCTCCAGAGCCTTCCCCAGCTCCATTCCCTTCTCAGGACACTCATCTCAAGCAGAACAGAGGCAAAGGAGCTGCACTACCCCAGGGTAGTGCTTTTCCCCTTCACTTCTATAAACAGGAAGAAAAAAAACCTACAAAAAATTCCTTTGGGCTAATCCCAAACTGAAAGTTCATATTCCTTAGCTAGATTTCAAAAACAAAGTCCTGACTCAAAATGTTTAGTTTGACCTAAAAGTTTTTGCTGTTCTTTGAGTTTTTTAGATACTGTAAGGAAATTTTAAAATCAAACAGTAGTTTCACTTCTAGGTTGTTTGTTTTTTTTCATGCCCATGTCTGGGATGGTGCAGAGAAATAAAAATTGCTGATTTTCTTTTCTTTCTTTAATTAGGTTGTCCATAGACCCATCCCTCAGACTTCCCTCCAAGGAGAAACTGCTTTTCGATTTTCATCAAGACATTAAAGACATCAGTGAGCAGCAGGACACAGGGGACAAGAAAAGAGCAGGCTACTTGTTCCACAGCTTTTGGGAGGGAGCAAATCGATGTGGAAGTTTTAGATGGGATATTGGGAAGAAATCATTCCCTATGAGGGTGGGGAGGCCCTGGCACAGGTTGCCCAGAGAAGCTGTGGCTGCCCCATCCCTGGAAGGGCTCAAGGCCAGGTTGGACAGGGCTTGGAGCAAATTGGGATATCAGAAGACATCCCCTGTCCACAGCAGGGGGTTGAATGAGATGAACTATAAGTTCCCTCCAACTCAAACCAGTCCGGGATTTTGTGGCTCTGAACACAAAGGTTGTTTGCTATGGTTTGGACTGAATGAAATATTTTTCTTGCGTCCTTTCACGATGGGTGGAGGAAGGGTTGGTAGTAGCCACTTGGAAATCAGATCATTAAAAAAGAAAAGAAAAAAAAAAAAGCACTCTCCTGTCAGGGTTTGAGGCAGGTGACAACAATAAGCAGTGATAAAAGAGCACCAGTCTGTATTCACAGAAAATGCCTCATCTTGGCCATGTGCCACAGGGATGCATTAGTTAATGTTGTCAAAACTGCTCTATTTAAAAATAATAATAATTAAATATTCCCTCAGCCCATTGGAAAGAGAGGGTGACGCCTGTGTAGGAAATGGAGCCAAGTGTCCCAGCCTGCAGCACTGAAATGCCTCAATGAGGGAGGGTCACATCCCATCTCTTGCTCTTCCCCTGCACCATGAAGTGATTGCTGTGGCTCCTACCAGGCCCCTGGGAGCTCACACTGAGCAGAGCAGCAGCTGTGGCACAGCAGTGCTCTCCAGGAGACCTGGACTGTGCAGCCACAGCAGCCCGGACCCAGAGGGTGGAGACAGGACTGTTTTTTCAGGAGAAGCCTGTGCATTAGTGGCTTTACTTCATCTCCCACGCTGCATTTGGCTTTCAAGCCCTTCGAGCATCCCAGACATCAGCTCATCACTTTCCCACCATTACTTGTCCATCATTATGACTAAGAAAAAGCTGTGTGAGTGCATACATCTGCCTGTAGTTCCAACTGACAGGAGGAGTTTATTGTGCTTGGGTTTAAGAACACTTAAAAGGGCTTAGAGCCCATCATCCACCCATTTCACACAATCACAGAACCATTAAGGCTGGAAAAGACCCCCATCAAGTCCAGAAAGGTGCATTTCCGTGTATACTTCTGAGAACTGAAATTTCCCTTCATATGAGACTTCTCTAATCACCCTAATGAAACCAAAAATATGTATTTAACCTCCTCAGTAGCCTGTTGGTGTATTTTTTCAGGCCTCCTGTGCTCAACGCTAATGACTCAACATGGAAGCTTTAGGATGTTCCAAGAGCTGACTTTGGTCCCTGGAATTTTTAGCCTGTGTCTGACACATGGCTTTGGGGGGCAGGCGATTGAGCCTGTTGTGTCTGAGACCATTGCCCTAAATACTTCCTACTCTTGTCAGTTTTCCCAGACACTATATGATCCCAGAGGGCATTTCACATTCCCTCCAACTTCGCTGCAGCAGAGCCCAAAATCTGTGCTGCCTCTTCCAGAGCCCAATAAAGCCTCATGAGAACAACAGCTTTCTGTGTGCCATTACTCTCTAGATCTGAAGGATACTCCTGAACTTTAGCCTGGCTTTTGCTGTTGGCTCCTCTCCTAGGACTTTGATCCAAGAAAGCCTCTCGACATGTTCCACTTGCTCAGCTGGGGAATTCAGCACTGCGGTATCTTGCATGGCAGATTATTTTTAGGGATGATCAAATCAAGGCAGATAAAAATAAGAAACGAGCTGAATCTTTGCTAGAGCTGACTGCAAAATGCTGTGGCTTACCAGAACCTCATGGCCAGAGTGGGAGTCCTGATCCAAGAGCACACCAAAGCAGGAGAACAGGTCAAGGATGCTTCGGCAGAGCTCTATGGATCGGTTGTGCTGCCTACCAGCACTCAACAGGACAAAAAACAGAGATCACCACAGGTAAATACACACATCTGCATGCCAAAATACCCAAATCGCATCCAAATTTCATTTCAAAGTCAAGGAAATGTCACCCATAGCTGTGAAGGACATTCTAAGCAACAATGGCCAGCAAGGCTGGTGACGCACCACTGAATTTCACTGAAACCCTTTAATAAATGATTATCAGATCTTTCATAAACTCAGCTGGGCTGTGTAACCACAGCCCTCATCATGTGGCTCTTGACTGGAAAAAACAGAAGAGCAGAAAGCAGTGAGACATCTCTCTGTGGCATATGCCCAGACTCCAGAAAACTGTTTGGGGGGAAATTCCAGAACACAGTGAGGTAGTAAAGGACAAAAACTGATTTTTTTTTTTTTTTCACTGATGTGAAGAAACAGCATTTGCTCTCAACTGGTCAGTACTGCCTGGGGAAAGAAAGTTAAAAAAAACCACCACTAAGAGATGACTTGTCTAAACCAGTCACATTGAGGTATTTATTTTTAAGAAGGGAAATTTTCCTTTTTTTTTTTTGGTCAGGTTGATTATTGCCAACAGTATTATAGCATCTGTTGTGCTTGCTGACCTACCACATTTACCCTACTTACACTAATTAAACTTTAATTAAGTTTACTAGATGTTCATCTAACATCAAAACTAAGGCAAAGGCTTTGCAAAGCGAAGGTCTTGGTGTGACTGGGCAGTTTGGGTTTACATCATTTTATTTACATATTTACAACAAATGGGAGGTGTTTTTAAGTGTAGGTCACTTCTAACCTACTCATCTGACCTTTCCAACACCTGGCCTGCAGTTTTGTTCAGAACCAGCGTTACAAGCACTGGCACTTCTTGGTGAAACAGAGACCTCAAGAGACTGATGAGAGTTTTGGGATGCTCCCATGAGTCCAGGCCCATCAGGTTTCTCCTCCCAGCCTACCAATCATGTCTAGTATTTCTATTTCTTAAAAAAAAAAGAGCAAAAGGACTTTTCTCCAAGCCCACCCTGGCAGTGCAGGGTGCAGTCTCTGCTCTGTGCACACACAGCTGTTTTCCAGTCAGCCTCGCTCAAGTAACTCGAGCCAAGTTTCCTGACAAGTCAGTTTTCCTCTCCTCTATGCCTCCAAGATAAATTCCCTCATATCCCAGGAAACGTGCTGCCACCATAAGCTTGGGAACTGAGGGAGAGGCAGCATCAGAGGTTTCACGTGGCACCTGGAACAAGTGTATCACATCCCCCCTCACCAGCCAGGGATTAACCAGCAGTGATTAAAACAGATCCTGGTGCTCTCCTCAGTTGGAAAGATTCACAGAATCACTAAGGTTGGAAAAGACCTCTAAGATCATCAAGTCCAACTGTTTAACTAGCACTGCTTTTCCTTAATTTCAAGAAGATTAGCTGGGGAAGTGAAAGCCAGCTGCGTGTTCCTACTCCAAGGATCAACAATCTGTTTGTTGGCACCCAGAATTGTCCTCTTGCATAGTTCACTCCATTCTCACCTTCAGCAAAATTGCTCAGCCTTTGATCCAGGGAAAGCCACTGATTTCAGAGCTATTCCTCCAAAACTGCTTGAGCAAGACTCCTTCTTTTTTTGTTAGTTTTTTTTTAAGCAAGCAGGAACTTTAAAAAGAAGGTTTTTGGAAAAGAATATTTTGGCAACAAACCTTTCAGTTTAGTGCTTGGCAGGCACCAAGCATTAAGCTTTGAAAAATAAAAATTTGTTCAGAGCTTTGGGGTTTTGCTATTTTTTAGGCCTTTCTAAATGAAAGTGCATGTTGGAGCTGTGAGTGGGGAGGTTCTGACACACACAAAAAACCTCAGCACTGGTGAATTCTCAGTGATCTATATGTAAAAAGATCTGAATCCAAGTCCAAATTCCCAGGAGGACAACACACAGATGCACAGACTGATTTCCCCTTATAGACAGCTACCTCCCAGGTTTCACTGGAGGGTGTTGGAATCATAGAATGGTTTGGGTTAGAAGGGACCTTAAAACTCACCTTGTTCCTCCCCCTGCCATGGGCAGGGACACCTTCCACCAGATGAGGTTGCTCCAAGCCCTGTCCAACCTGGACTTGAACACTTCCAGGGATGGGGCAGCCTGTTAAGGACCCCCAAAACCAACACCTCAGTGGTTTCCTCTTCCCTGAAATGTCACTTCCCAGGCATTGTATTCCTCACCTCCTCCATCACCTGCCCGTGCCACACTGCTTCTCCCAAAACACTCCACAACCCCCTGGAACACCACTGCCTTTGCAGCAGGGATGAATGAGTCAGGGCCTCCTTAGGCTGCTGGATGCTTTGACATAGAAAGACTCCAACTTTAAAGTAAAAATACTGCTTTATAAACAAAGCAGATGAGATTTATCACACAACAGGAACAGGGAAGTCATTGTTCCAAACAATAACCACCTATTTATTGTATTTTATTTTCTGTCTATCCAAGGAAAAATGCTCCTGGTGAATGTTCCGTGCACAAACACGGGTTCCTAATGAGAGATTCTGTACATCAGATGAGCAATGAAACTCTTTGCAGGAATGAAATGGGTGCATATGCCACAAAGGTCTGGGAAAACAGATGCCCCTAGCACACATCTTGGAGCCAATCTCCCTGCTATTCTTTGGCCTGTGATGTATAGAACAGGATAACAATCTCTTTTAAAACAAATCCAAATAGCTGTGAATTGTCACGAGTGTGAGACAAATTTACCCCCAGAACCGAGAGCCTCAGATGTCACCACATGGAAACATCCAGCTCGGAAGCATCAGCTCCGCACACACATCCCAGCAGGGCAGGACCCAAGTCTGGTTTTAACCCTGGATGAGCCCTAGGCAGGAGGAACAACCAAGCAGAGCAAATCAGAGCTGTACCAAATTCATCAGCAAGTGAGGCAGATGTACCCTGGTGCATTTTCTTCCTGGGGGACCCACCGGGGTGTCAATACCACAGGTGCTCATGGAGAAGGAGGAGAAATTTGGCCTGTACCTTACCCGAGGTAAGTGCTCCCCCTTGATGTTCTGCCCGTGCTGACACTGATCTGCAGCCTTTCGTGGAATTTGTGCTATAAATACATCTGTCAGCTTCCAAAATAGCCTCGTGGGGTTACACTCCAAACAGCGCCGCTCCCTGATGTTTCCTGCATCTCTTTCAGCAGCTCTGCAAAACCTGCAGCAAGCCTCCTTTCCCGGGATCCTCTGTTCCAGTGACTAACAGAGGATGGAACGGCTTCGGTTCCAAACTTGCTCCATGGCACGAGGAAAAAAAAGCAGAGAGGTAACAAGAGAAACAGAACATTTGGCAAATGTGTATTGAACTTCACAAAACAAACCCATTAGTTCAGGCGGCCCCATCTCTATGGCAACCAAACAGCACAAAAACAAGGCATTAACACCTAAATTTATTAGTGTGCAAGTGCTTCGCTTTTATCATTCCAGGGGTACATTCCCCTCCTCAGCTCGTTTTGGTTCCTAAGGAAGACGACTCGATCCTGGTTCAAATGCCAACACAAACATCGGCACACAATTTACAGACAGCAGAGCTGAAGCTTTCGTAGTTTTAATCACAGTTTGAAAAACAAATAACAAAACAAAACCAAGAAAAAGAGGCTGTGTGTAAGTTACCCAATTTCCATTTTACTTCCCAAAATTGTTAAAGGTTTGCAAGCCATGGGTGAGGAGGGAGAGAGACCCTCCATCCTATCCCTAACAGCTCCATGAAGATCTTCTTTAGGAGGAGGAATTGGGGGCATATACTGGTTCTCCCAAAATAATTTCAAAGTGCCTTGCCTTTATTTTAAATGGGTATTACAAGCCCTAGGAAAATGTATAACACAATCTCCACTGTGCCACAAGGCTACAGGTCATGTCACAGGCACTGTGGCGCTATTTGGATTTGTTCACTCCAGGAATAGGCAAGGGGGTGGAAATGAAGATGCTGGCATGCCTCTTTATCTGGAAAGATGCTTTAAATGGGAAGCATCTTCCCATTCAGAGGGCCCTGGGTGAATTCCAGTGGCCTCAAGATCACAGACCATGCTGGGACAGCTTGCAGAATATAACAAGGTGTCACATCTCTCTTTGCAAGTCAAAGTGAGGCAGTAAAACAAAGGATTTGTCTCAGCCCAAGGCACATTTGAAGCTGCATTGGGGCTAAAAACACTCTTCACATTTAACTAAGTGCTCACTGAACTTCCCTTTTCTTCTTTGCTTCAGGGTTTACAATAACCTTACTAGAAATAAGGATCTGCCTTTCCTGGGGTGGATAAAGAACCTAATTCTGGTCACTGCCAGAGACAGGAAATCTCTGCCCAGGGAAGCTGTGGTTGCCCCAAGAGTGTTCCATTGCCCCTGGAAGCATCCCAGGCCAGGCTGGACAGGGCTTGGAGCAACCTGGTCTAGTGGAAGGTGTCCCTGCCCATGGCAGGGGTTTGGAAGGAGATAAGCTTTAAGGTTCTTTCCAACCCACACACATTCCCCCTTCCATCATGCACGGCTATTTCCAGGTGAAAGGCACCTTGTCTTGGGGCTAATTCAGACCTAATCATTAAGCATTCTGTGTCTTCACACAATGACAGCAAAGAAAATTGAGGCTACACACTCAGGAAAAATCTTTAGTGGGAAAAGCAAAGCTGCACTGGGAGATGATGCCTTAAAAAAAAGTCAAACCAATCTTCTCCAGAATCCCTCAGGTGGAGTCAATAGAGCACTTGTGAGCTTACACCACTGACACCAAGCACAGATTTAGCCCATCACTGTACAGAAGGTCTAACAGCAAATTGCTTGTCATCTGATTTCAGCGATGTGATCAGAAAATGTTTAACATAGGGGTTGTGATACATTCACCACACTCCCATTAGCAGCAGCACAATCCATTACTAACATCCCTGTGTCCTCAGGCAGCACCTCCTCCTGAAAGCACACTGCCAGGATTTAAGCTGACCAGGGCCCTGGTTTCCAAGCCCTTCAGGCAGGTTGCAAGAAAGCAAATTAACAGGTTGAAACCCTGACAATTTGCTTCTGAAACAAGGTCACTGAGGATCCCACAAGTCCCTGACTAGGCTGGCTTGCTATCAGCTCAAAGGCATTTCAAGAACATTAGCACTGGTGCCAAAAATATCTGGGCTCGTCCCTGCAGCAAAACAGTGGCAGGAGGAGGAGGATGGGATATAATGGCACTTTCTGAGCAGGCAGAGTTATGGGGGGAGCAGAAATGTTTGGGGTCATGGCTTTTGGGGTGCCTCCACCACTGGGAAGAGGAAACAAAAGAGCTTAAAAGTCTCCTGTCAGCCAGAACTCTGTCACCATGACACACCACCAGCTGAGGACCCAATGGTTCCTAGTTGGACTCGAGGATCTTAGAGACCTTTTCCCATCTTAATGATTCCATGATTACCTCTGGCAATAAATCTAAGCACACAGCAGCAAAGCCAACTGAAACAAACCTTCAGCATGTCTAGTCCCCTACAAAAGACAAAACAAAATGCTCGGTGACGTCATGCCCAATTCACCAGTGGTTTTCCTCTGCAGGAAATTTTTTTGCCATCACCAACCTCTCCTTATGGTCTTTTCAAAATGAGCGACCTTTGGGTTTTACCAGTGAAAGAACTGCTGTGGAACAAAATTCAGCAAGCAGAACAAAATGTAGCCAGTCAGAACAAAAAATCATACCTACAAGCTTCAGTACAAACCCAGCTTCACACTGACCTGGAATAAGATATCTCTTAGGTTCCTTGCCCAGCTTTCACAATTTAGAAAAACCAATTATTGTCTAAGTCAGAATTTAGAAGCCTCAATGCCGAGTCTTGGGGCTTTTTCCCCCCAGGCAAGTCTAGGCTGACATATCCTTGGTTTGAGGTGGGTGCTTTGCTCCTGGTCCATGCTACAGACCAGCTCTGACTGCTCTTTTCAAACACAGCATTTCTGACCACAGAGACAAATGGCTTTAAGCTGAAGGAGGGCAAGAATTAGGTGGGATATGGGAAGAAATTTTTCCCTGGGAGCATGAGGAGGCCCTGGCACAGGTTGCCCAGAGAAGCTGTGACTGCCCCATCCCTGAAAGTGTTCCAGGCCAGGCTGGCCAGGGCTTAGAGCAACCTGGGATAGTAGAAAGTGCCCCTGGTAGAGGGTGGAAGGAGATGAGCTTTAAGGTCCCTTCCAACCCAATCCATTCTAGGATTCTGTCTCCTAAAATTTACAGCACCATACCACTGTCCTAAAGGGCAAAGACACACTGGAACAGATGCAGATCCTGGGAACCAGCTTCTGGTCATTACTCCCCTCGCTCCACACATGCCTGCACAGAGATGCAGATTGTGCAATAGCTTTGAAAACCCATCCAGGCCCTCCGGAGACGGTGCCATCTTGAATCCATTAGCTGTGTCAGGAACAAATGAATGAACCCAAGCCAGTTTTGTTTGTGTGGTGAAGGCAGAGGAGCAAGGCACGGAACAGCAGAGAGGTGGAGCACGATGACACCGGTGTCCCAGGCGTGCCTGATCAGCCTTGGTGCAGTTACACACGACCCAGAGGTGCCCAAATCCAGAGCTGGAGGCTCTGTCATTGCTGGACCGTGTTTATTTCATCCCTGCTTCCCTGCATGCGTGTTCCCAGCAGGAGGGGATGTAAACTGGCTCAGCCATCCCTGCCCAGCCCTCCATCCTCTGCCACGTGCCAAAACTCTTCTGCTCACACTCGCACAGGGTCACATTTCTTGGCAGAGAGCTCTGCTCCTTCTCCCCTCTCCCTTCCCCCATGCTCGTGGTAAAATATGAAAACAGCCTGCCACCTGCCATTTGCCTGGCCTGCTTCTCTCTGTCTGCCAAAAATTAGCAACATGCCCCAAAATATAATTGGAAACACTGCACCGCACTGCAGGGGTCCCATTGCTGTTGCACAGAAGAGGCTTGACAAAAAGCCAATTTAATTTCTAGATTCCCCGGGCTGCATGTAGCTGCTAAGTGAGGAGGTAAAAAAAAAAAAAAAAAAAAAAATCTCTTTTATCAGGCCAATTCCTATTAGTAGATTCAGATCTTTTAACAAGCCATGCCATAGGAATCAGCGAGCTGTCACTGCCAGCAGATTTAGGGCACCGTTTCTTGGAATTAGAGTCGTGTGGGAGGTCAAAAGTTAGAAGCCAGCATTCCCAAACTTCAGAGCTGGGGTGTGCAGAGTGGAGCTGGAGGTGGCAGAGGATTTGTGAAGGCTGACATTAACCCCGGGAAGCAAACGGCTCCATTCCCCCTCCTCCCCAGCAGAACTTGCGCAAGTCTCCAGAGGATCCTTGCAGAAGGGATTTGGAGATGCTTCCCACACCTCCATGCTTAGGACAGCTCTGACAGCAGAGCACACCAACCACAGACCTCAGGCCAGCCCTGCAGAACCAGCAGTTATCTCCTTTTTGCAGGAAAAGGGCAGAACAGGCGATCAAGAAAATACAGGGCACCTCATTCACAGCACACGTTGGCAGAGAGCTTGGCCAGCAGATTTCTGAAACTGAAAAGCAACATTTCACCCCGAAAGAGCTGTTTACATTGTCAGGGTTGACTTGACAGGCTTAGAAAAGAGCTGTGCCAAACTGGCTTGTTATTATCTTCCTTCCCCAAATACTCAGGGTCTGCTTCTTTGTTACGGGATGTCTGTATCCATGGAGCAGTGCTAAAATCCAGGTTCCTTGGGGACACCTGTACACACAGACACGGGGGGCTCGGCCACTTTCCCAGCAATAAAGATGGATATTGGGAAGAAGTTCTTCCCTGTGAGGGCAGTGAGGCCCTGGCACAAGTTGTCCAGAGAAGCTGTGGCTGCCCCATCCCTGAAAGTATTCAAGGCCAGGTTGGATGGGGCTTGGAGCAACCTGGTCTAATGGAAGGTGTCCCTGCCTATGGCAGGGGTGGAATGAGATGAGCTTTAAGGTCCCTTCCAACCCAAACCATTTGGGGATTCTATGAAATGAATTTCCAGGCTGGAGTTGGAGCCCTACCTACCTCATGTTACTCCTGGAATTCTGCTCTCCTTGATTTCATATCAGAGCTGTACAACACACTCAGGGGTGTCTAAGAGGAACAATCCTTCCATCTTCTCTTAGAGAGAAAAATGCTTAAACCTGAATCACAGTACTGCTACATAACTCCCCAAATCCTCCCTGGCCAGGTTCCTTGGAGAAGATGCACAGGGATGCTCAGATCAGGAGTCCTGGGGACACTCAAGTGTACTTAAAGGCCTAAACAAGACACTGGGAAAACGGAATTACTCTGGAGATAGAGTCTCCCAGCCTAGTTCACAGAATCAGAATATTCTGAGTGGAAGGGACCCACAAGGATCATGAGTCCAAGTCCTGGCCCTGCACAGAGGAATCCCACCATGTGCCTGAAAGTGTTGCATTTGGAGCTAGGACTTGGATGCCCATATCCTGTCATGGATCTGATACATGGGACTGTGGGCTGCCTTAATTTCAGCCTCAGAAGGGAAGGGCAAGAGGCAGCCCTGAGGAAACTCCAGATTCCTTCTCATCAGGCTGATTACTGAATAGGCCTTAACAGATCAGGGAACGAAGAATTTGGTTCAGTCTAACTACTCTGAAATTCTTCAAAATTAGATCTTTTTTTACTATAGTGAGCATGCTATGGAATAATAGGGAGATGACCCCACATTTCCAAAAAATAAAATTAAAAAGTCATCACAAAATCCACAGCTGCTCCCCATTTGCAATAAGCTGTTTAAAACAAAATAAACCAATACATTTTGCTCCAAGAAACATGCATTAGGCACTGGCAGCTTGCTTCCCTCATTCCTCTATCCCCAAGTACTTCAGCTGGAAGGAGGGGGAAACCTTGAAGTAATACATGTGTGAGAAGCCCTGAGAACAATAGCTGCTCTCCCGTTGACTCCAGGGCTGTTACTGAACTTGAGGTTTCTGTGCTTGTGGGGCACAGCTTGAGTAGCACCAGCACCAGGCTCTGATAATACCAGCAAGTCAGATTTCCACCTACAAATTCCTTAAAGTTCACAGCCTAAAGAGCAACGTGCCATAGATCTATATGAGCAAGCTCAGGCGCATGGCATCATGGAAACCTCCCCTCCAAGAGTAAAGTATCAATGGACTAATCCTCAAATCAGAAGGGGCAGGATCTTGCTTGGAGTCAAACATCACCATTGTGTTTTAAATTGAATTTCACTCACAGGAATGTGCAGTCAATACAAAGAGGCCACGGCAGGTGTGTCACACAAACCCTGCTCAACCCCTCAACTCCTGGTGATGGAAAAGGTCAGGGCAAAAAAGCAAGAATCCAGAAGTCCTCTTATAAACCATCCCCCAAACCTATTTCACACCATGGAAGCAGAGGGGCAGAACCAATCTCTGCTCTCTGTGACCTGAGGGAATGGCTGCAGCTGTGCCAGGGGAGGGTTAGGCTGGATATCAGGAAAAGGTTCTTCCCCCAGAGGGTGGTCAGGCACTGAACAGGCTCCCCAGGGAATGGTCACAGTCCCAAGGCTGCCAGAGTCCAAGGAATGTTTGGACAGCGCTCTCAGGCACAGGGTGGGATTGCTGGGGTGTCTGTGCAGGGCCAGGAGATGGATTCCACGATCCTTGTGGATCCCTTCCAACTCAGGATATTCTATGGTTCTGTGAAAAGCAGCAGCTCATCACTGTCAATATATCTGCAGGCTATGTTGTTTATTTTCAATATCCCAAGCCACCTACTGTTTCAACCATGCCTATCACGACTATCCATTTTTACTTGGGACAGGGATGAAAAACCAGATAATAAGCTACAGAGCAAACCACACAGAAGGCTGAGGAACTGGGGTGGGAATGAGGAGCTGGAGCAGAGAACCAATGATGCAGCAACCAGACCATGGTGCTCTGGAATTAGCAGCACAGCACCTGGATGTGTAAAAGAGGGTAGAGAAGTTGAGTGTTGCTGTTTGCAACCAGTTTACAGCTCCTGTACCTCCTGAAAATGTGGAGAAGAATTGAAGGGTATGTTCTGCTCTGGGGATGTCTCCGAGGGTCCCTTTTGTAAGGCTTTGGAAAATGAAGCTTCTCTTGACACCCACAACTGCAAGTGTGCAGCTACTTCCTCTAATTCCCTGGACATGAGCTGGCCCATGGGAAATAATGCCATAAAAATTTTCTCTGAGTCTAAAAGCCAGAAATGCTTCTGAAGCACTACCTTCAAATGAAGCCTTCATCAAGGGACACAGCCAGAAAGAATGAGCAGCCCAGTCCACTGTCCACCAAAGCCTTGCCCCGGGCAAAAAACAGAGATGATGAAAGAACTGAGAGAGGACTAAACTACTCTGTTCAAAATCAGATTTTAAGGCAGAAAGAACTCAGAAAAGCAGGTGAAGGAAGGTTTTGAAGACTGCTAGAGACACGCTTCCTACCCCCCAGCATGTTGCACCTCTGTGCCCATATTAATCTCCTTTCCACCGCACGTACACAAAGGAGCATTCACAGCATTCACAGGAGACCTTAACTGAGCTGTGCATCAAATCCCCTTCAATTGCCATTGGATCCGAGTCCCTGATTCCCAGAGTCCCTTTACAAGCTCCCAGCCTTGCATTAATGACACCAAGCTCAGCAGTAGGATCTCTCTATCCATCACAGTGATACCTGCACTCCAAGATTTCCCTGATTGCAGCACTGAAGACAAATTGCTCTGAGTCCCCTCTTCCTGAATGTGACGTTCCCAGAAGGGTTTGGGTTGAAAGGGACCTTAAAATTCCCACTCCCTGCTATGGGCAGGGATCAGGTTGCTCTAAGCCCCATCCAACCTGGCCTTGAACACTTCCAGGGATGGGGCAAAGGACAGGGGAGCATGGGAGAGTTCCAAGAAAGTTTCAAATGTGAGGGAGTATCCAGGTGCACCATTGACTGCAGTGATGCTAACACAGCTATCCAGGAAACCTTTCATCCCAAATGCTCTGCATTTCCAAGGTGGATCTCCTTGTGCTGGTACAGTCTTGTCTGTCAGAGAGACCCAGGCTTGGCATCTGCAACTCATCTGCTGTTTGTCACAGGCAAGTGGAAGCGTTGTAAATTTATAGCAGGAATAAAATGATCCATCAGCATTCCTGCACAATGACAAAGGGGAGGTCTCCCTCCTCCCTCTCCACGGGCTCTCTCAGAGCCAGCAGTTTGCAAACAGCCTGTTGACAACACTGCAGAGTAAGACAGAGGGTAGTACAAGTCAATTAAAAATTTATTAAGAGAGAGTGAGCAGGAGGTACTGACCTTCTGAATCCAGCTGTTTCACCCTTCTTGGGGAACACGTCAACTGAAACTGTCAGATCTTCCACAGGGAGACCAGAAACAAACAATCCAATCAAACATGAGGATTTGGTGTTTCTCAAACTACTTCTCCTTGCCAGCTGTGCTCCAGCCCCCCAATCACATCATATCCTTGCACATGATACACTTTGCTGCTAAACACACCCAGGGAAATATGACCAGTGCAGAACAGCTAATTGCAATCTGTGGTCATTCTAAAGGGGTCACCAGAGACCTGGACTGTCTGAAGCCAAGGTGTGAATAATAAAAATCAGCTGCCAGCATCAGGCTGTAATTCACCTGAGAGCTCAGATGGAGCCCAAACATGAAAATCTTTTGATTTTTGCTGTTCAGATTGGATCAAAAACATTTTAAATGGCAACATCTGAAGAGAGATTCAGGAGAAATCCTTGGCATTGAATAGAAGGAGTTCAATTCCCTCAGACATAATAGGAAGAAATTCCTCCCTGTAAGGGTGGCGAGGCCCTGGCACAGGTTGCCCAGAGAAGCTGTGGCTGCCCCATCCCTGGAAGTGTCCAAGGTCAGGTTGGATGGGGCTTGGGGCAACCTGGTCTAGTGGAAGGTGTCCCTGCCCATTGCAGGGGGTGGAACTGGATGAGCTTTAAGGTCCCTTCCAACCCAAACCATGGTGTGACTGCAATTTTCTGATTTAGGTGGGGTTTGATTCAGTCTGGACAAGGTTTGTATGCAATCCTCCTCTTGTTACTACTGCTCTCTCTACTCCAGGTGAGCTTTACCACCTGAGGACTCTATGCCTTCCCTGGACTATGCAGCAGCTGGCACAGGACTTCTAAGCAGAAGAACCTTCAGCTTGGAACTCTATTGGAACTCCTATTCAGGAGACCCTGGAGCCGGGTGATGCTTCTACTAATGGAGATCATGATGTGAAGAGGCTCAGAGCTGACTTTAAGTACCACAGGAGCTTCAAACGCCTGTGCCCTGCCATCCTAGCCCTACTGGCAAAAACCCCAGGAGCTTTCCTTGCAACAAGAGCAAGAACCTGTCCATCCAGCACCTCGGGAAAGTTGGTTCCACAGTAAGCCTCATCAGGCCTTCTGCAGCATTTCCTCCAGCCAGGCCTGTCCCCTCCCTTCCCCAGCAAGGAACATTTTGTTCGAAGACAGCTAATGACCCATTTACATTTGCCTATAAAACGATAATGGGTGATTTGTCCCCTCCTCTTCCACCACTTGGCTGCTGCTGGCCTGTAGAGCCTGTCAGGGATAATTACATTGGCTTTTTTGGGAAGGGAGTTTTCCCTCTTTCCATGTGTTTTCTGTTCTGAGCATAGCACAGTTTCAACAGGTTTTTGATGCTGCTGTTGTTGCTGTTGTTCTTGACAAGAGCTGCTGTTATGAAAGTTATGTTATGCTGTTATGCATCCTCACATTCTTCCCTCTGCCCCAGCCAAGGGAGAACCAGCTCCCTTTGACGCAGGAGCAAATTGAGACCATTTGGTACTTGGGGGCACTGGACAACTTATTCAATCTGCAACAGAGCTGGGAAAAAGACTGAGCTTCTCCTCCCTCCCCTTCCCTTTCAATACACTCATTTATTCCTGCAGAAACACACTGTTTCTCTTCCAGTCATCCCTTTTCCCTAATTTTATCCATATGCTGTCCAAGATGGACATGGAAAATTACCTGCCTGCTGCTCCCAGCAGATGCCTGCCACCAGTTGGGTCAATAAATGAGCCCTAGGGACACAAGCTGTCCCTTGCACCCTTTTGCCAGGGGCAAAGCTCCTGGGATGGCAGCGAAACCAGAGCAGCCCAGGGCCAAATCCTGGAGCCAGCACAGGGTAGAGACCTGATGAAGGATCCAAAGAGCTGATGAAGGAGCCAAACTCCGTGGGAGAGCACCCTGCCTTCAACACACCGGGGGATTTGAGGGCTAGGGAAGGAGGCTGCAGATCCCCTACCAAGCCAGCCCTTCTCCCCCACAGAGAGGGAGAGGGGCCCGTGCCGGCCGCAGCTGCTGCGTGCGGTCTGGGCACTCCTTTCTCTCCCCCACTCTGCTCCCCAAGGTTGCAGCTCATTTATCAGGGAAAGGTGCCAGCAGCCCAGGAGGTGGGAGAGCTGGACCACAGCTGTGCTCCCAACATCCCTCACATGGCGCCATCCCGCCATCCCAACACCGGCGCGGCTGGGTTGAGGCTGCGCAGGACCATCCGCCCCTGCACCCAGGCAGGTTCTGCACTCAGGCCAATGCTTCCACCCTGGAGAAGATAAAGGGATGCTCCAGGGGGAGAACAGTGCCAGCTCGAGTGCAGAGGGAGCAAGATGACCACGCAAACCACCCCACAACCTGCAGAAGGTGACGGGTCAAGCAACGTAGCTTCCTTCCTATCCTAGAACACGGCATGGGAGCCACACCTCCCCTCCACGCCCTGCCATTTAGGACATTTCAGGGAAGTGGCTGCCCTAGAAGAGATGCTGTTGCCTGTCAGATTCCCTCACAGTCAGCTTAGACCTCAATGACTTTGTCCAGCCTTCAGCATTACACAGATCTGAGCAGCTCCTTAAGACTTGGACACCATGGGCTCAACCCCATCAATGCAATTGTTTTTGCCAGGAAAGAAAGGGAAATAAGGAAGTACACTTAGATTGGCTTCAAACATTGCCTAATGGCTTCAGATTGAAAGAGAGTAACTTTAAATTGGATATTGGGAAGAAATTCTTCCCTCTGAAGGTGGGGAGGCACTGGCACTGCCCAGAGAAGCTGTGGCTGCCCTATCCCTGGAAGGGTTCCAGGCCAGGTTGGACAGGCCTTGGAGCAACCTGGGATAGTGGAAGATGTCCCTGCCCATGGCAGAGGGCGAGCTTTAGGGTCCCTTCCAACTCAAACCATTCTGTGGTTCTATGTGTCTATGATAAATGAGCTTCAGGACCATTTCCTTGTCAGGCAGGATCTGGATCTGCCTGTCCCTGCCTCCTGCCATGGATGGGAGCAGCCTTCCCTGGACTAACTTCCTAAAGGATGTCTGCTAGCACAGCTGCCCTGCTCTCCCACAGCCAGGACTCCAGCCCAGCTCCTTTCAGTGGAAAGCTCATTAAAGAGGAGGCAGAGCTAAGTGACAAAGAAATCAGGCTTATCAAGGTCCAGCTTGGGATAGTGGGAGGAAATGCAGCCGCCAGAGCACATGCCAATATTGTTAATGCCTTTTTGGGCTGTATCTGAGAGAGGGTTTGTCTTGGCAGCTGCAAAACCTGTTATAAAAACAAGTCCTTGTTGCATAGATTGCAGAGACTGTCAGAGAGAGCCAAAGCTACTGAGTAGGGCAGCACAGGGATGCTCCAGCAGCAGAGCCCAGTCCTCACCTGGCAGAAATCCACCTGGCTCCAGCAAATCCAATGGCACTGCATCCACTTACACCAACCGAGCAGCTGGATCCAGTTGTTTGTTTTGACATCTCCTTTGGGCCTCTCAAGCTGCATCTCCAGATTTTAGATTTTGATGTATTTTAGATGCCACAGTGTTACATGACTGTCATCAAACCACGTTCTGTAGCAGCTCAGCAAGGTTTGACAGGCTCTCCCAGAGTCAAACCTCCCTTGTAGCATCAGTATGGCTTCCTCAGCTCTGATATTCCCAAAACTCTGAAGGGATCAGGCAGTTCAAACAGTTCCAAGAGCAAAAACGAGGATGTGAGAAGTCTCTGTTTCCCAACGACCGTGCAAGCAAGTTTTCCCCCCCTCTCCTGGCACTTCCTTCACAAAAACCCCATTGTTTTAGAGAGCTAAAACCCAGAATCAAAGTGGGCTTGTGTTCTGGTTAATAGCCAATGGGTGCCAGTGATTGTTTGATTAATCAATACAATGAGAGATTTGAGTTGAAAACAAAACCTCAACCACGTATGCATCTCTTGCAGGCTAGAGGGGGACTCCTAGTGATGGTATCCTTGAGATGTTACCCTCAGCAGGATAATAGATCACGGACTGCTTTGGGTTGGAATGCACCTGAAAAATCATCTCACTCCACCCCTCTTCTGCTAGACCAGGTTGCTCCAAGCCCCATCCAACCTGGCCTGGGACACTTTCAGGGATAGAGCTTTTGTGAGCCCGTGGGAGAGTCACTGCAGCAGCCTTTGCTCCCTGTGAGCTGGGGATTTCAAAATGTACATGACTTTGAGGGAAAGGTACCATTGCCATGCTGTGGTTCATCCTTTCCATGCAGTTGGAAATCTCTGGAAAAGCCCTCTGAGATCACTGAATCCAACCATTCCCCCAGCACTAACCCATGTTCCCAAGTGCCACGTATCCACACACCTTTTGAACACTTCCAGGGATGGTGTCTCCACCACTGCCCTGGGCAGCCTGTTCCAGTGCCTGACCACCCTTCCAGAAGAGAAATTTTACCTAATATCCAATCTAAACCTCTCCTGGCACAGCTGGAGGCTGTTTCCTCTCATCCTGTCCCTTGTTCCCTGGGAGCAGAGCCCGACCCCCACCTGGCTGCACCCTCCTGTCAGGGAGTTGTGGAGAGCAAGAAAGTCCATCCTGAGCCTCTTTTTCTCCAGGCTGAGCCCCCCCAGCTCCCTCAGCCTCTCCCCATCAGATCTGAGCATCTCGGGCTTTCTTGTTCCAGCCGTGGAAGCAGCACCAGAGCTGAACTCGCACCCATCGTTTCGCTATTGGTCGCTCGCTCCTCGCTCCCCCCACTTTTCCTCCTGCCGCCCCCACTTCATTCCACATTTTTCACATTTCTGGGGATTGTTTTTCACCTCCCAACGCTTTCTGGAGCCTGCCCAACAGAAATAAACGCAGCCTGACCATCGCTGGTGGGGCGAGGGGCAGGAGGTTACACTCTCGGTAAATTTAGCCTCTCACTGACAGATTTATCTTCCTTAATCAGAACCAAGTGTAGTTAGCGAGGTTTGTTTTTGTAGACTGAACTTCCCCCAAAGTCAGCGCGCACACCTCCCCCTCCCTCCCCAATTACATAAATGCTTTTAGTTAAGAGCTAATTTCCTGGAGTGTGTGCCAGTGCTCTCTCCAAGCAAACAAAGCAAAGACGACACTGAAAAAAAACCCCGTGTTTGGCATTGAAAAGGAAGATTATCCTAATAAAAGGTGAGGAATGAGGTGTCAAAGGGTCTTTTCGCCCTTTCTCCTCCTTCATTTGCACACATGTTAAGATAAAGCACAGGTGGGGAGCACCTTTCCAGCCTGAAAACACGGGTTGTCCTGGCAGACCGAGGTTTGGTCAGAAACTAAAACACACCTCATTAGGCAGGAGAGCCCAGAGGATCCGTCAACTTCTGCATTTAAATCCACACTGCCTGCTCCTGTCCTTTTCTCATCCCACACCGGGATTACCAAAGCATCCCCATCCTGCCACAGCTTGGATCAGTGCAGGGGGCTGATCCAGGTTTGGCTCCACAGTCCTCTCCTGGGAACAATTTGGAGGCTGTGGGGTAGGAGAGACTTTGTGGACCTCTTCCTTCATGGGGCTCCTCCTTTACATCTGTCCACAGTCTTAACATTTCCCTTTCGTTTTCCTTCCCACCACGCTATTAATTAAGAACACTCCTAACACGTGCCAGCCTGGAACGTGTTGTAATGACCATTTTTTTCTTCCATTTCAGCTTAAACAATTGTTTCTACTCAGCTCAGCCACTTTCCCAGCAATAAAGAGCCATGATGGATATTGGGAAGAAATTCTTCCCTGTGAGGCTGGTGAGGCCCTGGCACAGGTTGTCCAGAGAAGCTGTGGCTGCCCCATCCCTGCAAGCGTCCAAGGCCAGGCTGGATGGGGCTTGGAGCAACCTGGGCTAGAGGAAGGTGCCCCATGGGCAGGGGCTGGTGCAAGATGGTTTTGAAGGTGCCTTCCAACACAAACCAGTCTGGGATTCTAAGACTTCCATGGCATTTCCCCATCCTGATGCTTGGGGGCTGTACCTAACCACCTAAGGCTGCAGTCCCCAGGTAGTTCCCACCAAACAGACTTGGGATGGGATCCAAACACCTATGGAGAAGCTGGAGGCATCTGCATCATACCCAGGGCAGGAGGAGTCCCTCCATGGCTTCTACTGAGGGGACAGAGGACACTCAAGGTATCCCCACAGCCCCTGCCCAGCCCATCTGAGGATCTCTGCATAATGAAAACACCTAGGAAACAACACATGGAAAACACAAACCTGGCGCAAGCAGCCTGCGTGGATCTCGGATGGGAACCCTGCCTGGATTTTTTCACACCTTCGTGGTGTCAAGCAGGTGGAGAGAGCTCCTGCAGCCCAGGAGAAACCTCACACATCCCAGTGCACTGCGACCACGGACAAATTTAGGTGGGGTTGGGTTTCCATTGTAATACCATTAACATTTTTTTCCCCTTGGTGCAACAAGGATGATCCCTTCTGTTTCCCTATAGTTAAGTCAGCCCTGAGGCATTGCTTAAGCATGAGAGAGCTCAGCTGGGCAGAAAGGAAAGGAAAGAAATTCCCTCTGCTAAGAGAAATTGCAGGAAAGGGAGGCAGCAACGCAGAGGGGAGAGGTGCATTGACATATTTTGTGGATTAGCACAGGCTGAGATGGAGCCCTGACCCTGGGACATTGTTAATCCAGACCGGGCATCTCCCTGTGTGAAAATCCCAAGGAACCACCCCAATTTTTTAGCTTCACAGCAGGTTTTTTTTCCTCCCTGCCCTATTTGGGTGAGAAATAACTGTCTGTATTCAGGACAGAGCAGCTTCTGCTGGGTTTCAAAGCTCAGCCTGCAGCTGTCTAGATACCCTCAAGGTGCTGGGATCTGGGAGCACTGCTCAGAGTGCCCAGCATGGCTCTCATTGGGATTGTCTCTTGTTGCCCTTTAAACAGAAGTGGTTACCTGGCGGTGATGCTGATGCCAGGCTCTGCCAGCCCCAATTCCAGCTGGGGAGCTGCTCCTTTCACAGCAGTGGAGTTGTCAGCACAGCCCAGCTCTGCTGCCAGAGCTCACTTCCGCTCTTCCCCACTTCTGTCCATCTTCCAGGGGATGTACTGGACCAAGCACTTCTCCCCTGCCTGGACACAGGTCCCAGTTTCCAGACGGTGAGCTGGGAAAGCAAATTTCAGTGTCTTTTTTTTTTTTCTCTTCAGCTGAAAATTCCCCTCATTTCCCCTCGAAAGCAAGCACACGTGGGACTATTTTTACCCTGGTTTATTTTTAGCTCCTCTTTCCTCCGTCGCCTCTCACATGGCTGCACGGAGAGAGATGGCAGCGGCTGGAAGGACACGTTCTCCCTCTACAGCACAGCAGGGCTGGGGGCAAGCACACTGGCAGTAATTACAGCACAGCCTTGTTAAATCAATTACTGCTCCCAGCCTTGCTCCCAGCACACGGGGTGCAGAGAGGTTGCTCCCAACCAGCGCTGCTGCCCACACTGCCCCCATTGCTAGAGATCTCCCCCACCCAAACACATTCCTATCCCACTGGATCTGCCCCAAGGGACCTGATTCATGCTGTCCCTCTCCCTGCTGGATCCAGTTTGGCCACAGGAAGGGAATAAAGGACTGGAGCCAGCTGAAAGCCCTTGGAGCTGCATGTGGAGCCAAACCCTGGCCACAGCCATCAGCTGGGCAAGAACTGGGGCCCCTCTGGGACAGTCTTCTCTGCCTGGCCCTGCCTTCAAGGCTGGCAGGCAGGCAGCTGAAAAAAGGGGATTGGACCAGGAACTGCTTTGTCCAGGGATGTGAACGCCTCTGGCCAGGGAGAAAGCTGCAGGTGCTTGCCCAGGGCATGTTTTTGGTTGGGATGAGCAAAGTATGAAGGTCTGGGTTTCACTCTTTAGGGGGATTCAAACATAGCCTGAGAGCCTTGGTGTTTTTTCCCAAAGGGGAATCACTGTTTCCCACCAGCATGACTAACCTTGCCAGTGGTCTGTGTGGTCCATCCAGCAGCAACGGGTCTGGAAGCTGCTCCGGGACTGCAGATGAGGAGGAGAAAGAGGGGACAGAGGAGGTTGGACCCCACTCAAGAGACTCTCATGTCCAAGAGCTGCTTCTCACCTCTCCATCAGCTTTCAGAGCATCTTCCCAAGGCTTCTGCTGACTTCCACAAGGGAAAACACAGCCTCCCATCCCACCAGCCCTCTCCATCCTGGATCCCAGCGTGCCACACTGCCCGTGCCAGGCTGCAGTGTGCACTGGCAGGTCCCCCGTTACCATGGCAATGCAGTCAAGGTTCAGATCTTTTCCTCCATCCCAATTTATCCTGCTGTTTTATCCCCCCCAATACTTCAGGAAGGGTTAGGATGCAGCTCTACCATCAGGGCTGTGGTCACGGTGCATGAAGTCCTTGTTCAGGAATAACAACATTAGATCTCCTGTCACCACAGAGGTAAAGCTGGAATCAGGAAGCAGATACTGATAAATCCTCTGCTGTCTCTTCTTATTAGACTTAATCACAGCAAAAAAACCAAAAAGGCCTAAAACATTTTTGTTGAGTGACAGGGTTTTTTTTGGTCATTATTTTCAAAGAAAAGCTCCCTGTGCAGAGGATATAGTAATGGATACAGATCCTTGTCAGAGATGGTCTCTCCACCCACCCACAACCCATCTCTTTGGGGGGACAGCAGGGCAGATGACACCCAGCATCCCTCTTGCATGCATGGCCCTGCCCTGGGCTTCCAGCCCATCCCAGTGTCCAGCACCAGCCACCTGGGGCCACATCTCCCTGGAGCCACAGTCCCTTTCCACCCATGTGCCATTTCATGGAATCACAGAACCACTAAGGTTGGGTAAGACCTTCAGGATCGAGTCCAACCATTCCCTCAGTGCTGCCAAGCCCAGCACTAACCCATGTCCCCAGGTGCCACAGCTACATGTCTTTCAAACACTTCCAGGGATGGTGACTCCACCCAGGGCAGTCTGTTCCAAGTCCTGGCCACATTTTTTGTGAAGAAATTTTCCCCCATATCCAATCTAAACCTCCCCTGGCACAACTTGAGGCTTTTCCTCTTGCCCTGTCCCTTGTTCCCTGGGAGCAGAGCCCAACCCCCACCTGGCTTCACCCTCTTGTTGGGGAGTTGTGGAGAGCAAGAAAGTCCATCCTGAGCCTCCTTTTTCCTGGTGGCCTCCATCCAGCTTCTCCATAGCAACATCTAGACATTCAATGGAGATGCATCCCAAAACTGCCTTTGCTAAATGCCACCTCTCCCTGCCACAGACAAGCATTTTCAAGGAAAATCCCAGCTTGATCCCAGCCTAGGGGGTTCACTGTGCAATGATGGCAGCTCACCTTTACCGGATATTTCCTACACTGACATTACCCCTGATCCTTGTGCACCCAATTCCTTTTAACCTGTGGTGTGATTGGACAGGGATGATAGACGGAAAGGGTCTCCAAGACACTGGGATGAGGGAATTTGGACAAGGGCCTGAAGTGACAGGACAAGAAGGAACAGCTTCCCACTGCCAGAGGGCAAGGTTAGATGGGATACAGGGAAGAAATTCTCCCCTGAACTAAACAGAGCTCAGTCACTTGGAGCAATCCCTTATCCAAGCACTGAACCCCATGGAATTGAGGAGCTGGGTGCTTGGATTAGCATCCTGCCCTGCTCGGGGTTTTTCTCCTTGCCATGCCTGATTTACAGGAGTGGTACTTTGGCTGAGGATGCTGATGAGCTGATGTTGGGACACGGTTCCAGGAAAGGCAAATCCATTTATCAAAGTGCTTACGGTTCCCAGGTCAAGGCGGGTGAAGCACCAATAAATATCGAACACAGCAAGTGAATCAGACTCCAAAGTAGCTTCATAAATAAAAGGCTATTAAAAAAAAATATATATCTGCAGATGCTCGTGCCAACCTCTCTCAAGTCCCAGTCCAGGTCTGAATCACAGCTCAGTGCCCAGCTCCGTCCTCCCCAGCTGACATCCCAGAGGATAAAGGTCCAAGGCATATTGCAGGCTGCACAGACGCGGGTCAATGGGAAGGGAAGTGCTGTCTGGCAAAGAAACAAGCTGCTAATTTATTGAAATGCTTTGGAAAATAATTGCATTTGGAAGCCTTCAGCTGTCCTGGGTTTATGCCTTCATGCGGGAGTGGAATTTCAAGAGATGGGACATAAAAGGGAGTGGAAAAGCAAGGAGATCTTTGAAGCTGGGGCAAAAGAGCATGTGAGCAAATGGAGTGAAATTCCCAGCTCCCACCCCACACAGGCAAAGCTTTGCAGCTCCTGTGGACGAGCAATTAGGGAACAAATCAGCCCTGTTTATTTTCAGCGAGGTGAGAAACACCTCCAAACGTGGCAGCAATTTCTGTTCCTTCAGACAACTCGCTCCCATCAAGCACACAGGGATGGGACACCGGGAGGGAAGAGTGACCACTCCATCCTCCACATGCTCTACCGGCACATGGGGTGGATCACACACCACAGAGAGGTTCTGCCTCAGATGGTTCTCTTATTTCAGGGCTCACCAAGATCCTCCTTGGTGGGTGACTGCTGTCCTCCACACAGCCTGGGACCAGGGACTGGTTTGGGGAGAGTTGTGGAGGTGCTGAAGTGAACTCCAACAGAGATCTGTGCTCTGAAGGGCATTGGTTAGAGCTGTTTTTGCAGGATCCTTCTGGCACAAGCTATGGAGGAACAGGTCGCTTTCAACTTTCTTTCACAGCCGTGACAAGGAAGATGTGATTCCTGCTATGGTTACAAGAGTGTTGGGGGGCTGCAAGATCAAAAGGAAAAATCAAGCAAACAAAACAAGACCCCAAAGATCAAAAGAGTTGCAGAGTTTTACCTGGATGCTTCTGAGGAAGTTTTGACAGGTTTGGGTCCTGGAGCTCCTGCCTTTGCTCCTCCTCAGCTTGGCTGTGGCTCCAGGTGAGGAGCAGGCTCTGGAGCCTGGCCAGTGCAGCAGTGAACGCCAGTGACTCAGGGGACACTTCTCAGTCTCCCCATCTGGGGGGTGACAGACATGGCCACAGACTGCCATGGAGGATGTCCTTGTGCAGCAATTCCCAGGGGATTTGGTGGGGGTGTTGCTGCACCTGGGTGGCACTAGACTCTGCATGGCAAAGGGGATCCACATCCCAGTGCCATGGCTTGTCCCCCACCCATCACAGAATGGTTTGGGTTGGAAGGGACCTTAAAGTCCATCCCATTCCACCCCCTGCCATGGGCAGAGACACCTTCCACCAGACCAGGTTGCCCCAAGCCCCATCCAACCTGGCTTTGGACACTTCCAGGGATGGGGAACAGATACAGCATAATGGAAAGCAAAGGGGAGAGAGCAGCCCCAGAAAGGGCTGAGGAGGGAATGAGCACAATTGCAGCCCTGCCACCCCCAGTCCCTGCTCTGCCAGAGGTTCCCAGGCACTTTCAGAACACTTGCACTGAGACAAGGGCAGAGGACAGACATGGTCACTGCTCCAGCAGCACAAAGAGGGGTTCAGAACTCTTCCCACTGGAACTGGCTGGCTTCCCTGCCTGCTCTGAGGGTCTGCTCATTGCCACCATCCCCATCTTCCTCTTGGGCTGTCCCCTGGATGAAGGTTGTCACACAAAGCCAGAGTAATTGCCCTGCCTTGGAGGACTCTTCTGCAAATCAGCACATTCAGGGAAAAGCATCCTTGAGGTCCTCTGGTGCCCAGTGGATAGGGCCATCCCAGTCCTGGACAGAGCTCATATTCAGGCTCTGAGAACAACGGGGCATTCAGCAGGAATGAAGGGACAGTAAATCCAGAAGCGATGGGGAAAAAAAAGAAAAGGCATCTTTTCACACAATTTGCCTCAAGGAACTCAATGTCATATGATGTGGCCAAGGGCAGAGACTTGTGGGATCAAACAAGTGCTGAGCCAACCCTGGGTGTTGCTATTATTTACACCAAAAAACACATGATGTTAAAAATGGGGAAAGCTCACTGAGTGAACCACGTGTGAGCACCACAAATCACTCAGGCTGTTTTGTTCATGAAGGAAAAGACTTCCCAAGGACAGAATACCTTTGGTGGGAATGGGATCTTGGGAGCAGCCTGGATGGAGGCTGCAGCACTTCCTGCAGCTTTCCCTGAGGTTCCTGGCACCAGCTGGTGAGTCAATAAAAACCCTTTTCTAGCCACAGTGACAACCAGAACTCTCACCACAAGGATTCTCTCCTTCCAGTCACTCCTGGAAGATTTTCTTTACACCTAAGTTGAACCCCCCCAAAATTCCATACCATTGCTGGGAAGATCTTGGCTCCTCATGTCCACATCTGCCCTGCAAGGAGCTGCATCCAGTGTACAAACCACAGAATTATAGAATGGTTTGGGTCAGAAGGGACCTTAACTCACCTTGTTCCAACCCTCTGCCATTAGCAGGGACACCTTCCACTAGACCAGGTTGTTCCAAGTCCCGTCCAACCTGGCCTTGAACACCCCCAGGGATGGAGATTCCACAGCCTCTCTGTGCAACCAGGTGCTGGGCTCAGATGTGAGGACACCTGCAGCTCCAGCCCACATCCCAACCCCTCTGGATGGCACCATGAGGGGTGGCTCGAGGTCACTCCTTCCTTGATGCAATAAATGGACCTACAGCTGCAGTGGGGTTGATTATAAAAACCAGGAGGAGGTGGGAAAAAACATGAAGATAGGAATACACAGAGTCAGCCAGGATGAAACTTGGACTTGGAAAGATCAATCCTCCTTCCCAGTCCTTTGATATCGAGGGTTTGATCTTTTGCTTGAGGTGCAATGCCCAGATTTTTTGATAGAAGTACAGTTGGCAAGAGAGATGGAGACTTGCCCTGGGAACTTGGAATAAAGCATGTTGCTTCCCTTTTGAACTGCAGAGGAAGAAGGCAGGGAAAGGTTTAGAGCAGAGGAAGAGCTGGTACAGTAAAATATTACCTCCAAAAACAAATATGCCAACAGAAGCCTCCAAACACCTTCAATTATTGAAGTTTCCCTATTAGCACTCACAGCATGTTAATTCTTCCCTTAGGTACCAGTGATGCAGACTTGAGAGCACAGCCTGGAGAGGATCTGGGATGCTGTTGAAGCTTTCCCTGCTAGATTGAGCCATCCCAGCATGTTCCCAGGCTTTTCGAGCTGCAGAAATGGGGAAGCGAACGAGGAGGTCACATAACCCAGCTCTGCATCTCTGTGGGTTGGTTTGGTTTTTTCTTAAGCTGGTCAGATAAATGCTTTGAGGAGATACATTAAAGCCATGGCTGCTTTCTCCAGGGGACTATCAGGCTGATTTTATTTGGCCAGAGCACAGTCCCAGGGTCAGGCTGTTAGCTTCTATGAAGATTTGGATGTGTGTCACTGAATGGAAAGTGCTGGGCTCTATTGCTGCTCATTAGATGGGGCTTGATAAATCTCATCTTTAACTTACTCCACTTGGCCTAGCTGAAGGTGAGAAGGCTGGTGCTGCAGCTGATCCAGTGCAATCCAAACCAAATGGTTTTCCCAGGAAGGGCAGCTCCGTCACAGCAGTGTCTGGTCTCCTCATTCCCATGTCCCTGTGGGATGCATCTGCCCCAAGTGGATGGGTTTGGGTAATTAAGGGTAATTAAACCTTGGCCACGTGTCACTGCTTCACATCTCCTTTCGCAGCCCCAGCAGGGCATGAGGTGGGGCTCCAGCACCACTCCATGGGCATCACTGGAAACAGGTGAAAGCCACCTCCCACTTCTTTAAGTCTTACCCATGGATCAAGTTCCTTGTGACCCCTCCTATGCCACATCCAGGGATTGGAACCCTGCTGCAGTTGGTACCCCCAACAGGGTAACAGGGCTGCTGGGGACCCCCACTGGGACTGAGCCAGCCCATGGTGCCACAAAGGGATCTGGGCTGGTGCCTTTCTCCCTGGGAATGTGGCCAGAAGGTGTCTCTGCTCCTCATGGTTTGACACATCCAGATCAGGGCCTGACATCCCCATCATCACCATCATCTACAGAAACTGAGCAGCTCCCCAGCCCTCAGCTCCTGTGGGGGACTCCAAGGGGAAGAGCACACATCTGGGTAAGACAGATAATCTGGGAAGATTGCTCTCCACATCTGCTGAGCCCACGTTGTCTCTGCAGTTCCTCTGGATGCTGACCTTATTCCACTCAGACCAGTGCCAAGTGCATCTGCCCTGCATCCCATCGGCAACCAGGGCTTCGCAAGAACACTTCCCATCTTCCTTTGGCTTTATGATCTCATGAATTTATCAAAGGTAATTAAGCCACCCCTGGTTGAGGCATCCCAGACAGGCTGCTGGAGTCCTTCTGCTCTTCCAGAGCAGCTTCTTCAGCATGGGAAGGGCTTGGCACCATCAGCCCAGGCAGACCCTCTGCCTGGAAACCTGGCAGCAGCTGGGCCATGTGTGGCAGGAGCATGTGCTGCATGCCCAGGCCTGGGCTGCACAGGACCATCTCCATGGTTCCTGCTGGAGGTAGGAAACGGAAAGTAAACACAAACAAGTGTATTTTCTGAGAAATTTAGGAAGCTGGAGCAGGAGGGGTCCCTGCTGGGAAATGCAGAGCTCTGTTTTGAGCTACTCGAGGGCATCAGTGTTTCCCCAATACCATCAGGTCTTTGCTGAACCAGGCTGCTGCCTTCTAACAGCTGAGTCGAATTTTCTATCCAACAAACTGGTTGAAGTTTCAGGCCCTGGATTAACCTGCACACAGTATTTTGGGAAGACCTTGGGATAGCAGCATGCACCTAAAGCCTTTGAGGTGCTGCAGGGACCTGGAGGCAACACAGAGCATGTACTCCTCTGGCTGCAGGAGAGCCAGAAGCCAGTCCTTCCCACCCGCTATCCCAACACCCCGGGGCTGCACCAGGATAAATCCCAGCAGAGAAGACACTCAGGGTGGAGCCAAAGGCTCTCCCAGGATGCTGTGGTAGTTTCCCATGCCTGGGGCTCTCCCAGCCCCAACACACCACCTCTGCCTTTGTTTACACGGCAGCCTGGCACACCCGGCCCGGGGCTGGTCTGGGCCACACCATCGCATCCCAAACCACACACGGAGCTGCAGCCACAGACAGCAGGAGCGGCCTCCCCACTCCCTCCCAGACACAAGGGCTGGAAACGCAGTTCAAAGTTTTCCTCGGTACAAAAACGGGCTTTGAGGGTAATTTGTTGCAGCTTGAAAGCAGCTGAAGTTAATTACAGAGCAATGAAATATCACACTTTAATATTACTTCATTCCCCTTGGCTGGGCTGCCATGAAGTGCTGCTCTGCTCCCAGATCCAGACCTGAGTGCTTTCTAATCTCCAGATAACATCCTAGTTAAACACAGGAGAAGCAGGTTATGGGATGCACGACCCACCAGAGCTCAGGAGAAGGGGGATGGAGCACAGGGCTGGACATGGGGCTCCCATTGAGCACAGAGGCAACCAGGATGTTCAGTGCATGCCTAATCCACGTCAGGGGACCCATGGAGCCTCCAGCCCTGTTTGAAATTCAGGCCTCTCCTCAGCACCAAGGCACAGGACACTCACACAGGTGATGCTCTGCGTGGTCCATGAGTAATCCCTGCTGTCTGGCCCCACGGTCATCCCAGGAAGTCCCCTGGCTGCAGGCCAGCCCTTGACTCACATCTCTTGTGCAAGAGCTTGAGCACCATGGCCAAGGCATTGCAGGTGTCTCCCTCCATCCTCTGCAGGCCTGGGAAAGTCTGCTGGGAAGATGGAGAGCAGGAGCCTTGTCCTGCCTGGAGCTTGAGCTGGCTCTGTAAGGCAGCCAGGTGAGCATGAGTTGTCCTGCTCACTGGTGCTTTCTCTTGCTTGGAAATGGCATGGAATAAAGCAATAGAGAACACCAGTGTGGATAGAGAGGCCAAAGCACTTGCAGAGAGAACCTGTGTAGCCCAGTCAAGGGACAGCTGGCCCAAGGATGGCCACAGCCACCACTTTGTGATACAGGGCACCTCAAAGCCAGAAGGATGGGAACCCCAGGGTCCTTCTTAGTGTCAGCAGCCAAAAGAGTTAAAAGCACAGATTTGAGAGCCCTTTCCACACACTCAAGAGCCTTGGCCATCTCAGCCTACCCCACAGAGGCTGAAGCCCTTCCTCAGTGCCATGGTCCTCCGGGGCTGCTCAGAGGAACAGGCTGCATTGCCACCTAATGGGATGTGCTGGAAAAGCCCCGAGCATCCCACTGGAAACCAGCAAGGCCATTGCACCGGAGGCTCTGCAGATGCCTTACACTCCCCTGCACCGGCAGGCATGACCTGGTCAGGATGACCCTGGCTCTGTAACACAAACCAGCGCTGGGGCACAAATCAAAGGGGCCAGGGAGGAGGAGAGAGGGTTTGTGTGTGCTCGGAGCTGTGCCAGGGAACACCAGCGTGAGGCAGCCGCTTGTGACCCGGCAGTATCACAGCCCACATCTGTCTGAGCACACAAGGAAAAGGCTTCATTGCGTCTTAGAGTCGTTTTCCCCTCTGCCTCCACAGCTTGTAAAGGCTCCTGCCAGCAGAGCACGTTGAATATTAAGCTCCTCGAGGAAGTGGATGTTGTCCAGTTAAAGCTGCCTCCTTGCTAAAATGCTGCATAGAGACAGACACCAAAGGGAAAACCAGCTCCGTGGGGAATCCTGGAGCCTGTGAGGGTGGGAATCAGCACAGCTAGGACAAATGGGGGTGGCTGTGCCCTGAAAGCACAGGGCCAGTGGGGCAGATGTGCTGTGCCATAGCCACAAGACTGCACACAACAAACCCTGCTCCTCTCCATCCCCATCTGGAGAGCAACACCTTCTATGGTCCATCATGGGGAACTGCTGGAAGCAGCAAGGGTCCCATCTATTGAATTAAGGTACTGGACAAAGTCACAAATGCACTGCCAGGAGGGTCTGCTCATGTCCCTGCTCCTGCCTGGATCATCAACTTACAACCCAGCACAACCCAGACTGCGACCAGGGAGCAGCAATTAGAGCACCAGCTTTGATGCCTTGCTCCAGTCGAGCCCCTCACCTCCCTGCAGCTCTCTTTGCTCAGAACAAATGCCCCAGGGAGAAGTCAGAGAGGACTGGGGATCTCTCAGAGCCCATAGTGGCTTTAGTTTCCCTTCCTCACTGAATGTACAGCCCCTGCCCATGCCAGCCTGACTTCCAGGACTGCTTCAGCTGCCCACTGAGGACAACAAGAGCCTGATTTTTACCCATATCCAAAGATAAAAGCATAAATGGATTTCATCAAGTTCATTCCTCCTTCATCCTCGAGTCTCTCCTGTAAGCAGAGAAACCAAAATCCAAAAGCAGCAAATGAAGTCTCTGCGTGGCAAACCCTGCCTCAATTACTGACAATAGAACAATCAACCTTGTCTCCCAAAACACGCAGAGATGATGGGAACATCCTGGGAGCTGACATACGCCATGCCAGGGCTGCACGGGTCATGCCTGCTCTATCTTAGCACCATATTGTGCCTTTTTTTTGCCTGCATCAACTCTCTTTATACAACAGAAACTCTACTGAGCTTTGTATCTCAGCATCTGGTTCCCAAAAAGGAAAACAGCTTCCAAAGCAAGCAGCAATGCTTGGACCAGCCACCTTCTTATAAGCAAGGAGAGCAAGCAGAAAAGAGCACATCTTGCATCAGCAGCTCAGTAAATCCCACTTCCATCCCATTTCTTGACCTGCAGAGGGGCACTGCTGTGCCACCCTGGCACTGTAACACAGCACATCTGCCCTGAGAGCTGGTTCCCCACTTCCACCACAGGACAGCGCCTGCAGTAATGAGGGGAGGAACAGGAACCCAGAGAAACCAAAACCATTGCTCTGCCACAACTTTTAACCCCCAGCTGGGAGTCTCACACTCCCATCTGGAATGCCAGCAACACCCCACCCTGCAAGACCCACCAGCAATCCTTCCTTGGCCACTCACATTTCTCCACCTCACCCCTCTGTGCGGACACACAGGTGAGGGCTGGGAACACTCCCCAGGAGGTGCACAGCCCATCTGCCTTCATCCCCATGCAGCACCACTGTCTGAGACTGTGTCTGCAGGCCATGCTCCATGATCCAGGAGCAGGTGGAGGAATGAGGCGTGGTGTCTGCCTCTCCTGGAGGGAACAGCAGCGGCTGCTGCGTATTTCAAGCCCAGCTATCTTTGAAAGCGCTCAGCACTCAGCTAATTGAGACAAAGCTTTCTCAGGCACAGAAAATTTAAGTATCATTTGTACCTGCAGTTTTTGCTTGGAAGGGTGGAGAGCACAGCAGGAGTGGTCCCATCAGATAGCAGCAGCCAGGCTGGGCTCCAGCACCTGCAGAGGAATTACACAGCACCGGGAGGCAACGCGCTCGTTTTGATCTTGCTGTGAATGAGTAGTTGGCAAAAAACAAGACTTCAAGCTGGGAACCAGAGCAGAATCTGCAAGCTCCATGGCATCCTGCCACCCATGGTGCTCAGGTGTAAGAGCTAAGCAGGATCACAGGGAGCAACGCTGTCAGATGGGATCAGTGTTGACCAACAGGGATGGGAGCTCTCCGGGCCATGCACTCCCAAGGAGCTTTGCCCAGTGTAACAGAATCATGGAATGGTTTGAGCTGGGGGGGACATCTGAAGCTCATCTACTTCAACCTGCCTGGCATGGGCAGGGACACCTTCCACTATCCCAGGTTCCTCCAAGCCCCATCCAACCTGGCCTTGGACACTTCCAGGCATGGGGCAGCCACAGCTTCTTTGGGAAAGCCATGCCGGGGCTCACTGCCTTCATGATGTCATCTCCTGTCACCTTCAGATCAAATCCAAGTCAACAGAAGGCCACCACAAAGAGGAGAGTCCATCCTTTCCCTTGATCTTCAGATTTCCTTGTCCTCCAACACCTCCATGAGTGCAGGGGCTTCCGGGATTCTCTGTAAATGCTCAGCTCACACTAAACCTGCACAGGCACATTTCTGGGGAGCAGCCCATGAGGTGACTGTGTGCCATCCCACCTCCCCTCTGCTTGGTTTCTTTCACTCATATCTGCACAACTGATTCATTTTGCCCTGTCTTTTGTAAACAGCATTGGAAGCCAGCTGGAATTTGAGCACCTAAATTCCACTTGCTCAGCAAGCTCTTCCACAGGAGGGATTCATTCCTTTGTCTGCAGTGAGGCACAAGAGAACTAAAGCAGCACAGATAACACCAAACCTCACTGTTATTATATTGCCCCAGAGAAGCTGTGGCTGCCCCATCTCCAGAAGTATCCAGGGCCAGGTTGGACAGGCCTTGGAGCAACCTGGGATAGTGGAAGGTGTCCCTGCCCATGGCTGGGGGTTGGAATGAGATGGGCTTTCGTGTCCCTTCCAACCCAAACCATTCTGTGGTTCTTTAATTAAAACATCAAAATTTCACCTTGAAAGACGAAGAAGAAACTCACTGAATCTTGTGAATCTGCAGCCCTGGGCCTGATGTCACTGCTGAGGAGCACTGGGACAGGTGAAGAGCCAATTCCTCCCAGTGAAGCTGAGCCATGCACAGCCATCACACCCTGGATGGTCCCAGCCATGCCCCAGCTGAGGAGGAAGCTATTAATGGACCTACTGGGAAAGCACAGACATGCACCACTCAACCACAGCAAAGGCCAGAGGGGGGGTGGTGGAGAGACCAAAGCATTAAGGCCGAGTGTTTGGAGCATGACAAGTGCTGGCATGAACTCACAGGTTCCTGAGGCTGAGAGGGAATCTTCACCTCCTCATTCACGGCTGCAGCATGGGAAGCCTTCATTCTGGTGGCAGCACCCATTCCCACTCATCTCCTCTTTCCTTCCCCCCCCGCCCCGGGCCACTGAGAAGTGAAGCCAAGGGGCAGGCTGTTGCTGAACTGGAGTGACCAACTGCAGCCACTGAGAAAGCTGATGGTTCTGTCCAAAAATGTGACCATTACCAGTGAATCTGCCTTTGCAAAGCAGGCAGAACCAAGCACGGGACATGACAGGCAAGAGGCAAACCCCATGCATCAACACAGGCAATGGGAATTTGGGATAAGAGGACAGACTGCAGATGGTATCACACGTGCACCTACGCAGAAGCATAGAGAAGATTTGAGCCCTGTTATCTTTTCCCATCTAAGTGAGAACTGGAGAGGGATTCATCCAACTGGCACAGCATAGCCTCCAAAACCCAAATCTTTACAGCTGGTTTGCCAAGAGATTTTTTTTTGAGGTGTTGGAGTGGGAAGGAGGGAAGAGAAAAACAGAGGAGGGAAGAGAAAAACACAGCTAGTGCTCCTTCCTACAGCAAGGAGAGAGAAAGTTATTTCCTTCACAGATTTAGGTTATAAACAGTTTTAAAGCAGAGTTAAGCCTGAATAAAATTTAAAAAGTACGCTGGAGATGCATGTTGTCACACCACACTGCTCACCAGCACTGCTTTTCCTGACTGGATTAAAAGTCTTTTATACCCAAAGCTCAGCTCTGGGTGCTGCTGGAGTGGGTAGGGAAGGCTCCTAAAACTGCTCTGCGCCTCAATGAGCCCCACAGTGTCACACAACAGCTTTCCCAGCTCTACCCACAGCACAGAACACCTTTCCAGGAGATGTGACATCAGGCTGCACACACACTGCCAAGTGCATTCCAGCACCCGGAGAGCTCGGCAACACCGAGATGGGAGACACTTGTACAAACAGAGCTGGACTACTCCAAAGGGATCCTAAAACCACAGCAGGTGTTCTTTTCATCCCCACACCTCTCAGTGCTGTGAGATGCTGTTCTGGGCAGGTGAAGGGAGGCTCCCACTGCTCGGAATCTCTCTGCAAAGGAGAAGAGAAGAGCAGTGCAGGCTGGCAGTCCTGAGGGATTAAGATACCCCTTTCCTGGAGGACACATGGGATTAGCCTGAAAACATGGAAACAAAGAGCTCCAGGATCAGCAAAAAAAGCCACATTTCCATCACACGTCTCCTTCACCCAGTATCTAACCAGGCCTCCAAGCCTCTTGTTAAAGGACTCTTTTCAGACTGGTTTTGATACAAGAAGGGGCACAAACAAGACCTGGCTGCTGAATTCCAAGGCACTGTCCTAAATTCTGGAATGCCTGGCAGCACTTTTCCTCAGTGATTGAAGCAGTTAGCCCCTTGCTGGAAATGCAAAATTAACTGCAGCCTAAATCTGGACAGCATTGCTTGAACCAGTGCCAAGTTGCCTCATTTCTGTGACTAACTAATACCAAATGAATCATTTCTTTAAAAAAAACCCCTCCAACTTGGACTTTCAGGGCCTTGCAAAAACAATAATTACACTTGTCTTTTATACCCAACAAACATTTGGCTCTATAGTGGAATCAAAGGAAGAAGCTGTGAGTACAACTGCTGGCAACTATTTTGAACATTTTTTATCATTTTTAGCAGAGATTTTTGCTATGTAAATTGAGATCACTTATTTCCATCTCTCAATGAACTTCTTATGCTTTGCTGAGGTCCAGTAAGTGCCTTTCAGAACATGTTGTTGCTTCTAATGAACCTCATAAAACACCACGCATGACAGAGCAAGAAATTAACTTTGTGAGAGCCAGGAGGATACAGGTTTAATTTCTCTTGATTCAGCAGAACAACAATAATCCTGTATAATAATGTGCCACAGTCTCGAGGAAGAGAAAGTTCAGGCTGATCTTAAGCCTGCCTCAGATCACTTTACTATCCCACACTGACTATCCAACATCCAAAGCCAAAGCACCCCGAGTTCATCAGGGAAAACCAAACCAGAATAAAGTGGTTTTCCTTCTAGAAGCCTATTCCCTTATGCTGGAGATGGAAGATGATTTCACCAGTGTTTTCTTCGTGCTACTCAAGTGACACAGAGCAGGTGCACTGAACTTGGCTCCTCTTCCCTCAGGTTCTGTGGTCCATCCTGGCCAGGGCTCCAAAGGGAGAGAATTCACTTCAGCCAGATCCACTTGTCCCCAACTTCAGCATTGTAGCCTGGCTTATATTTGCGCCCAGGGAGCTAAAGAAAGCAGAAAGCTCAGTCAGCAACATTTGTCACCCTTCACAGGAAGTTTTGAAGTGCCTCATGGTATCTGCAGAACATAAAATACTGTTTTTACATCGTGATGATAAAACTTACAGAAAAATCAGTCTCTTGAAAAAGACTGAACTGTGCAGCTGAAGGAGGGACCACAAAAACCACTGTGTCATAACATAAATAAAAATTAGGCCAACAATCTCAGCACCATATTCCACCTGGATTCATCCAACTCCTCCTCACACTGAGGGAGAGATGGCTCCTCTAACTGTATCATAGAGGAGAGGAATTGAATCAGTCACTAGAATCTCATTCCACAACAGGCACACACATTATTAAATATACAAAATACTTCATGCATGAGATACTGAGTTAATTATGACGCTAAATTAAACCATTCAAATGAAACTGCAGATCTAGCCTTCAAGAGCTGAACTTAACTTCATTAAAGCAAAAGCAATATCTGCCTGTCTTCATATGCAAAGCCAGGAACCACTTCTTGATGGAAAAAACCAAAGATTTTTGTAGCCTTTACCCAAATTTCAAGGGTACCCTGGAAACTAAGCAACAGCCTACGAGTCTCAGTGTTGAAGCAGCCCCCTTTGGAAGGTACTGCCCATGACCTGAAATGCCAGAGATGGGGAGATCCCAGTTCCAAAAGCAGACTCCATCTCCAGAACCTCTATTCCTATCTCCAGGGATGAAAAAGAAACAGAAGAGAACATCTTCGAGCTCCAGTACTAGACTCAAGAAGCAAACCACCAAAATAAAAAAAAGCAAATTAGTTTTGTGAGAAAGTCTGAAGCCAGCAAAGATGCTGTAATAAAACTCTTCCTTTAAAAATAAGCTATCTGCTGGCAGCCTTTCCAAATAATCAAGCACAGATCATCTGCTCTGTCTCCACACAAACACTGGTTTCACACAGGACCCCAAACTTGTCCTGAGGATTCTTCCTTTCCAAAAAAACATGGAAGAGTATCCTGTCAGAGAGAGCTGCCCCTGCAGAGAGAAGCAAGATGCAGTCTTGATAAAATCTATACTTGGGCCACAAAAATGAGCTATTTAATAAAAGATGAAGCCTGTTGTTTTGAGGAAGGGGAGTTGTGTTTTTATTCACTTAAATGTCAAAAAAAAGACACTTCTTTCCCTAAAAATCAAGCTAACAGAAGACTTTACCTCCTCCATGAGACAGTCCCCACCATGCCTTGTCACAAACCATTTGTGATCAGTTTTTCTGAGGTTTTTCAATTAATGCCTTGTCTAAATATCAGCAGAAAGCACACAGTCCTGGTGAGAGTTCCCCCCACTGAGCAAAGAGGAGATGGGAGATGAAAATAAATGATTACTATCTCTGCCCCATGGATTTCCAGCCGTGAGCCAGGGAGGACACGAGACCTGCTGTGACCAGCCTGTGACACAAAAACAGCTCTCCCTGGTCCTCACCAGGCAGCACATAATTGGCCCTTTGATACTTGAAGAGATTCCCAGATAACTAGATTATTAAAGCAACAGGAGATCTCTGGGAAAATACAGGAGTTTACAGTTTTGTTTCTGGGTACATCTGCCCTCTTTAAAAAGCTACAATATCAATCCCAACAGAATTCAAATTCATTGTCCAAAACAAATTCCCTGTGTGCCTTTGGTTAAAGGCATGCAAGACATCAAAGCAAACGTTATAATAAGTATTCATCCATAACTCCATCATTCACAGTGGGCCTTGGCAGAGGGAGGCAACTCTGGGGATATGTTACAGCTAAGCTTTCAAAATAGCCAAAAAAAAAAAAGGGAAGAGGGAAGCAGAGTAAACAAGTCCCATATTACCTAGTAAGCAGGATAATGTGACTTGATGTTCTGTGCACGAGCTGCACAAGTAACACAGATGACTTCCCAAAACTGGGCTCTTCAAAGCCCACATTTTACAGCTGTGACTGCAGTAAGGAGCTGCACAGTCAGCAACAAGGCAGGATTTTGCAGACCACTGCAAAGAGGAGTGATAGGAGCACCAGGGAAGATCTGGGGATGCAGGGCAAGGAGTAGGATGTGCTTCTTCTGGTTAAGTTGGTGCTCCAAACTGCACCCAGCTGAAATCCCCAGGCTGTTCTTGGCCAGCACAAGGGCAGGGATGGGAACAAGTGGCCAGTACCAAGGCTGCTGGATTTGTCTAGGCTAGCCAGTCTGGCTTCAAGAGATGATGAAAAGGAGATAAGAAAAAGCTTTATGGAACTTGCCAGTAGCTGAGACAGAGAAGGACTGAATATTCACCTTCTTTTCCAGTACAAGTTCCCTGGAAGTGTCCAAGGCCAGGCTGAACAAGACTTTGACCAACCTGGTCCAGTGGAAGGTGTCCCTGCCCACAGCAGGGGGTTGAGATGAGCCTGAAGGTCCCTTCCAACCAATCTGGCTCATGATTCTGTGATAACAAAGATCCCACCAGGCAACTCCAAGAGCTCCCCCACATCCCTGCAGCAGAAGGCAAGGCTGAGCTCCTGCCAGGTCACTGCTAAGGAACAGATATTTTCCACTCCATGGAAATTAATAAGATGGAGAATCAAGCCTTGGCCTGCTACATTACACTGCACAGAGCCCAAAAGTTGGCAGTGAGGATTATTTCAAGAAGGATGTGATAAAATCCACCACACAGAGCATGAAACTCCTGAAATGAGCTGCACCCAAGGTAGAGCCAGCTCAAAGGCATCGAACTGCTCAACTTTAAAAGAGCATTAGGAAAAAAGATGAAAACAAGACCATCTCATCAGTTAAATTAAGAACCTGCCACAGAAGTGTCTGTCAAAACTATAAACATGATGAAAAGCCCTATAAAGTGGTAGAGGCTGTGGAGTAGCAACAAGCAGCTCCAGCCAGCTGTTTGCTATACACCATGGCTCCTCCGGATAATTCCACACCAGGCACGTGCAGGTAGAGCTCTGGAGAGTTTTAACCCTCTGAAAAGGTTGTTTAGAGTGTGCCTTGTTTCCCAACCTTTTGGGAACAAAAACAATTACTGGTTTTGCCTTCTATTCCTGTGCTGTTCTGTGCTAATGGCTGGGCTTCACAGCTCCAGGAGATCTATAAATAGCCTGTTTCGAGCAGCGCTGATCAAAGAACACTTAAAAGCAGAGTCATTACTCTGCAAGCTCAGGCTCATTCATCAATATCCAAACCTCATCCTTCAGTGGCTGTTTATAACAACCATAATAATAGCCCCTTCCATCACTGCTGTTAGCAGATGACTGCTTTTTACAGGAGAAATCCTCGCTTCCAAAGGTTTGTCAGTGTTGTTGGCACACAGCTAAAATCTGAGAGAATCTAGGAATGTGGAGCTTCACATATTGCGTGGATTCTAGACAGGTTTGGTTCCTTATTAGTCCTCCTTTGTTTTCTCTCCACAACTACCCTAAAAGAGGCTGTAGCCAGGTGGGGGTCAGTCTCTCCTCCCAAGTGACAAGAAGAAACAGCCTCAAGTTGCATCAGAGGAGGTTAAAATTGGATATTAGGGAAAAATTTCTTCATGGAAAGGGCTGTCCAGCCTTGGCACAGGCTGCCCAGCACAGTGGTGGAGTCCCCATCCTTGGAGGGATTTAAAAGCTCTGTGGATGTGGCACCTGGGGACATGGATTGGTGGTGGCCTTGGCAGTGCTGAGTTTAGAGCTGGACTCAATGACCTCCTCCAACCTCAAAGATCCTGTGCTCCAGAGCAACAGCTAAAGCAGAGGAGGGGAGCAATTCCCCCCCAAACACACATCCAAGGAGGGTATGGTTTGGTTTCCACAGGCCTGCCACTGTGAGATGTCTGTTTCAGCTTCACTCCTGCCATCCCTTACTCAAACAAAACCCTTAATGCTGTTAACATTCATTACAGCCCAAGAAACAAGGGCACTCAAAAGCTTCACTAAATTGAGGCTAAAACAATTCCATTTTGCTGGAATTGTTCAATGAATGTTGTCCTGCCCTTCATTCATTCATTAAAAAAGACAGACAATAAAAATCCTTTGGAAAGAGAAGCGTTCATAAGGAGGATCAGTCATCCACTGCAGAGTGCAGGGAAAATCCAAGTGATTAATCCAAGCCAGTAAATATCCAAACCACACCAGCAGTTAAACACCTCAAACTGACACTACTTCACAGCAAGATCCATGGAGATGTTACACCCCTCTATTAAATTATATTTCAATTAATTTTAGTTTAACAGAGGTCCACCCTTGGGATCACATTCCTCCATAGGTATGGGATTAAGAGGGCTTTGGGAAAGGGGGATGTGCTCCCACACAAAGGGTTTCCTTTCACAGGGACAGACTATCACGTTGAAAATGGATTATTTTAATGCCAGTGGGATTTGATTGTCTTTTTGATTTACACAAGTACCCAGTGCCTGGGACAACAGGGTCCATCACCTAAAATAAAACAGACAACCACCAAAAATCAAGATTTGAGACAGTTCCAAGGTCTCTCAGGCTCCTTCTCTGCCATATCTGGGATAGATAACCCTGCCAACTGTCCATTATATTTTTCATGGGAAGCAGGGTGGAGAAGCTACATGTTTCTAAAGAGGGGCTGCTCTCATGCTCTCTCCATATGGACAGGATTGGTGACAGCAGAGGAGAAGTGGGAAGAGAAGTGGATCCAGGTACCCTTCAGGAATGACTCTGCCATTACCAGGTTTTAGTTATTCCTCAGGTTCTTCTGGTCTTACCGATACCTAGCCAGGCAACATCCTGTTACTTTAGAAAGGGCTAAAAATATTTTTGCAGAGATAAAACAGAAAAAAAAAACCTTAAATGAAGACTTCACTAATTTATTGTGTGCCTGTTTTCATTCCTTCCTGGATTCAAGAGTAGACAGGGCTGGGCATTACAGCTGTCAAACACCTCCTTTAAAACAGAATTAGGCAAGGAGATCTTGATCCTAAAAAGAATGAAAACTTCACCAAGCCAAGAAAAAAAAAAGCAGGAGAGAGAAAACAGAAGGTTGTATCAAAGACAGCAGCTATGGCAACAATCACAAACATGGAGAAGAAAGATATCCTAAGCTCCCCAGTTCTGCAAAGGCAAGAGTTGATCCTGTTGTTGATCCAGACTCTGGCTTCCTAAAAGCTCAAGTATTTCTTTTGTAGCTTTTTTAGGAGATTTGGATGTGAGCAGTTCTCTGCACTTTCAGCAGACATGAAAAGCTGAGGGACTTGCTAAGTTTCTGTGTGCCAGCAGCCAACTTTAGCCTCCACAGCTGCCAAGAAGGGTCAGGGCTGTACTTGGGCCACCTCAAACCTGGAGAAAGTCCTCCCTCAACGTTCTCCCTCTTGGGCTGGTTGTGATTTCACATTATAAACACATGCTGGTGTAACACTCAGTTCTGGGTGGTGAGACAGAGCTGACTAATGCTGCAGGCTCACCTTGCCATCACTCAGAAGCTACTTCCCTGCAACCACCTAAAAACTAGAGGCATGGTAAATATTGCACACTGGAGGATTTCCCTTCCTGAGGCTGCATCCTTATGGAAAAGAACAATAAAAGGCTCAGGAAAAGAGTGTGGGATTCTCCTCCCCTCAAACCTGTTCCCTCTTCTTTGCTGGCTGCAACACAAGACTGCAGGGCACTGCCAGCCACACATTTCCAAGTCCTGGGGCAGAAAGGAGGAGGGTGAGGAGCAGGATACAAAGATGAAGTTTGGCAAGGCAGCTGAGCTGTGCAGCTGCTGTTGAAGGAGCTGGATTGCATCTCACAGCAGTAGCCAGGACTTGGATCAGCTCAAACTTTCCTTGCCTTGTACTCAGCGTCTCCATATTCCAAAAGCAACCTTCCACCAAGGAAAATGGGAGAAAAATAAAATGAGAGCCTTCTCTTGCCTTTCCATGGCATAGGACAAGGAAGAATTGCCTCAACACAGAAAGGAGGGTTAGATGGGATATAGGGAACAAATTCTTCCCTGGGAGGGTGGTGAGGCCCTGGCGCAGGTTGCCCGGAGAAGCTGTGGCTGCCCCATCCCTGGAAGTGTTCCAGGCCAGGTTGGATGGGGCTTGGAGTAACCTGGGACAGTGAAGGTGTCCCTGTCCATGGCAGGGAGTGAGGATGAGATGAGCTTTAATGTCCCTAACTCCAACCACTCTGTGATTCTATGAATTCCAGCAAACAGCTGCACTTTTATGTACACAGAAAAGCACATGCACGTCAAAGAAGCTGTTTTTCCCCACTCCAGGAGATGCAGCAGGAGTGTGAAGTACATCAGCACATTATTTAAGTGCATTGATTCCATTAAACAGAACCATTTGTTTTCATCTTCACTGCAAACACATCTGCCTAAGTGCTCCAGCTTCGCAGGGCGCACATGGAGTTTGGAGCATTATCTATGGGGATTGTGTGCAGTTGGAAGAAAAGCAGAGAGATACAGCAGTTGTTAAGGAAAAAAAACAGGGTAGTCAAGCCTTTACTAGTCTGACAGTTCCTAAAATAATGTTGCTTCCCTGAAGAATGAACATGCTTATCTCTGATCTACAGAACCTGACTGAAAGGTTACTTCTCCCTTGCCAGAAAAGCATCCTTAGAAGTTTATGAATGCCTGAGCAGAACTGCTGGACTCTGCCAGAGGACTTTATGGTATAAGAAGGCTGTAGAAAGCCACCTCCTCACACATGAAAAGAACCCTTACAGAAAAAATTTAGAGGATATACATAAAAAAAAAAGTGAGTTTCCAGTATTCAGAGCTGTATGTGGCCACCTCATTATTTTGTGGAAAAGCTCACATACTAAAATCTTGAACTCTGAAGAGTGTTTCCTCCTCCTTGGTTGCTTCTAATGAATATTTTGAACAAAACCCAGCTTCTGCATGGAATTTGTAAATCCCTGAAAACCACCATTATTAGGCAGCATGAATTGTGTGCATGCCACTCTGAAAAGCACAGCAGTTTGCTGCCTATTGGCATGATCAAGGATTTATGAGTAGTTACAGGGGAAAAAATCCCCTATGCAAATCATTGTACTTAATGTGGTAAACATCATTACACTAACTTTAAAAGCACGTATTTCCCACAACGAAAAGTTAAACTTCTGTAATTATCCCATAATTAAGCCTTGACTTACAAGTCACATGAGCCTAAAACCTTTATCTTCAAATGCCAAAGTGGCAGCACAGCTGTGACCATCCTTGCACAGACACAGGCAAGGCAAGAGCTTGTGATTCTCTCTTTATACCCCAAAAACCTCACAGCCAAAATCTGGATGTCTGGAAGCTCATCTGCTCTCTCTGCCTGTGCAGGTTGGCCTCTTGCTGCACCACCTCTGCACAGATGCCTTGCATGAGAAAAAATTCAGACCTTCATTTGCTAAACAAAGTTGGAAGGAAAAAAACCCCAGATCTTCAAAGTTTCAACACAAAGAATGCAATCCTCAGAACATAAAACAGCAGGTGGGGCTGGCTTTGTGCTTCCCCTTCCAGTAGCTAATGGAAGACAAGAAAACCCAGCATTTTTTGCATTGTGCACCATCCCTATAAACCCCCCCACACCACTGAAGGATTGTAAGTACCTAAGCATTCAGAAGAGAGAAAAAGACCATTAGCGTAGCTTGAATTTAACAGAATACTTCCTGAAACATGCAACTCCTCCTTATTCCAAAGGACATTATCACTTTCCACAGCACTTTTCTGAATCAGGGCCTACAAACATGCCTGCAGAAGGGAGATTATATTTTGGCAATGGTTTTTTTGCTCAGCTTCAGCTGTCAGCTAACTGGCATGGAGCAGAGCAATCCAAGAGCACAGCTTTCCTTCCCAGGTATCCATATTCCTACTCCTAAGCATCCCTTTGCTACATCTGCAAGGCAAGTCACAAATTCTTCCTGGCAGCCAGTTATTTGATGAGCCAGGACATGCTCAGTTTCTTGCCAGCACAAAGAGGGATGTGCTGCTGTACAGGCAGAGAAAAAAAGGGTTTCAGAAGTATTACCCCTGGTTCTCAGCACACAGCACTGAGGTCACATCTAGCTGTGTGTCAGGCAGCCTCAGTAATTCCCAGCTCCACTGCAAAGGGATATCTCAGCCCAAAAAAACCCTATCATCTTCAGGAAGAAAGGCACTGGCAGTGCAGATGGATGTTGTGTGTTAGAAACAAGTCATGCAGCAGATCCTGCTCAAATCTGTGCTGTACAGCACAGGCGTCTCTTGGAGGGAAGGGCTCCAAAAATCCTTAGCCAGAGCTTGAAGTTTTGGATTTAAAAATGTGACAGCAAGGAGGGTGAAATTCTAAGAGCAATTTCTCGGCTGGACCAGGGAGTTTTCAAACCCATTAGAAAACCTCAGATGCTTTCTGCTGCTTTAACCTTTAGCTTTAGCCCCTTTACAAGCTGGAAAGGTCACATCTCAAATGAGGCAGAACAGTGTGAACCCAGGAGCCTCTCCACTACACAGTCAGCTAAAGAGGAACAAATTATCTGGAATATTCTGGCTATTCCAGAGGAAAACATTGGTAGTTCAGTTTCCCAATAAGTCCATCAATCTGTATCTTACATTTTAATTTCAGTAAGAGACTTTATACCAGCAGGAAGAGAAAAATGATAGTGTTTTGATTATGCAAATCATGGTTTCTAACAATTTCTATTGTATATTCCTCCCTTTGTCTTCAGCAATTGCTTGGAAAATAAAAAGATGCAGTGGCAGAGAAGATTTCAACACAACTGAAAAACAGAGGGTTACCTGTAACTTCAAGCTGGCCATCCGTATTAATTATCATCAGTTCCACATCTTCTCTAACGAACATTTTCAATCCCTGGGCCTTAGGAAAGCCCCGTGTGGTGGGAGAGGACCCCATGCCAGGGAAATACCAATCAGCACCAGGGCAAAGCTCTGAGTGGATTGGAAGCTGCTGTCTCCAGAAGCAGCAAGGCAAGAGCTAATTAAAACCCTGTGTGGGAGCCTGCATGAGGTGTACGAGAGCGCTGGGCACAACAGGCTTTGGAGCCGTGCCCACGTGCAGAAACACACTATTTAAAGCAACAACACTTGGGAGAAGCAATGCAACATTCATTCCTCCTCAGAAAAAACACCCCCTCCCTCAGCATTTGATAAGAAGTCGCCATGGGTTTCCAATTTTCTTGTTTGGCTTAAGGGATTATTTTAGATTTCAGAGGTCAGACACTCATCAGGGCACGAGAAACAAAAACAAATGAAAACCATTTAACCTTCAGTCTGCATCTAAAGATCAAAAAGAAAAGAAAATCAGCTTACGAAACAAACCATTTGCTTCGTTATTCCTCTTGTGGGGAAGCTAGACTTCAAAAAAGGTGGGGATTTGGGCAAAATGCAGCAGCTACTGGCAGAAATGGGCACCCTCCTGCAGGAGGCTGGCAGGGAGGGCGTGCAGAGGAGTGAGGAACACCCCGGCCAGGTCACCTGGCTGTCCCCAGCACCACTCACCGATCGATACTCGTAATAGATCTTGTCAAATTCGGAGCCTCCAATCGTGATCTCGGGAATGAAGCGAGGGATGGACACAAGATCCAGCACTCCACTCTTGTCCTGAACACTGAGGGGGGAAAAGAAACAGGAGCTCTCAGTTCACATCCTGCCCCAGCGACAGCAACATCAGTGACCAAATATTGTTGCCCAGAGAAGGGATGGCTGCCCCATCCCTGGAAATGTTCCAGGCCAGGTTGGATGGAGCTTGAAGCAACCTGGTCCAGTGGAAAGTGTCCCTGCCCATGGCAGGGATAATGGATAAACTTTAAGGACCCATCCAAACCTAAACCATTCTGGGATTCATAATCATACTTCTACGATTAAAGAACTTCTTTTCTGTTAAATAACACTTCCAAAGGTTTGGACTATTTTCCAGTTTATTTTTCCAAACATTTATCCTTTTCCTCACATATCTACAGCGTTTTTCCCCACCTCACCCTTGCCTCCAGTTTGCTCCTGCTTCTCCATTTCCTCCTTGAAGATGCTCCATCATTCTGGGAGCCTTCTCCATGAGGCCTCTCTGGCCTTTTTGCTTTATATAAAAGCAAGGTAAAAACCAGTGGTTTTACTGAGTCCCACACACTACCTTGCGAAAGTCCCATCCTAAATGGAGCAGTACTGGGGTAATGACAGGGTTTGGAAGCAGGCAGTGCCTCCAGCATCCTGCCTGGGAATAACTGGAGGAAGCTTGCTGCAGCAGCTCCAGTGATGGATATCAGGATCCACCAAGGATCCACACTGCACAGCACCAGCACTTCCAGATATCCCAAATTTAAAATGCCTGAGAAACTGCTAGAAAGCCTCCTGCTGGCTATGGTTATGCACAGGCCAACAGTGCCACCTGGATGTGTTTGGGAAAAACACACCCATTTCCAGTCAACACTGACCAAATCCAAAATTCAGCATGAGAAACTCTGCAGATTGTTTTGTTTTCAATGAATTACATTTCTCTACAAATATCGACACGCACATCAAGCACACGGCCTGAGAAAAGCAAAGTTCATAACCTTTAAGAAGTTTTTTTTTTTTCCCTTGAATCACAAGTTTTGGGTTGGAAGCTCCCAGCACTGAAGAGTTTCAACAAGTAAACCGGTGTGCTAATATTCCCTGATATTCACAATGTAAATTATCCCACTACAGACAAATTTGTAAGGAAATTCAATAATCCAGTAAAAGCTGAGATGGGAAAAGGTGAGGATAAGTGCCCTTTTACAAGACCAGGATCCACACTGAAGACGCTTCCTACAAACTGCAATATTATTTTATCTTCACCTACACTAAATATGCATTTCACATGCTGGAAGCCACAAAAATGAGTTCAGCCATATATAAAGCATAAGTTCACCCACAGAAACCAGGTTTTATACTCATCCAGTCTACAGTTAATCCACTCCTTCCTGAATCTCAGCTAAATTGCAATTTGTAAAGGACCATTCCCTGGCACAATTTAATTTAGTTCATGGCCAAGATGACAAACCTGCTGCTCCCTAAAACCTCTTTGCTCTCACAACCACTGCACAAAAGAAGATTGCAAAGCAACTGATGGCTTCTCCAGGTTCTCTGCACCTTCAGAAATAACTTGGAATACTAAGTAAAAGCACACCCAAAGACACCTGCCACAACAACGTCTAACCACAAAACCACAGTCGCTTGCCAGGACTAATTCCCTGCTCTGCAGGAAGCATTTAAAGGCAGCTTTTATGTTTCCTCAGTTTTCTCTCTCTCCCCCCAGCAGAAAATTATCACTATTCTTTTCTGACACTTAACCAGACTTTCTGAGAGAAGCAGCTCTCATCATGCAGCACCTTTACCTACCAGATTAGGTCATATTTCAAAAGGAACTGAGAGCATGTAAGTGACTGTGTGGTCCCAAGACATTAAGAACATGAAATTTTAGCTCACATAACCCTGTTAACTGGGGTTCTTCCCACTGCTCCACAGGAATCACACCTGGAAGTACACTACAGCAGTGGGTGGCTCATCTCTCCTCCAGAAGCACCTATTACACACTAATTCACACACTTGCTCCAGCACAACGTGCACGAGCAGAAGAATCAGGATTGACACATTCCCATTTCTTTTCAGAGGAGGAATTGCTGCTTCCCTCACAGGCAGCTTACAGCAGGACACACACATTCTTCAGGGAGCCTGCAGAAACCTGATGACACACAAGTAAGTTAGATTTTATTTTCCACCTATGTGTAAAACACAGTCCTACAGTGAAGAGCCTGGTGAACCTTGCCAAAGGTGCAAGGGAGGGAGACTGGTTAGAAAGAAAAGAATAAACCAGTCAACCCAACATAAAAACCTCAGTTTGCATAGCCTGGCCCATGATTTCTGCATACGTGATATTGGCATAGTCACAAAATCTCAAGTGACAAGAGACCTAAAACCATTCACTGGCCCAAGAGTCAGAAACACACACCCATAGAGATAAATTCTGTGTTTACACATGGAAGTGATTTTCCTCTTTTTGCCAAAGGGACTCAGATTCCCCCATTTGGCCAGGCAGAACAGGTATGGCATAGCCAAGGTGAGGCACAGCCACTCCCTTGGGAGCAAACACTCACCACCAACACCAAGAACAAAAAAATGTTTTCCAATAAAGCAGGGCTTCTAGTAAAGGGGAGAAGGTGTGACAACAGCTCTTTAAAAGTATAAAAAGAAGAGGAAATTACAAAAGTGTTTCAACTAAAGAAAAAAAGATGGGGAGGACAGGACTTGGAGCAACCTGGTCTAGTAGAAGGTGTCCCTGCCCATGGCAGGGGATGGAATGAGATCTTTAAGATCCCTTCCAACCCAAACCAAGCGCTAAAGAAAATAGTCTTTAATAATGCCAGAAGTTTTACAGCTCATGGTTCATGACATTTTTGGAGTCTCCACAGAAGAAGTTTTAAAACCAAGTCCAACACACTCCTTGCCAGCACCTCTAGTCCTGCCATTTGCAATCAGACAAGACAGACATTTAAACACAGACACTACTTCCCTTTGCTAAGCAAAACTACACTGGGAAACAGAGCTGAAGAGTCTGTCCCTCACTCCCAGCTTTCCTGCTGTCCCTCTCTCAGGTTCTGCTCTCCCAAATTCTGAAAAAGCTGTAAGGATAGATCAGATGTAGCTGTGGACTTGTCTGATGCAACAAGCCAAGTGTAGCAAGTTCCCCCCACCAGCTGATAAAGTTACACAGCCTGCAGATTTCATCCCAAACATGATTTATTTTGCAATATGTGTGGACAAATTTTACCGGAAAAAACCCCATGCCTAAGACAGTGCAGTGACAGCAGAGGAACTCCTTGAGACATTTAAAAAGCCAGATTTGTTTGACTTGGCACTTGGAGAAAAGGAAAGAAGTGAAGAGCATCCTCTGGAAGTTCCCTCCAGCTTCCAGACACAAATAAAGCCCTTTTTAACCTTTTACCAAGATCCCACAACCACACTATTAGGGCAAGGGCAAGCACTTTAGGGCAAGGCAGGGAGATAAAAGGGATTTTTATGCAACTGATTCCCCATGGGTGTGGCTCACCGGTTTGATTAGCTGACTTATTTGCATTAATTACTCAGAGGCCCTGCTGGGGTTCCTGTGCATCAGACCCTACCTATGTGCAATGAAAAAGTTCTCCTCACCCCTGCCCATCGGTCCCAGTCCCCCAGACACACTGGTACAAGCTGAAGGTGGAAGAGAACAGCAGGGCTGACACAGCCCCAAAAGCTGGAAGGTCAGCAAAGGAAGCAATTGCAGGTGGAAAACCAGAGTAGAACTCAGACTGGATATTAGGAAAAATTTCCTCACTGGAAGGGTGCTCAGGCACTGGAAGTGCAGTGGTGGAATCACAGTCCCTGAAAGCATTCAAAAGACCTGTGGAAGTGGCACTCGGGGACATGGGTGGGCTCAGCAGTGCTGAGGGAATGGTTGGACTCGATGATCTTAGAGGGTTTTTCCAACCGAGGTGATCCTAAGCACCTCCTGGAGTCTCCCAGGAACACCCACGAGAGGGCAGCATGTGCCACCACACCAACAGGCACCGGGAACCCGCAGAAAAATCGCATTCTAGAGGAAAAATTAACATGGGCATGGGACACCTGCAAATCTGAGGAGGGCTGAGCACCACGAGCTCTTTGCTGCTCGGACATTGGAAAAAGTGAGGAAAGTATCAGCTTCAGGGCTCATGGACTCACACCTCAGCTGGGCACTGGATGCTCAGGGATGCAATTCCAATAAGGAAGACCTGCAGCAGGCTCCCTGAAATGTCTGTCCTGCACTCCTGGAGTTACCATGGGAAAAGATGATGTCCAAACATACACATCATCACAAAGAGGCTCTTCCCAGGCTACCTAACACATTGCCCAGGATTTCCTCACTGAGCTGACCAAGGAGTTGGATCTATGATCTTTGTGGGTCCCTTCTAACATAGGGGTTATGATTCTGTGGTTTTATGATTGTGTGGTTTAAAAAAGCAGTTTATGGCATTGCAAGATCCTCAAACAGCCACACGTTGCCAAAAGAAGAAACAATTTCCTATTGTCTACAGTGACAAGTACAGGAGACTCTCACCCTCCTCCAGGCTTCAATGAAAAATTGAGTCCTTAAAGCAATTTATTCCCTTCTAAAGCTGTGAAGTAGAATTTTCATACAGTATCTTAACACACTGTTCTCTAATTGTATGGTTTCCTTCAACTGCCTCCTACTCACCACAATTAATAATCCTTTCTTAATACCTGCATGAGTGTGGAGCTACAGGAAAACAAGCAACTTATTTCCTCTTTCAAAGAAAATCTGATTGTGATGATTTTGCAGGGTCTAAGTCACCAGATGCTATCCTCCAATTACTACACAAAACCCCCTAATCTTTTATATTTAAAATGCACCCAAATCATGACTCTGTTCTCTCAGACCCCACCCAACACTGCTCTTCTGCCATCTATCTGCACTCCTTGATAGAAAAACCACAGAAAAGGAACATTATCTCCAATTTTAGGAGATACTGAAGTAACAGCACAGCAAAGTAAAAGGCAAGAAATACCACAAGTCTGCAAAAAAAGTTTCATTTACTACTCCAATGCCTATCACAATAAAGACAGAAATTTAGGGGCAGATACTCAATTTTTGAAAAATCCCTTTTTTTTCATTAACCTGTGAGATAACCAGAAAGTAATGAAAATAATATAACTCTTAGGTGTTGTTTTTAAAATGTAACTATAGTGAAATTTCCACCCTCACATTCACTCTAAGGCTGAAGTTGCAGCAAAATGGGAAGCCTGTCTAACTTCAGTGCATGGTATTAATAGTCTTACAAGTGCAGATATATTCTTTATATATGTCTTTATATTTTATGCAATTAAAATTGACAAACATGGTACACTTGCAAAGAATTATTAAAATCAATTTAAATTCTATTCCAATAAGGCACTTCACACTGTCTGAGTCTGATCTCTTCATATCCAACTAGGCAGACAAGGATGTTTGACAAAAACCACCCTTCAACTTGTCTGGGGTCTCTTGTCTAATCAATTTAGCCAGCAAAAATGCCACACCACATTACACTATCTTGCACCAATATTACAAAATATAAACCCACCTTCAAAATCTCACAGCTTTGATCATTTTCCCTGAAATTTGATGCCAAGAATTTCTCAGTGGCTGCATGACATCATACTTACTAAAGTCTCAAGTGATGGAAAGAAACATCATCTTGCTCCAGCCATGGCCCCTTGTCAAACTTCAGGTACTCGATGTCTTCAATTACCTGGAATCAGAAAAAAAAGCTCACACTAAGAAGTGGATTCATCAGAACATCCAAAAAATCAATGAAATAATGAAAACAGATTATTAAACAAATGAAAAAGGCTTCACTGCTAAAGCTGTATTAACAAGGCAAATGTTTAGAGATAACATTACCATATCCCAGTTCTGTTTCTGGAGGTTGTGGCCCTGCCATGAGCACTGGGCAGACACATGGGGGATCTCTAAAAATCCTGGTGCTTTCAGCCTTGGATGGCAGGGAACAAACTGGATGAGAGGTGCCTTATTTTTAAATTCTTACCTGATCCAGGACATTCTTCCTTAACCTGCCATTGGGGTTGAAAAGCAAAAAAGGTACAACCCCAAGGGAGTTCTCTCCAAGGGAGAATGGGGAGGAAATGGAAATAAGTCCAAATTTAACTCAGTTTTGTTACAAAAATACCCATCATGGTACACAGGACACCTGTTTGTTGGTTTTATTTCCAGAAAGGCTCAGTGGCACATTCCCTGAGACAGGCTGGGGAGCAGGTGTGGCATTTGCCTCAGTGTTGTGTGGTTCACATCACAGAAACAAAGGCACCTTTCAGGCTGGAAAACCCAGACTTGGAGTAGCTGCACTGCTGAGTCCAAAGGCTCAGGATTTCATCAGCCATCAGGACCTACCCATGCACAAAAGGAAAGGTAACACTCACAGCTCAGCAGCCAGAACCCTTCAAACAAGCAATGCCAGCTCAGCAAATCCTTCCTTCAGCATCCCCAAACTTATCAATCCCAGATTTGAGCTTCATTTACTGCCTGGCTCCACCAGAAAATAGATCTTTGCTGGTCCACAGAGTAATTGCTCATCACACCTGGCTGACTGGATCTGAAGGAAACCTGACCTGGTGTCAGGAGGATGCACTTCAGGTGTGTGATGAGGTGGAGACAGCACCTTGAAGCAATTTGGGAAGGAGTGGATTGTTAGAGCTCCAAACATACCTTTTCCATAGGGAAAGGATAAAGCTAAGGTCATGACCAAAATCCTGACAGCATATTATCAACCCATTGACAGGTACACAGATGTCCACAATGAAGTAATAGAATAATAAATGAAAAATCCTCATTCTTTACATCAAATCCACTATAATTATTGCCTGCAAACACTAAATCCCACCTATTACCACTTAAAAGATGACTAAGAGCTATTATGAAGTATAAAGGTCCTCTCTATTACCAGTATTGTGTTTTCATATTAAAAAATAAGGGTTTGGACATGGCTGAATAAACATTGAGGCACAAACTGCTCCAACATAACTCCAAAACAAGAGGAAGAGAGGTGTATGATAAGTTAGTTCAAACAGCCATTAATTATTTTAATTATTTAATTTAAAAGCTGAACCTCCACCATCCTTCTCACTGGCTACACAAAACCAATTCCTTCTCTACTGCACAGCAAAGCTTTGGAAACTCTCTGCTGCCTGATAACAAGACTAATCACAGTTGCTACAACAGGGCTCAGGATGTGCTACAGGGGAAGAGAATCTGTATTCAAATTAGTTTTGCTCACTGTCATCATATCAGATCATCTCTCCCAGCAGCTCCTTAACAATGGTATCAGTTTCCCAACCAGGATAGAAGAACAGCTTCTTAATTTATAAGGAATGCTCTAGCACCCCAATTAGCAGCAAATATTCAAGGCTTTAAAAAAAACTGAACACATGCTAACTTTGTATTCATTCCCAGCTTTATCCCCATGTAAAACCAATGTGAATCACCCTCATGAAACTCACTTCAGCACTCATTACCCCTTCAGCCACCACAACCAAAGTTAATTATAATATGAAACCCCAACTGACCTTTTCAAAAGACACTTAAAAAATCGTTTCTAAGCTGTGTATCTCTGCTATGAGCAAATCCAAAGTCATTAAACTATAAAGGCCATAAAAAAAATTCAGCTCCCAAATCCCAAAGCAAACAGACTGGAGTGAGCTAATGAGCATTGTTTCTATCAAGAGGATACACCTGTGTAAACACACACCTTACAAACCAAAACCAAAGCCAAATCTCTCCTGCCAATCCTCATTTCCAAATTTCTCCTGTGTCATTCCAAAGGGAAACTGAATCTGAACAGAAAGGGGGGAAAAAAGCAACTTTACTCTTTGAAGCAGAACAAGTACCAATATCTATCACATCCAACAATGACAACATCATGGACTGGATAATCTTACGAGGTCTTTTCCAACCTTAATCATTCTGTGACATTGTACTTTAACTTCCAAATAATCATCCTTCCCCTAGTCCAGATTTGTCCAAACAAATTAAGAACTCCACTGGTGCATCTGATGACCCTATTTACAGGGATGACAAGATTGCAGGGCTTAGGAGAGTCACTACTTGAAGAATAAGAGCTTTAGATTGACTTTAAACCTCGATTTAAAGGATTAAAATCAAATCTCTAGCAAGGGGGTTTACTACAAAAAAAACCTAGGGAGGAAACAACCTGCTTTATTCTGACCACTTCAAGATGTGTCCACAGAGGAGGATGGGGAAAAAATCAGGCAAATAACCCCCATCCCAACTCTCCTTTACTTCACCAAGTATCCATCTTGAAACACCACAGTTCTCAAATCTTATCCTTGCTTTTATGTTGTTATCCAGAAAAAATAACTATATGTGCTCTATATTCTCACTCACATCACAACCTCAGTTTTTGGTTCAGTTCAGCTTGATTTTTTGTGTGTTTTCTCTATTCATTACTTGCTGTCACACTGAAGCCACCAGCCCTTTTTGTGGCTATAAACCCACACGGCCCCACAAGTCTACGGGTTATTAATGATAACCTCTAATATCAAGTACAGGAGCATCCAAAAATCCATCCATGACCCAAAATGTGCCACACAACCACGTTCTTTTAAGGAGACTCAAAAGGCCTACAGACAAACAGCAGTGCAGCTACAGGGTGGGTAACAGGGTATCAATTTTTAGGACCAGGAAAGTCCTTACCAATATTTTTTGCCACACATGGTCATATGACCAGAACTTGGAAGGACACCACAGCCAAAAAAGTAATTATAGTCTGATTAAGGGACATTTAAATACCAAAATACACACCTTGATTATGCCAATTAGCTTCATAAAGTACATGCTACCACATATATGGGTACATTACTCAACTTTCCACTAAGATCATATTATACATAACACAGGAGGAAGAGAATTGGGGCTGTGTATAAGAAGGGTAGAAATTTCACCTAGTGATGAAGACTCAAAAAGCCCTTGGAGACAGCCCATGGGCTATTCTCACCCTCCTCCCAAGCAGGGATGATTCCTTGGCAAGGTTCCAGATAGGATTATTATTATTATCCAGGTTACCATAATATTACTGTTTTTATTAGAGTTCCATCCCTAGAAATAACACAGGCCCACTACAAACCTGTCCAGAATGGCAAAAACCTTGGAGTTCTTTCCATCATCAGCTACAGACAAAAGTTAATAATGAAGCAAAAGGCTCCTGATATCCCCCTAATAACCCTCCACAAGCAGGAATGTTCACTGAAATAGGCAAATCTATTAAACTTACTCCCAGAACAGCAAACCTTACCTTCTCCACATCCTCAGCCTCAGTTGTCGAGTACTGCAGAACTTCACTGCTCTCGCTGCAAAGAACACAGAAACTGAATTCCCCTGAGAAAAGGGCTCTACCCATCCTCTCCCCCTGCTCCAAAATAAACAGAAATGGAGTTGAAAGGCACAAACACCAAACCAGAATCACTGCAATTTTTCAGAATGCTCACAGCTGTTTCAATAGAATTCCTGTTACACCTGTGAGCTGCTTTTTTGCTGGTAGAAAATTGCTTTTAAAACGCAAATGGCCTGGAAATCTACATAATTTCAGTTAAAAAAAAATCACATCTATGAACTTGTTTTCATTTAATTAATGTGGACATTTGCTCCAATTACAACTGCCCAACCTATTCCAAATTGAGATTTTCAGCCACTCTAACCCAAAACTTCCACAGACTTTCCTCTTTACAAGTACATGACTACCTGTGAGTCATTTTAAGAGAACATTACATTAATTCATCACTATTTACTAAGACTGAGAGATCTGAAACAATACAAATGCAGGCAGCAGGACCTGTAAATGCAAAAAAAACCTTAAAAGGCAATGTTTCCTGGATACAAGATTGTTTTTTTAATCATAGCAGCCTTCAGAGAAAAGGTACTTGCAGTGCAGGGCCACAACAGGAGGTCCTACATGAACACATTTCATACTACATATGTCCAGCCACATTCACTAACAGCTGTTCCCAAACTTGCTCCAGCTAGAAGGCCCTGGACTAGATGCCCAATGCACACATTGTACCAAACATCACACAGCCAAGCTGAAGAGCATGGAGGAAAACTTCATGTTTTGGGTGGGAAGGGACCTTGAAGTTCATCTTGTTCCAGCCCCTGCCATGGTTAGGGACACCTTCCACCAGACCAGGTTGCTCCAAGCCCTGTCCAGCCTGGCCTTGGACACTGCCAGGGATGGGGCAGTAACAGTTTCTCTTCAGTATCAACCCAAAGGAGAGGTCAGACTTCGGCAGAGCCTTATACTGGCAATTGCATTAACGATGCAGATCAAATCACTTGATCCCATATCTTGATTTGACTCTGCAGATTATCAGGGCTTCATTAAGAGAAAACAGCTGCTCAGTGACTCTGCAGATTATTAGAGCTTTCCTTAAGAGAAAACAGCTGCTCAGTGGAAGCAGTATTGGATATGGAAGAGACCATTAGCAATCTTCAGGCTCTGCTCCAGCAAAAGAGAAAAATCAAACAAAACCCAAATACTGTCTGTTCCAAATCACCAGGAGTACCTGCCACAGCACCCAGCTCACAAATCACTCCCAATAAAAACATTAAAGACATGCATAAACAATCAAACCAGAAAGAAAACATCCATTTTAAAGCAAATATGCACCACAAACCACCTTAAGCAGCACCAGGCTGCTCCAGTTAAACAGAACAAGTTAACAGGACTTCTGCCCAGTAACAAACTCCTTTCCTGCTGCACTTCAAGAGAACAAACAAAATTTCAACGTGGAAAGTATGCAGGAGTTTGCTCAGCAGTCTGTAACAACTCTTCATGTTTTGGATCAGATTTTGGGCATCCTCAAGAGTCAGGGAATTAGTCTTTGGGCAGACTAAGAGGTAACAGCCAGGCCTGAACACAGCTCATTGCACCACTGCCAGCAAACAAACAGTTAAAGGTGGCTGTGACTTCTGTATTTACCCAAGACAGGAACCATCATTCGTTCCAGAAGTGCACAGAGAAGGCTTCACACATTCCCAACTCCCCCACATCCAGGGGACAGAGATAAAGATTGATGTGACAGGCTGCTGTGAGCCCATCCACTGACAGGATGCCAAGCAGAGGGTGTTTGCTTAGCAAGTGAAGTGACCATGTACACACAAAGGGAAGGAGTTGAAATCACAGCAGGATTTAGCCTCACTCAACACCATGAGATGTATCTGGGGCTCGATTTGATCCGAAGAACAAGCAGCATTTTTCTCCTCACCAATAACTGCAGCAGTTTTGCCCTCAGGGGGGTGACACTCCCAAGGCTTCCCACCCTCATTCCCCATTGTTCCCTTCCAAGAGCCTTGTGCTGGCTGTGGGGGACACCCTGGGAGGCAGCTGACCATATATGACACCGACAGCTCCTGCCTGCATGAATGACAAGCTCAGGATCAAATTATTCACTTCAATTGCTGACAGAGCCACCACACTGATCTACCCAGGGAGACAGAGCAAGAAACAGGGGGACACAGGAAGGTTACAAAATACCTGGGAATCCACTCAGATTTCAATGTAATGGCTTAATCAGCCTCATGCACACACCAGACCTTGCACAATTAGATAATCTGATGACCTTTGAGAGTTTCCCCTCCAGAACTGCTTTTAGATTTTGAGGACAATTCTAATTTTGATGGAGCTCTTTTGTAAAAATTGGGAGAGCTGGCAAGCTCTGTCTCATCGTAAGTTTACAGAGCAGATTTTTGCTTCCCAGCTCAAGGAAGCCAGGGGAGCCCAGAGAGTGCCAGGACAAGGGGGAATGGCTTCCCACTAACAGAGGGCAGAGTTAGATGGGATACTGGGAAGAAACTCTTCCCTTTGAAAGTGGAGAGGACCTGAGACAAGTTTCCCAGAGAAGCTGTGGCTGCCCCATCCCTGGAAGTGTCCAAGGCCAGGCTGGACAGGACTTGGAGCAATCTGGGATAGTGGAAGGTGTCCCTGCCCATGGCAGGGGGGGGAACTGGATAAGATTTAAGGTCCCTTGCAACACAAACCATTCCATGATTCTGCAACAAATGAAAGGAGTTTGGAGGAGAGAAAAAAAATCCAAAACTCTCCAAAAAGGCCTGAGAAAAGCTTGTATTGCATCACTTCCTCCTCAGGTCATACAAACACAAACACAGCCGTAGCTATGGCATTCTGCACATCACTCCTAAATCCATTTTTAATCTCCAACACTGACATCAGGCTTCTCAGATGGCAGAGGTAACTACACTCATATTCAGTTATTATGCTATGGATGCAATTCCCCAGCATTAGGACACAACACTGTACCCTGTAGCACCAGGAGGATTTTTCACATGACCTTGGTATTGGCAGAGATTTTAAGATTTGAACAGATTTTTACTCAAAGACTTAAGAGACAGAACATTTTAGTTTGCTAACCTGATCTCTGGTAGGAAGGTTCTCTTGTAAGCATCCTCAATGCTCTGGAGATAGGAAGGAGACACCTTTTTCTCATATGGCTAAAAACAAACAGGAAAAAAACGCAGTGGAATTGACTTTCTAAGGGTTTCAAAAACACCACTGACCTTTATGCTCACAAGGACAAAGAACTGAGGTTCCCCCAATACTCGAAGAACTTTCTAATCAATCTTTTTTTTTCTAATAAATCAAAGCCTTCTTTCCATCTATCAGGTTTTTCACAGATAAACTGCATTTCCCACAGCCTTTGAACAAAGCAAACATCATTTAATCCTCATTACACATCTGAAAACAGTTACAAGCACATATCTAAATATCAAGGAAAGGGAAAAAAAAAAAAACAGATTAAAAACCTTATTTAGATTAGTCATTTCCCAAAAGCACCCTGCAGCTTTCCTGACCCCAGACTAGTTCAATAAGCCAGTCATCCAGCAGTCATTTTCTGAATTTCAGGGAGTTAACTGACCCTGCTGATGCCAGGTGATGCACACATTACCCCCAACACAGGTGTGAAGAAGCAGTCAACTGGCAAGCAGGAGACTGGGAGCCCAGCTGGGCTTCTGGCACTCAGGAATAATGTATATATCATCTTTAAGTATAATGTCAGCAGCACATCAGCTGGCCATGCCTCCTGAAGTGGCAGCTACAAAGGCTGGGTTTAAGAGCAGAAGAATTTTATAGGATTTCTCATTCCAGAGGTGACAACATATTGATGCAGTCACAAAAAAGTTGACTTTTCCCTTTTTTTTTTTCAAGCAAGCATACAAAAATACTCACACAACCACCACCAACATACAGATCTCACACCTCAGCGGACAAGCAGCTCTCCAGAAGCAAAATTCTGCAGCAAACCCCACAGGACTCACACATAAGGGTGTGATTACAAATTAGCAGGCAGCAATAGTGAGAGGTAAGTAATAGTAAAGATAAGGGATTAATAAGAGATAAAATTACCTTGCCTTTCTCTTGAATCCTCTTCTGCACCTCTGGGACAGGCAGATCTACATAAATGACCAAGTGAGGTGGCAGCAACTCAGAAATGCTTATCTCTTTGACTTCCTTGTAGTGATCAAGGCCTATGTAAAAGACAAATAACATTCCCCAGCTCTGTACTTGCAGTCTCTTCTTCTTGGCTCACATATAGCAAGTTTAGGGTAAGCTTTCCCTCAAATAGGATTCAGGAAGTTTACAGAAAAAAACAAGCTTCAGAGTATAGCAAAATTAAACTAAAAAACTATAAACACTGAGATCTAAAATCTAAACCCAGCTGTACCAAAGAGGGGGTTTATTCCTGACTCAAGTTTAGAAGAATTTCAGTTCTTCCCCCATCACTTAGAGAGAGTAAGCAGCAAGCCTGATCTCTAACAAGATGTTTGTTCCCCCAAGGGTTCCACTATAATCCATTACTTGTCATTGGGATTTTATACTAAATTGTGGGTAGCTGAGCTTTGCTGCCTCAACAATGCAGAGCAGAAAGACACAGGTCATTACAATCGCCTCTTAAAGTTACCCAGCAACTTACATCAGGTATTAAAAGCAAAGGTACACCTCCTAAACCAATGCCAAATCAAAAAGCAGAAACATGAGACAGTCAGGAAAACAGTTACCTTCACCTCAGGAGTATCCACAATGCCAGATTTACTAACAGGCAGCAACAGCTCAGGAGCTCAGTTCCCATAACCCCAAACCAAATCACTCAGGTTGGGAGGAACATCCCCAAACCACCTGGTTCAATCATTCTGCTCAGAGCAGGTGGCTCAGGACTGCACCCACAGCATTCTGACTATCTCCAGGAGGGAGATCCCAGGCAATCTGGGGTGTGAATCCAGGGTTTGACTCCCTTCACAGCAGAAAAAGGGGGTTTTTATCTTACCAATGAAACTTTCTGTATTTCAGTTTGTGCCCTTTGTCTTCTGCCCTCTCTTTCAGTGCCACTGAGACCAGACTGGCTCCATCCAGCAGTGTTCCCCACCCCTCCTACCTGTTTTTTATATAAATAAACACCACCAGGTGTTTATAAACACCCTCCTGAGCCTCTTCTTCTCCAACCCAAAAATCCAGCTCTCTCAGCCTCTGCTCAGACACTGGACACTCCAGTTTCTTACTGACCTTTGCAGCCCTTTGCTACACTCATCCCAGTAAGTTCACATCTTTTTCTCAACTGGTAGCCCAGAACTAATGCTGCACAAGCACCACCTGCCTCAAGGACCTCTGCTCTTCATCAGCACCTCACCCACATTTCCAGGGAACTACAGGAGCCTCTGGCTCACAGGACACAAGCAGGACTGCTGGGGCACTCGTAGAAGTTGCCCAGAGAAGCTGTGGCTGCCCCATCCCTGCAAGTGTTCAGGCTGGACAGGGGTTGGAACAACCTGGGATAGTAGAAGGTGTCTCTGCCATGGCAGGAGGGTGGAATGGGATGAGCTTTAAGGTCTCTTCCAACCCAAACCATTCCAAGATTCTATGAATGCACAGAATATATGTTTCTTAACACATCAGCAGCACTAAAGCATTGAAGAAAACCTGGAAATCTCATGACTTGAGGTCAGTCCTTGATGCACAAAACACCAACATATAAACAACTAAATAAAGGAATCCTATCTGCCAACCAGGCAGTTTTTCTTTTGTTTTTAAAGCAAACTACCAGACTTCTGACAGATTATGGCAAAACAGCTTCCTTTTGCATGGCAGGAACTCACATCTCTTGTGGATATATCCTTGCTTGAACATGGCATCCAGAAACACGAAGTCACTGTAGGGAGAGCGCTCCAACACCACCCCTTGACCTGCAAATGGAAACAGGCTCCAGGTTGGAACAACATGAGCTTTAAGGTCCTTTCCAACCCAAACCATTCTGTGGTTCTGTGAGCTCCAACCTGTGCTGAGCAGGTGCTCCAGGGCATCAGCATACTGCAGGACACGATTCCCAAAGATCCAGGACTGCAGGCGGTACGAGTGCCCGTCGGGACTCTTGGGATCTGTGTAGAACTTCTCCAGGTTACAGAAACCATTGAACTTCTCAGGCAGCAGCTTTCCATCCCCTGAAATCCTGTCCTGGTAATGGATGTCTGCTTCAGGGAAATATTTCATTCCTGACAAAAAAAGAAAAGGAACCCACAACAGAAATTTGTGTTCATTTACAGCAAATACTTCAGCCATTAAACAACAACTATTCCTTAAACTGCTCCCAAACAGCCCCAAACCTTTGGTCTGTCACATCACAGGGCAAGAAATCCAACCTTCAAGCACTACCACCTTTCACATCCCAGTGAGAGCTGAGCTGTTCCAAGCACAGCCTGGTGCACACCCACATGGAAAATCCAAGCTCTCCAGGAGCACCATGAGCACACCGGCTCCGCTAGACCGAGAATTTCACTCACAACAAATCCCACCCACACAGGTGTCCCAGAGGCCTGGCAGACATCCTCATCCCAAGCCTCACCAATATTATCTATAAACCCTTCCCATTCCCTTCAGCACTTCCCAGCCAAGAACTGCTGCTTTGGTGAATTTCCTGTGCACAAGAATCACTATTAAACTCTATTAACTCCTAGAGAAACAGTCACAATAAGACATACCGAGCTTTTCTGCTATTTGCTGTGCCAGCTTGCCCTTCCCAGAAGACAAATTTCCCTCCACTGTGAAGACTTTGCTGTGCTCTGTGAACTTCTTGCTGGCCTTTTCTCCCAACATATAAGACAGCCACCCATACTGCAGACTCTGCTCAGGGCTGGTATGAATTCTTGCCTGAAAGAAAAGACATGAAAATCAGCATATTTGGGTTTGAGGTTTTTTTAGCTGAAAGTGGAGCTTTTTAAGGTATTTCTACACACACAGGATACACTCTCACCCACCTAATACAAGGAATTTTTATGCAGTAACTTTAACACTGTCATTTCAGCTTAGCAACTGAAGCAGCAGCTAGGCTGGGAAGCTGCTTGTGAAATTAAAGGCTGAGACAACAAAAAGCAGGAAATAATTTTCAGTCTGAAGGCCAGACACACAATATACCCAAAGTTCCTAAGAGAGATGCTACAAGAGGCTTTTGTTTGTATTTTGGCATATAACAACACTAAATCCTCCCTCAGGAGAGTTACAGCTTTATATGGCTTAGTGGGCAAAAATTCGGACTTGTCAGTCTTGGAGGTCTTTTCCAACCCTAATGATTCCATGATTTCTGCACAACACAAACGTGGCAAGAGAGACCCACCTGGCACGGTGGACTGAAGGCAAAGCCTTTCTGAGCTCTGCTCAGAGCTCCCACAGACCCTGACAGACACTAAATAAACCTTATCATGAGCTTCACAGTGACCTCACTTACACACAAGAGGGTTTATTTTTATTTAGTACTCCTTTCCTTACAGCACCACAGCCACAAATGAAGGTCGGTGGGTCACTGAACTCCGCTCGCAGGCATTTATTCCAGTCTCTACCTCACATCTCGACGCGTCTCGCAGCTCCCTATATTCGCCCACAGGGAATGTCCCTTCCCAAGGGCCACCCCCAGCGCTTCCAGAGGCCGGGACCCCCAGCACAACACGGGGGGACACTCACGGCTGTCCCCGCTCATCCTCCGCAGGACGGAGCCCAGGGCAGCGTCCTGTACGGTCAGCCCCCCTCGCTCCCAGCAGGACGGAGCGCAGCGCGGCGCTCCCCCCGAGCCCCGCCCGGCCGTACTCACTCACCCCCGCCAGGGCGGAGCTCAGCACGGCGCTGCCCGGCC
>VZRZ01007313.1:145571-168616 GCA_013398175.1 Climacteris rufus
CCCGGCCCCGCCCTTCGGGTGAGGCCACGGCCCCGCCCCGCCGTGTGGGCGCTGTTGGGAGGGGGGGACAGGAGGCAGCGGGAACAAGCGAGTGAGGGAGCAGGCGGGACAGGGAACAGCCTGGGTAGGGATAGGGAACGGGCGGGACAGGGAACAGCCTGGGTAGGGATAGGGAACGGGCGGGACCGGGAGCAGCCGCGTCAGGGAGCAGGCGGGACAGGCAGGCTGCCTGCACCATGTCTGCCCGCAGGTCCCCGCAGGAGGGAGCAGGGTCTCTTTCCAATACCCGCACGTCGAGTTGTCCGAATTCCCTCTGCACCCTCTTTTGAGTGCTTGACCAACATCTCCGAGCTCAGCTCAGCTGCCTGCAGGTGAGCCCATCCCTGCGTTGTTCCCCACTGCATTGTGTGCTTCAGGTCACATCCCTGCTGAGCTTCTTTGATGCCTCGACACTGTCCTGCTCCAGGTGGGAGGCTGGATAGGACACGTGTCACGATCCTTTCCTACTTCCGAGTCCTTTTACAGTGGGGGATGAGCGATCCCAGGGACTAAACAGGTACAGCTGCATGATTTGGTCTCTTGTTCAGCACAAGTACCTGATTTTGGGGTAAGACATTCCCAGCTCACTTCATTCCTGCAGCCAGTAGTGCCAGAGACACTCCTGGAGGGTCACTAAAGGCTTGGAACACATGCGCTGCCCCAAGCCTGGCTCTGCCTGGCAGGAGATGCCTTAGGAAACCTCTTTGCTTAAAGGTGCTCGAGGTCTTGCTGCATCTCTTTCCAGTGAGTGGAAAGAGGTAAATAAGGTGGATTTTCCCAGAGGAAAGCTGGTAGTGGGAAAGCAGCGTAGATCTGCTTTGGAAAGGCTTGGGATTTGTAGGAGCTGGGGAGGAGAAGTCCAGGAGAGCACTGGGGGTGCTGGGGGGCTTTGGCCAAACAAAGGATTCTTGTTGATGTGGCACTTGGGGACATGGGTCAGTTGGGGGAATGGCTGGACTCGATGATCTCAGAGATCCTTTCCAATCTAAGTGATCCTGTGATTCCCAAACCTGGAGGTGTCCCACAATCTCTGGAAACTGCCTTCCCCCAGCCCTGCTTGCCACTGTGTGCCTTCTTCCTGCAGCTTCACTTCTCCACTTGATGGAGACACTGGAGTGCAATTCCAGGCCTGAACTAGATCCTGAGCTGGATCTTCGCCTGACTTACTTAAAAGCACTGTTAAATTACTGGGTCTGGGAAGGTCATAACCAAACATTTTATACACTTCCCATCAAAGTGACATCAGCTCTGCTGACCTAGCACATTTTTGATACCGTTAGCGGCTTCTGCTTTGCCCCTTGGCAAGAAGCAATCAAGTTTCATTTCATGGATTCATCCCTGGATTTTGCAAACAGTTTAAAAAAACCCAACCAAACAACCCTCAAAGGATGTGTCTGAGTCTGGGTTTCCTCAACAGCTCTGTATGCAACCAGACCAGGCTTTTCTAAACCCCATCATAACCTTGAGCACATCAAGGGATGGGGCAGCCACAGCTTCTGTGGACAACCTGTGCCAGGGCCTCACCATCCTGGTTAATTAAATGGGGTGTTAATGGTAAGAAGGCAGCATTTAGTCATGGATGTTCATCCTGAAGAGGATGTCCAAGGGGTCTTGGAGGATGGAGCAGGTCCTGTTCAGTGTGGGTGACTGTAAAAGGAATGTGGGTGGGAACTGTGATCCCACTCGTACACACAACATCCAGGAGAGGCGTCTTATCCCATTTCTGGAACAAGAGCCATTTCTGAAAATGTTAAGGGACAGGAATAGGCTTGATTTCAAGAGAGAGGATTTGTGGTAAAAAGCAAACCATGGTTAGATGGGACTTCTCAGTGTCTGGCTTTTGTGTCCCTGCTTGCCTGCTCCTGTCATCCCTGTTTTCACCACAGCAGCTGGAGCTGGTTTTGGGGGGAAGAGTAAAAGCTCTGGAGCAGCCTTAACTCAGGGAAATGCAAAGTGAGAGGGAACAGGCTGGCTTTTCCTGGAGGAGGACCAGCAAGGATGTCACGCTGTGGAATGGTGGGCCCTTGGACATGGTGTTTGCCAGGATTTGGTGTGCTCTGTGGATGATGACCCGCAGACGCGGTATTTCCCAGAGCCTGGTGGCTCCCGGAGACAGTGGCCCACGGGCTTGGTGTTTCCCACCGTTCATGTCCCCTGGGGATGGTGGCCCATGGACACGGTATTGCCCAGGATTTCGTGTCCCGGGGACCGGGCTCCCCGGAGCGGGCGGGGGCGTGGCCAATGTCCCAAGGGCGTGGCCAATGTCCCACGGGCGTGGTCACCACCCAAGGGCGTGGCCAATGTCCCAAGGGCGTGGCCAATGTCCCAAGGGCGTGGTCACCATCCAAGGGCGTGGCCAATGTCCCAAGGGCGTGGCCAATGTCCCAAGGGCGTGGTCACAACCCAAGGGCGTGACCAATGTCCCAAGGGCGTGGCCAATGTCCCCAGGGCGTGGCCCGGGCGTGGTCTCCGGCCGGGTCCCTTGAAGCCCCGCCCCGGGCGCGGTCCCGCTCCCGCCGGTGCCGCTCCCGCCGCTCCCGGCCGGCGCTCCCGCTGCCCGCGGGATGTACGCCGGCAGGAAGAGGAAGAAGCCGGTGCCCAAGAGGTGGGTGCGGGGAGGGGGCTCCCCGGGTCACCCCCGGGGCGGGGACAGGTGCGTGGGACCGGGGAGGGCGAGCGGAGTCGGCGGGAGCCGAACTGGTTCTGGGGAGCTGCCTGGGGCCGCTCTGGTGCGAGCGCCGGGCAAGCAGAAGGGAGCAGCATGCTTGGGTTACTCGGTTTTAATTAGGGTTAATTGGAGCTAACGCTGTGTCGGCTCTGGCACGCTGGTGGGAAAACAGAAATCCCAAGGATGCTTGTCCTGCGTCCCAGGGAGGAACCGCGGTGGAGAGTTGGAGCTGCTCAGCAGTGATTTGCAGGCTGGGCTGTGTTTTGGTGCTTGCCTAAATCAAACATACAGCAATTAGTAATTACCAAAACATCTCAATTCTTTAATAGTTAATTACCATGCTGCTCAATAGCTGTTGCATAACATCCCCTTTGGTGTGACCCTGATGTTTCCTGGCTCCCTCCTTCCTTCCCCCCCACACCAGCTCACAGGTCCCATCAGCCTGTTTAACCTCAGGTTTTCTAGGTATATGGGACATAAAGGTGGATATATAATTCTGGGAGGCTGTGGGGGGAGACGGATGAGCTGAGTCCAAGCCTGGGATGAAGGAGGGAGCATCAACCTGCGGTGAGATGACCCAGAGACTCTCTTGGGTATTTATTTGGGAGTTTTATTGTGGAAACGTGAAGGGTAATTGTTTTGCCTCAAACATGCCTCCTGTTCATCCAGGAGCAGTGATTCCAGCCCTCTGGCAAGCCACACTGAGGGTTTGGGCTGGATCTGTGTGGCTCAGGGTGCAGGAAAAGGTGTCTCTTTGGAGCAGGAGGGCCCTTGTTCCCTGGTTCTCCAAGGTCAGCCTTGGGAGTGGGAAGAGGTTATTTTTCTCTGTGACCGGTCAGGTCTTGGAGCAGGATCCTGCTGGGAGAGGCCAGGCAGAGCAGGGCTGGTGGCAGTGGATGTGCAGCCAGCCGGATGGGGTGAGGGAGTTCTCCAGTCTCTGTGCAGTTTGCTCAGGGCTTTTTACTTCTTAAAAAAATTATTAATAAAAGTTAGGCAACAATAGATTAGTTCAGGCAAATCCCTCTGTCATAAATAATATCAGTTGGTACTTGCCAGCTTGCAAAAGGGATAAACTTCCCTATTGGGTTCCTGTTCAAAGGGCAGCTGGGGAAAAACAAACCCCAGCAGCAGCACAGCCTTTGCCTCGCTGGGAGCAGAGCTTTCCCTACGGCTCCACTCCAGCCCCTGGGCACAGGGGTCACCAGCTTCGCTAGGAACCCCGTGGCACAGTGAGCATCATAACCAGTGGTCCCCAGGGACGGGAATTTAGACAGGTTTTAAACGTCTAGACTAAATTTCAGTGTTTCCTTGAGGCATTTTCCTTGTTGTCATTTCTCCTCTCAAGGGTGGCTGTGGAACATCCTGTGTGCTGCAGCTGGGACATGCATGAACAGAGATATTGGGGTGTCCTCCTTCAGCCTTGGGATGACTTGCTGCTGGCTGTGTCACCCCATGTGCCTCAGCCAGAGGATTTTCAGTGTTGGGCCAGACTATCCAAGAGATCCTGTTACACCTTTTTTACCCACTGCCATGGTCATCTCCAGACTCACTTTCTCTTTCTTCTGGCTGTCTGGAACTGGATTTGGATAGTGAATGGCCAAAGGAATCTCAGACTAATTTTCTTCACCCCTTTTTTTTTATCAAAGGAAAATTATTTTAATTTTTTTCCTTCCTGGTACATGACTATGATTTCAAAAGTATTGAAGCCACTGGAGTATGTAAAAGCCTTGGTGCAAGTGTGTTTTGCCCAGCTTGTATAGACAAGTTTAGAGCTGGGTTGTACCAGCCTCCCTGAGAGAAAGTATGTCCCTCCTGATGCTGTTCTTACAAAATCAGCAGGATTGAGCTTTCCTGGGAAAATGCTACAAATTTCCATTCATCCTTAGAAGACCTCTCTGTCTCTCTCTGAGCTGAATATTCAACAGGCACCTCAGTGCACTTCATTTAATGCTCATCTCTTGTGTCACACATGCGAGAAGCCCTGCCAGATGAGATTGGAGGGTGGTGGTAGAGGAGAGAGCTTAAATTGCTGCTAAATACTGGCAGATCCTGTTATCCAAAGCTCCTTTCTGAAGCGAGGATGCCTGCAGAGAAGGAGTTTGTGGTTAGACAAATTACATCAAACAAAATGAGATGCATGCCAGGGGACGCAGTCGAATGAGATACAGAACCGGGGGGGAGGGTCTGAAGGGTTTTTCTTCAAGCTATGAAATTCAGATTGGCATTAAAAAATGAAGGGGACAGGGTGACATCCAAGACTCGTTAAAGTTATTAACTGAGCTGTTACTGCTGTGCTGGGGTTTCAGCTGGAGTGGGTGAAATAACTGCAGCTGATAGAGATGGGACCTTGTGTTGGCTTAAGGCAGGAAAGGGCTGCTCTCCTGGACACTGTTCCTGCTGCAGATTGAGGCTTGGTCCCAGGGTATAAGTTTGGCATCACAAGCTGTCTTAGTTTGGAAATGCCTATCTGAAAGGATCAGAAATCAGAATATTGAAAGAAAACAAATTTTTTTACATTTTTTTTTTAAGAGAGGCTGTTCTTGAAGTGCTGTGCCCTAAACCACAATGGTTTAGGGTTGGAAGGAGCCTTAAAGCTCATCTCATTCTGCCACTTGGCTGCCCCATTCCTGGAAGAGTCCAAAGCCAGGTTGGATGGGGTTTGGAGCAACCTGGGATAGTGGAAGGTGTCCCTGCCCATGGCAGAGGAGTGGAACAAAATGAGCTTTAAGGTTGCTTCCATTCCAGACCAGTCTATGATTCTGTGATTTCTAAGAGGAGCAGAGTGTGTGTGGAAAAATCTTCACCAAAACTCCAAGAGATGCTCTGGTGGCTTGGTGGTGTCTTCTCTCGGTGTCGCCCTGCCAGGGCTCAGTGGTGGGAGCAAGGAGTGGCTGTGTCAGCCAGGCTGGGCATTGAGGATCCTCCCTCTCTGGGCTGCACAAGGTGGCCAGAGTGCCTTCTCCAACCATTGCCTTGTGCCTTTGTGTAGCTTGCTTACCTTGGCCACCTGACAGGTCACTGTTATGGCTGCACCAAAGACAACGCTGGGTTTGGAAAGGGCCTGTTGGACAATCCCAGTTTGATCAATCTCTCCTCTGCCTCTTCCAGCCCCAAACCACCACCCCCTGAGGGTGTGAAGTCCAACCCCTCCAAGCGGCACCGGGACCGGCTCAACCAGGAGCTGAACAAGCTGACGGGGCTGCTGCCCTTCCCTGAGGATGTGCGCACCAGGCTGGATAAACTCTCCATCCTCCGGCTGGCCGTGGGCTACCTGAAGGTGAAGAGTTACCTGATGGGTGAGTGTCCTTGCTGGCAGGGGGAAAAGCCCCTGGGGTCAATCCCCACTGCGCAGCTCACGTCCCACCTCGAGCTTTGGGATGGAAAGTTGTGCTTCCCGAAGGTAGGATGATGGTGAGTTGTGGTATCAGACCCTTGGGTGGTGATACAGCAATGTTGCACCTTTAGCTGAGGGACTGGCCTGAAAATACCATGGAAAACTGGGAGGAAGGTGCCTCATCTCCCAAAATGCGGAGGAGTTGGCAGTGGTTGCTCATGGGACATCTGCCCCACACAATGTATTTTATCCATGTCCCTCTGGAAAAAATCACTGGAGGGGAAGCTTGTTCGTTTTCTGGGAGAAAAGAATCACCTGCATTTTTGGATGTTGCACATCCAAGTCTCATTCTGTTTGGTCAGTTATGGGTGCTTGGTGTCCTGGAAAAACAGGGGAAGGGAGACACTTCTCACTTCCAGGCTTGGAAAGTGAGGGGTGGAGAGCAGGTGGGTGAGTGGTTGGGGAGCAGTTGGGAGGGTGCTGGGGAGCAGAGGACCTCGGCTTTGAAGTAGTGACTGGCAGAGAAATGTCACCATGGGTGGAGGGAGCAGCTTGGGTGCCTGCCCACCAGCTGAGGCTTCCTGCAAAGTTCCTCCATCTCCTTAGCAGCCATCCTGCCCCTCCTTTATGTCTAAAACCCTTCCTGTACCCCACTGCTACCACCCCGTGGTGGAGAAGGGGGAGATGGGTAAAACAGTGTGTCTTGTTGAACAGCAACATTTCCCTCATCTAACTAGAATAGCAGTTTTAAATTAAACTATTTAAATAATTGAAAATTCATAATATAATTCATGCTACATGTTCCCTGTTATTGTATTCCATAGTCTATACTCTTATATTTATTTTATATTTCTTCTTCCTCCCTCCCCATTCTTCTTCACCCCTTTATTATTATAGTCACAGTATATATAATAAATGATAATACTTATATATGGTGCAAAGCCTGGCTTGGGGGCATCACCACATTCCCAGGAGTCACCAGGACATGTGGACAGGGACATGTTCCCTCTCCAGTGACTTGGGCTGATGGAATGGGTGATGTGCACTGGGGAAGGCAGGAAAGCACCAGCAGCTTTCTATATTTAGGGGCTCCTATTGTGTCTTCTCCCTGCTGCAGTCAGGATAAACTTGGCTCCCCTTGGCTTTTGCCTCATGCCCAGCCCTCTGGGGCTCTCCCAGGGCTCCCTCCAGCTGGGATGCTGATCTCCAGGAGGAGACCCCTATGCCAAACTATCCAGATGGGCCCTGTGCCTCCAAGCAGGAGCTGGTTCCCACTGGATGTGCTCAGCATGTGCTTCCCAGCGTGAGAGCTGCTCTGGAAAAGCAATTGGCATTGCATTCTGGAGCCTTGTTCTGCCAGGCCAATTACTCCCATCTGGCCACTTGCTTGTGATTTCCATCTCTTTCCCCTTGCCCTGCCCTCTCTGTCCTGAAGTTCATCTTGTTTGACTTCAGATCATTCCAACAATTCATCGAGGTCAGCCTCGGTTCCAGCCCTGCCTGATGCAGATCCGTGTGGGCTGCAGGTCGCAGCAGCCTGCTCCTGCTGTGTCCCATCGGGCATTTTGGGGGGACATGGTGGAACCCCTTGTGCTGTGCTTCCTCCTTCAGATTTGCTGTCCTCTGCTTCATGCAGGCTCCTCTCCTGCAGCGGGAGAGACTGGCATCACTTGGCGAGCATCCCTAACCTCTCTTCATCCACAGCCCATGCCAGGCCTTATGTCCAGGCAGGAGACAGACAGATATTTTGATAGACTGGTAATTGCCTTATCTCCAGGCAATTGATAGACCAATTGCACATGGGCTCAGAGTGATGCCCTGAGGCTCCTTTTTGTCTTGTGCTGCATTTCTCCAGCCCTAGAGTGGAGCTTCCCTGTGTTGTCTGCATCTTGTCTGGCTGCTCACACAGGAGAATTCTGAGGAAGAGGCTTCCAGCCTTCTCCATCTTGTCTGGTATTTCTGATTTATGGGTACTGTGTGCTTCTGACTTAGGAACAGGCTTGTTTAATGGGGTGTAGGAAGTCAGGCATCAGGGTGTGGGGGAGTGTTTGGGGTGGGACAGAGCAGAAAACAACACATAATGGGTTTGGATGCTGGTATCAGTGCCTGGTTACATGGTGGATACCAGGGAAAGGGACTTGTCATCTGGATGGGATCCTGGTTTCCACTGCAGGGTAGTGACTCACTGCATCATCGTTTAAATCTACTTTGTTTTCAAATGTTGCCTCTTCTGCTTGTGCCTTAATGAGAATCCAGACAAATTAGTAGTTTGCTGAACATGCCAAGGCATAGAGAGGGAAGCTCTTGGAGCTCCCTGCATGCCTCTGTGGCCTGATTCAGGATGTGCACGTCTATAACTCATCTGTCCCCTGGTGCAAACGCTGCAGGTGTTGCACAGCTCTCTGCTGCCTGGTATCTCAGTCTTCCCTGTGCAAAATCAAGGGGCTTGGTATCTTCCAAGCTTGGCTTATCAGATCCAGCTTTTGAGTGCTGGTGGGTAGAGCAATGACAGCTCTGGTGCTATCACAACCTGCCTTAAAGGCACTTTAGAGGTTTTGTCATTTGTATACAAAATGACTGAACCTCACCACCAGACTTGTGCTGAGCTCCTGTCTGCAAACCAATTTGCAGTGGTTGCTACTTGGGCCCGTGCCTGACAGTCTCCCAGACAAATCTGGAGTGACTTTGCTGATCCCTGTCTTTTGAGAGCAAGTGCCCAAGGAGAAAAGCTTTTCTCTATGTTCACAGGGTTGCCGACTGCCATGATGCTCTGGGCTCTGTGTGGTGTGACAGGAGCCCCACTTACTGCAGAGAGTGAGATCTCATGAAAGCTTGGATGAATTTTAGTGCTGAGTGGCTTGGAAAACCTCCAGCTAGCTGGAGACTGAGCTGGGGTTCGTTTCCTACGGTTCCTGTAACAAAGGAAGCAGATGCTGGGGTTGCAGATGTGGCTGTGCCAAGGATGAGCAAGAAATGGGGCTTAAAATGCTCTGTGAGGTGGAGAGGGTGTGATTAGGGAATGTGCTGCCGTGCTCTCTTCTAGGTCACCAATAGACAGGTCTGCAAGAGAGAGGATCACAGAGTCCCAGACTGGTTTGGATTGGAAGGGACCTTAAAGCTCATCCAGTGCCACCCCCTGCCATGGGCACCTTCCACTATCCCAGGTTGCTCCAAGCCCCATCCAACCTGCCACTGGACACTTCCAGGGATGGGGCAGCCACAGCTTTTCTGGGCAACCTTTGCCAGGGCCTCACCACCCTCACAGGGAAGAATTTTTTCCTAACACCCCACCTAACCCACTCTCTTTCAGAACCCATGGAAAACCCTGTCATGGCAGGAGACCATGCTCTGGAGTCTGGCAGAGTTTGGGATGACAAACAGTGAACAGTGGGGTACCTCCCAACGCCAGCTGACCTGGCTGGAGCAGAGGTTTGGCTTAGGAGGTCTCACCAGGTCCCTTCCCAGTGCTCCGCCGCAGGGCAGCTGGCAGCAGGTCTCACTGGCTAATCTCACTGCAATCAGCACCAAATTAGCTTTTTTAGTCATCTCCTCATTGTTTGTTGTTACCATGGGCCAGAGCTGCAGGGGTCTGGGCCTGAAGTAACTGATGCAGTGAAAACAGTGGAGCTCAGATCCATCTCTGGACAAGATCCTGCAGGACTGTGCAGGATGAAGGTTTGCAGCAGCAGGTTGGAGAGGCTGGCGTGGACTTTGGGGATGTCAGTGCTCCCCAGGGCATTTCTGTGCTCCCCAGAAAATGCTGAGTGACTTTTCCTAATAGATTTATAATCTGTGGGTTTGGCATTTGTCTGTTTTACTTGGATGGCATGAGCCTGCTCTGCTTGGCACCATGCCTTTGTTAAACAGCTGAGGCAAAGGTTGGTGCTAATTTGATGGAGTTTGGGATTGGATCCAAGAGGAAAACGGTTGTGCATGGTTTGGTGTTGCTGGAAGAGCTGGGAGCTCCTGGTGTTTGGATGCCAGGCATCTCTGGAGCCTGTTCAAAGAGAAATGTTTGCTGTGGGTGAAGCTTGTCATCTCCCACTGGTGTAACCCAGTCTGTGAGAGCAGATCTGACTCCAGGGTTGTTACCAAGAACCTTTTTTTTTTCAGTGCCAAATCCATGCCAGAGGCAAGGAATGTACTTTAGCCTCCCTGGCTACCTTCCTATATTTTTCTTTGTGAACATGATGGGCAAAAAAGTGAAGACTTTAGTTTACTTTGCTCCTTTTTCCTTCTTTCTGCTCCCTGAATTTTTTCTTCCATTTGAGGGCTTAGAAACTTCCTTGTTGAGGCAAGAAAGCCAACACAAAGGGGGATGCTGTTGGGGGTGTATGGGCACAGCCTTATTCATTGATGCTGGAAACTCTGCTGATCCTGTCTGGCACCGTCCCTGGCTGAATGAAAGCCTTTGGGAATCACATCAGCAGCAGGAAACCTCCTCCAGTGTTCTGACTGGTGTTGGGGTTCAGGTCAGATGTGGATTTCCCCCTCCTGTCTTAGAAATTACACACAGCCTCTCCCAGTGCTTTGAGATTATAAATGATCACCAAATTGCTTCAGCAAATGCCTGGAACTTATCTAATAACTCCAGATGGCTTTTGTCATGGTCTTTTTCGTAGAATTATGGAATCATTAAGGTTGGAAAAGGCCTCTGTCATCATCAAGTCCAGCCATTAACCCAGCACTGCCAAGCCCACCACTAACCCATGTCCCTAAGTACCACATCCACATATTAATTTCCATTAATAGTCAAGGATGCACAGCAGGAGATTGGAAAAACTGGGCACAAACAGCAAAAGTGCATTGTCCTTTTATCCAGTTATTTCTGTTGCTGTGGGTACATTGGATACACGTTAGGCCTGGTTCCTTTAATCCCCTTAACTTCATGGTCTCAGCTGCTTTGTGTGGAAGTGAGTCTCAACTGGTCCATTAAAAGGAGTGTGTTAAATGAGATGAATTGGCCAGCTTTTATTGCAGCTTGTCACCTGCTTTTTCCTGCCTGACAGCCAATGGGGATCTCTTCTTCCTGACACCCATTGTTTTTAGTCCATCAGCCCCTTGGAGACCTGGCTTCATCAGGCTGAGGGATCCATGGCTCTGGGTGGGATTCCAGAGGGTGACATCTCCCCATCTTATCTCAAGCAAGGGGGATGTTTCAGGATTGATCCCTCCCTTCCATGACATTTCCCATGTTGCAGATGGGCTGGGGTATGATTAAAACATTGGGGTTTTTTTCCTTTCCAATCAAAAAGTGACTGGGAGTAGCCTCTGTACCCCTGGTGGTTATGTGGGCCTGGAGTTCTCTGTCTGGATGTGCTTGGGCTTCACTTGGGATTGCTCCCAGCCCCTGTGGTTCTTGGCAATTTGAGTGAGGATGAGTTCAGAGACCTGCTTGGAGGAGGAGAACCACGGGGGCGCTTTGGCCTCAGCCTCTCCTTGTCCTCTGGCTGTGGATGGTGAGTACTGGGCTGGATATGAGCACCAGCTGCTCTACCCCACCAGTACTTTGGTGGCAGACACCATCTCTTGGAGTTTCCTCCCCTCTCTCCATGCTCCAGATCTTCTCCTCTAGCCAGGTCACCACACTGTGTCCCATGGGAGACAGATTCTGCAGGATTTTTTAGCTCAGGTGTGGAGAAATGGACTGCTCTGTGGTTGAGAGAAGGAGAAGTGAGCACCTCTGGTGGCAGATTAAAAGCCCCTTAGTTAGATTGTTAGGAGAGTTGGAAGAAATTTTGCTGGAAAGCACAAAATGGATATTTTCTGTTGGATTCTGTAAGCCCACAGCAGCCCTCCCTAGCTCTCCTTGCAGAAGCTGCTGGTGGACACTGGGAGAGAGCTGGAGACCACATGCTCTGGGGATGTGCATCCTCTTGAAACACTCTCTGCCCTTTTGGAGCTTTGTTTTGGAAGAACTTGTTTCTTTTTGAAATCCTCTGCCAGCCTGCTTAATTTCAGTGCTTTAGAGCGGAGTCAGACCTTCAAAAGAAATCAAATTTTAAAAGGGAATCAGTGTTTCATTTTGAAGCTGTTATGCTTTGCAAAATGCAAATTGAATCCATATGGTCCAGATGGGCTTGGGATGTGTTTTCTTGAGGATCACAAGGCAGTCATGTCAGGAGGCTTTTTGCTTGGTGGCTCCTTGTTGAATTTCATCCTTCCCAACCTTTCTCAGAGCTGTCCCATCCCCTGACCTGACCGATCTACCTCTGAGGGCACAGGATGGAAAAGGGCAGAAGATGCTGCCTGAGAATCTCCAAGGAATACTGAGGGTTTGGGGGATGAAGAAGAATCCCAGCTCTATCAGCAATGGAGATTGAGGCTAATTCTGCTTCAGAGGACCCTCTCCACTGCTGTTTGTGTCAGCTTATGCAAGACCTTCAGCTATTTACTTTGACCCTACCTGCATCCATGTCCTGGCTGCTGACAGTTTCTGTGGGTGGGTGCTTGTTGTCAGTCAGGCTCCATCTGTAAATACATCCCAGGGATGCTTTCACCCTGAATTTGTTTTTAATACAAACATGCCACTCTATCAGGGGAAATGCTTTTGCATATTGATGGCTTGCTGCAAAGCAAAATATCCCATATCAGCAGTTTCATATGAAACTTCTTTATGTTCCAAATTATTTTGGCTTTGAACTTGGTGTTACCGGGGAAGAAACCAAACAAACCTTTAAAACCTTTCAAAGGTGAGGTGAGGGCTTCTGCCATGGTGAAAATCAAATGTATGGACAGACTTGGGATGGTTTGAGGTTCTTCCTCATTTCCTACCGCTCCCCCAAATTCAGAAGATCTTTTCCCTTTGGATCCAGCAACATCCAACACCCAGTGCTCAGGTGGGGCAGGCAGTGATCTCTGCTGGATGTGGATCACAGAGGGTATGTGAGCTCTGTCAGACCTCAGGGACCTGCAGGAACAAAGGTGGAGTGGTTCCTACATGGGAGCTGCTTTGAGCTTTTTCTGTGGTTTGTTTTCTTTTTTTATTGAGCTGGCACAAAAACATGCCTTGAAAATTATCCTTTTACTGGAAGCTGAGTTTGGATTGAATTTTTTCAGCAATAATCAGCAGATAGAAGTACCATGCTGGGGATGTGCCTGGGAGCCTCTGTCCTCATTCCTGGTCCCTGAACAACTGGTTTTCTGTGTGTCCCGTGATGCTCCAGGTCCCATGACCAGGCCAGCAGGAGGTTTCACACTGGCTGCACCCAGGGGTGTTGCCTTGAAGGCATCCAGTGATGAAGCATGAGGCAACACCTGAATCAGCCTGGGGAGGTCATGGCAGTGAGTCCTGGGAGCCAGGAGCTGCTCTGGTGTCCCTGGGAGTGCCGTGGCCACCAGCTCTGATCGGCTTCTGAGCAGCCAAATGTGGAAGGAAGAAAAAAAATATGGGTGATTGGATGGCATCTCAGATGCTTTGGGAAGGTTTGCCTCTGTCTTTCTTCAGCTGTAAAGGGCAGGAGAGCAGAGAGAGCACCCCACTGATGTGGCTTGAAGCCAACTCCAGCTCTGCCAGGCTCTAACCTGAAGCCTCCTGGATGTGTTGGGTGGTGTTTCCCAGCCTGGGCAGTCCAGAAGAACTCATCTCCCTTCCATCCTTTCCATCTCTGCCTCAGACTTTGGCAGAAGTGAGGTTTCCCAGAAATGGGATCAAGCAGGGGAAATAATCTCTTGGGGGAAGGCTTTGGCAAGTTGGGCATGGTTCTATAAGTGAACTCTGCATCAGTTCCCACTGGTCCCCGCTTTGTCCACCCTGGGTCCACGGACATCCAGTAGCTGCATGAGCAGCCCTGAGGTGGGGAGGAGAAAGGGGAGGCTCCTGGCTTGCCATTTCCACACTGATTTCTTGCCTTCTCACTTGCAGCTACAGCTCCAAAGGTTGACAACTGCGTGGATCAGGCAAGAGCCCCAGGAGGGAACAGATGGACAGAGCAACAGGTTGACAGGGAGCTGTTTCCTGAAGGGGAGCTGCTGCTCCAGGTATGGTGCTCTAGTCTGGTCATTTGGGGTCTTCCCAAGCAGCTGTGGAGCATGTGGTCTAATGAAACAGCTGTCAGTGAACTTGAGAGCTCGAGGAGCTGGTGAATCAGCCTCCCAGAATGCTGTTTGTTTGGGTTGCTGTTTATAAAGGTGAGCTGGAAGGGCCTGGGATAGAAAGGTCACGTGGAAAGGCTGCTGAACAAACACGTGGGCATGTCAGCTTAGGAACGTGCTGCTTCTTGGGGCTGCAGGGCAAGTCTGTGCAAGACCTTTAAATTGTTCTGTGTTCTTGGGCTTTCACAGAATCCTGGAATAATTTGGGTTGGAAGGGACCTTAAAGCTCATTCAGTGCCACCCCCTGCCATGGGCAGGGACACCTTCCACTAGACCAGGTTGTGCCAAGCCCCATCCAACCTGACCTTGGACACTTCCAGGGATGGGGCAGCCACAGCTTCTCTGGGCAATCTGTGCCAGGGCCTCACCACACTCACATGCAAGAATTTCTTCCCAATATCCCACCTAACCCTGCCCTCTGTCAGCATGAAGCCCCCTTGTCCTGTCCCTCCATGCCCTTGTATAAAAAGCTTCTCTAGTTTTCTTGTAGGCTTTCTGGGCCCTCAGTCGTCTTCTCCCATCTCCCACCTCTCCAAACCACCAGCAGATGGATGCTTGGCTCTCTTTAAACCTGTCTTTGGTCCCTTCAGCCCTGCTCCTGCAGAGCTGTGTGGGCAGCAGGCACATGTGAGCAGACCCCCACTAGGAGCCTCCATGTGGGATTTTGGCAAGGCAGTGACTCCTGGGAGCTCAGTGTGACTTTCGGCAATGAAGCCTGAACCACGAGAAGTCTCCCATGTGGGTCTCGGTCCCAGCTGTCTGCAAGTGTGATGGGCATGGAAGAACAGCTGGATGGCCAGGAGGGGAGCCTGTGACTGCCCCAGTCCCAGCATGGAGCTGCTCCTGAGCACTCTCCAGGGATTTGGAGTTGGACTATACGATGGCAATTTGTTGAGCCAGCAGAGCAATGGCAGGCTCGGGTGACTGGAGGCATCTGGAGAGCTTATGAGGTGTTAGTGTGACAGAAATCCCCCAGCTGAGCTGTCTGGTGGCTTTTATTTTTCTCCCCCTCAAAGATCATTTTAATCAGATACTGTAATTTGCAGAAAACTCTGACTCAGGGTCCCTCAGGGAGCTGCAGCACACAAAGGAAAGGGACTGGTCCCCCAGCAGGCTGGATCTGTACATTAGGTTTCCATTTAGGGTGTTCTTTTCCTCATTTCTCTCCTTCTAATCACTAATAAATTAAATATGTTACAGTCAAGAGCAGGGGGCAAGTGTTACTATCTAGTGCAGTGCTTTGCTTTTGGAGGAAATCAGCCTGAAATGGTCACCACGTATCTCTGGATCTTCATCTTGCTTCATTTTCTGGTTGTTAACCAGATGTGTGAGTTCCCTACCTTCCACCCCAGCCATGATCTCCTATAGTTTTGGAATAGTTTTCCTAGTTTGTAGTGAGGCCCTGACACAGGTTGCCCAGAGAAGCTGTGGCTGCCCCATCCCTGGAATTTCAAGGCCAGGATGGACAGGGCTTGGAGCAACCTGTTCTAGGGGAAGGTATCCCTGCCCATGGCAGGGGGTGGAACTGGATGAGCTTTAAACTCCCTTCCAACCCAAACCAGTTTGAGATTCTATGATGCAACATCAGGGCCTTCACAAATCTGGGATCTGAGCTTCCAGGTTTTCCCACCTCTTTTTGTTTCGGGGTTGTTTTGTTTGTTTGGTTTGGTTTTAGCTGCATCACCATCTTTGAATCATGTCAGTGACTGGATTTGGTCTTACTTGTGATGAGTTGTTCACATACCCTTGAAGCTGAGAACATGAGTCTGGGGAGTGATGCCTTTGGGGGCTAAGGACTAAAAAGCAGGTTTTGGTGGGGGAGTATGGTTGGAGAGAGCTTGTATAACCTCCAAACTGTAAAATTCAGGATGAGGAGCAAGGCCTGAAGTGTCTTTGAAGGTTATCCTTAAAACTAATGAAACAATAAGTCAGGTCAGGGAGTGGCTGCAGTTTGGTTGCTGTCTCTGAAGGCTTCATTAGCTTGAACTGACTCTATGCTTGTCCTGGAGTCCCCAGGTTCCTGCATGGCTCAGTGCAGCCCTTCTTCCCTCTACACCACCCCTTGCTGTTTGTTATTGAAGTTGTAAGCAGGTTTGTTAGAGAAAATCATAGGATCATAGATTATTCTGAGTTGGAAAGGACCCACAAGGGTCATTGTATGCAAAGCAGAGCTCCAGAAGAGTGTAGCTATACCCAGCTGAAGGGGAGGAAACCAACTCCAGGTCCTCCATGAAACCTCTCCTTAGCTCCTGATGCAGGAGCTGCCCTGCAGTGATAGGTGCTTCCACGAGGGGTTTGGAGAGAGTGGTCAGTCCAGCTTGGACCATTGCTCATGCTGGGAACAAAAAAAACTCCACAGAATTAAGTCTTGCATGGTTACCAGGTGCTTTCCTTCTTTGTGGGGTGCCCTGTTGAGGAAGAAGGTCCCTTCCTGTCCCTAAATGCTGAAGAAACACCTGGGGGATTTCATATTCCAGCAGCTGGATTGAATCTGGGGCGAGTAACTGATCTCTACTTTTGTTTTCAGGCACTCAATGGATTTGTCATTGCTGTGACTGGAGATGGCTACATTTTCTACATCTCCCCTACTGTGCAGGACTACCTGGGCTTCCATCAGGTGAGCACTATTTTCCTGGCCCAGAAACAGATGGATGCAGTCCAGGTCTGGGAAGGAGGTTCAGATGGGCAGCAAAGCTTCCCAAAGAGCAGTGGCTCCTGTGGCAGGGGAAGGAGCTGGAGTTCCAGCATTTCCCATTGAGGACTGAGAGCCAGAGCCAGTGTGAAACATCCTTGGAAGGGCTGGATAATGCCAGGAGAACCCCAGCCTAAACAGCGTGGGGAAGAGGCTGGAAAGCTCTGCTTGGCTGTGGTGAGGGAATGCTGGGGAAGCAGGCAGGTTTACCTGGACATCACTGTTTCTGCTGCTTCAGGAAATCTCTGAGCCCTTCCCAAGATTTCCCCAGGCGGATCCCCTATCTGCTCCCTTTCCCTCCTTCCTGATCCATCCCTAAAAGAGCAGCCACCCCTGGTCCTCGCTCTCCCTGTGGCACACAAGGCTTGGGGTTTGCCTGTTCTTTACACTCAATCACCGCACTTTTAGTACCCTTGAAGGGAAGCTTTTCCTCCTCCAGACACCTCTGCCAGGCTGTGCAGGAGTGGACACTGTCCCTTTGTGTCATTCCAGTCGGATCTCATCTACCAGAGCGTGTATGAGCTGATCCATGCGGACGACAGAGCCACCTTCCGCCACCAGCTGACCAGGACGGCGGCGCCCGGCAGCCCCCAGCACAGTGAGTGCCAGGGTCATCCCTGTGGCAACAGCACAGGCTCACTTGAGCAGCAAATCTTCCCCAGGAGCAGGTCTAAGCCATGAACTCGGGGTGTGCAGCACAGCTTGGAAAGCTTCATTTTCCCTTTGGTTTTTCCAGCCTTTGCCACTGAGCAGCCGCTGCTGGCTGGACACAGCGCCACGTCCAGCCCCCAGCACCTCCATGCTGACCAGCAGTCCTTCGTGGAGAGGAGCTTCACCTGCCGCTTCCGCTGCTTGCTGGATAACTCCTCGGGATTTCTGGTAACACAGCCCCATGCTGGGACACCCCTTTGGTCACCCTCTGCCCGCAGGCTGTTCCCCCAGGGCCACTTGTGTCTCGTAGGGATGGGAGCACAGCCAGTTCCCACCACCCTGTTTGCTTCACACCCTCATTTTCTAATCCCCTCTAAGGCCTTGAATTTCCGTGGGCGCCTGAAGTTCCTTCTCGGGCAGCAGAAACCATCAACAGAAAAGTCCCCAGTTGCTCTCTTTGCCATTGCAACTCTCCTCCAGCCTCTGTCCGTCCTGGAGCTTCGGACCAAGACACTGATCTTCCAGACAAAGCACAAGCTGGACTTCACTCCCATGGCCTGTGATTCCCGGTAAGTCATCTCTCACTTTCCCCATGGCAAAATTCCTGATGCTGGATAGAAAACTAGAGCTGGTGGGGATAAGGAACTTCTGACCCAGCTCCCATGGCATGGTACCTGATGCTTTTATCCCTGTTCTGCAGCCCCTCAGTAACATGGGGAGCAGGGTAACTGGGCACCAGCACTTCTGTCTGCTGTGGTTTAGCCCAGCAAACCCAGCATGGGGCAGTTTTGTGGAAGAGGAAAGGGAGGATGGAGAGTTGCACCACCAAGTGGGAGGCGTTGGCAGGGAATCATGTCTGGCCACTGTGGGAGATCCATCCCTGGTCTCACAGGGTTTCTGTGCTGTTTCCAGGGGGAAGGTTGTCCTGGGATACACGGAGATGGAGCTGTGCAGGAGGGGGTCTGGATACCAGTTTGTGCACGCGGCTGACATGATGCACTGTGCAGAACACCACGTGAGAAGTGAGTGCTGGGGGGGGCTCAATGTGTTTGTGGGGTCCCTCCCGGCTCCCTGGCACTGGTGCAGCTCTGGCCATGCTGTACCATTGCTCCTTGGGGCTGAAGTAGCTGTGATAAAGGCTCTTCCTCCTGGATGAGCTCGGGGAGCAGGCAGAGGGACAGCATCCTGCATCTCCTGCCCCCATAGCACGAGGTGGCATTCAGCCTCGTGACCCCTTGCACGTGTCACTTGTCTGTCTCTGTGGAGGAACTCTGCCTGTGCCACCTCTCTTGTGTCCCTGCCGCAGTGATGAAGACGGGGGAGAGCGGGCTGACGGTGTTCCGGCTGCTGACCAAGAGGGGCGGCTGGCTGTGGGTGCAGGCCAACGCGCGGCTGGTGTACAAAGGGGACCGGCCCGACTGCATCATCGCCCGCCAGCGAGCCCTGTCGTGAGTATTGCTGGCCCCCTTCACCTGCTCGGGGCACACGGGGGCCATGAGGGTGGAGGGAAGGAGTGGTGGGCTTGGCACTTTACAGCACTTGTTCTGCTGTGAGTGAAACAGCTCTGAGAAGGTGGCTGTGGATGTGCTCCAGTCTGGGGTGAGCCCCGGACATGCAGCCCTTCCCTGAGCCGTGCAGGCATCCCTGTGGGCTCCCCAGAGCCCCCCAGCAGCAGTGGTGTAGCCAGCCCAATCCGGCACTGTTGCCCATTTTTCACTGTAAAATAGCTAGTTTTCTCTGTTAGACAGTCTCAAGGACGATTTCTGTAAACATAGCTATGTTGTTGTAAAAATTATCTTTTTACATTCCTTTCCCATGGACACAGATCCTTTTGACGGACACTTCTTGTAACCAATATAGTTAGAGACGGAAGTGTTAACTTTCTCCAATGATCTGTGATTTCAAAAAGTGTATATAAGAATTAAACGAAAGGGGTTTCCCCCCTTTCCGCCCTTGCTCTGAACAAGAACTTTCGGACTCCAGCTCTCATTAATTCTGCGTCTCGACTGATTACCGGGATAAGCCGTAATAACGGGGCATCGCGGTAATACGGCACCCTTTTCCTCTAGAAAAGCCAGGGCAGGGCTGTGAGCTCCTCTCTTGCTGTCAGAAGGCTGATTTTACCTGGCCTGGTGGAGTTGCTCATGCTGTTTCCATCTCTTTTTCTCTTCACACCAAAGGAATGAAGAAGGGGAGGAGCATCTCCGGAAGAGAAACCTGCAGCTGCCTTTTACCTTTGCCACGGGGGAAGCAGTCTTGTATGGGAATGACCTTCCTGGGTTCTTGGACTCATTCCAAGCCAAGGAGGAGTTGCACACACAAGCAAAGTCTCGCTCCAAGCAGCACCTGGTAGACCCCAACTCTCTCCTTGGGGCCATGATGAAGCAGGATGCATCCATATACAACCCCCATGCTGATATGCCTCAGTCCTCCTTGCCAGATCTCATCCCTGACCCCGAGGGGCTGAGCCAGAATGAGCAAGACAGCAGTGCCAAGGAGGACAGTGACTCCCTCCTGGTGGTTATTGAAACCCTCTTTGAGAGGAGCAAGGTGGATGGAAACAGCTGCCAGAACCTCAGCGTGGACAACACAGAGCTGCAGCAGTGGGAGGAGGCTCTGCTCAGCTTGGGGGCAGAGGAGGAGCCGCCAGCTCAGGGGCTTGGCAAGAGTCAGGGCACCAAGGTGATATCCCGTGTAGAGCAGATGCTCCTCAGGGAGAATGCTGGGAAAAGCATGGACTTCCCACACTGCAGTGCATCCCCCTGCAATGAGCAAAGCAGTGTTGTGGCTCATTTCCAGCACTGCTGGGCACCTAATTCAGCGTTTCAGGCCCTACCACAGCCCCAGGCACTGGGCACCCGGGGAGGCCGAGGTGCTGTGGTCTCTGTTAGCTCTGAGGGCAGCTCTGCCCAACCAGAGCAGCAGGTCCCATTTAACCCAGCCGGGCTGGTGGCAGGGACTGTCCCACTCTCCAGCAGCAAATCCTCTGTAGCACTTCAGCTGGCAAGCCAAGCTTTTCAGGCAGAAGTTACCCCCTCTGCTCCTGTAGATATCACTGTTCCTACTGCTCAGAGTCAGCCTGGGTGCCAGCTGGTGGGCTCGAGCTGCCCACGTCCATTGCACTCACACACATCAGTGACTCGGTGGCACAATGTTCCCCTGCAGGCAAACCCAGCCAGTTGCCCATCAGAGGCTTGGATGGCCATAGCTCTGAAAGAGATGGAAGCTGCAGGAGCACACATGGAGACCAAAACTCTGCCGGCTGGCAGCCCCGAGAGCGACTCAGGGGCTGGGCTGTGGTTGCCACGCCCCTCCCGACCTGCTCCTTGCCCTGCCCAGGGCTTGCGGGGGTCCTTGTTCTCCAGGGGTAGGAACCTCCGTGACGAGGAGGCTGCTCTCCCTGCACAAACATCAGCACCCTTAGGAGCCAGCCAGCTGTCTGGAGATGGCAGCTTCCCCAAACAGCCCCTGATACCCCATTTAGAGCCCAGCTTTTCCTGGGAAGGGGAGCAGGCAGTGCTCCGAGAGGACAAGTGGTTCTTGCAGGACCAGTTGTGGCTCCCACAGGCTGGGGCAGCTCCTCGGAGAAGCGATGGAGCAGTCCCAGTGCAACACAGCAGGCTCCTGCTGGGCTCCAGCACGGATCCCAGCACCCACCAGATGGACTGCCTTGTGGTGCCGGAGTGCCAGTATGGAAATAACCCTTTTAGGCATGAGAGCAACTTCCTCAGGGATGCCTCTAAAGTACCCGTTTCCCAGCAGCTGGGTGCTTTGCCTTGCCCCAGTGAGAACCACCCTGGGGCACCCAGTACCTCACCAGGCTCAGTTCCAAGGTGCTCAGCAGCTCTCCCTGTGAAGGTGGGCACAGGAGCACCCCCATGCTCCGGGCAGGGCCCTGGCTGCCCATCAGTGCCCTTTGCAGGTGGGCAGCCACTCTGTGCCTGTGAGATCCAGCTCAAGGTGAGGTGTGAGGGCTGCAGGACCTGAGGAATGCCTGGCTCATGTGCAGGGAGCAAGGGGTGCTGCCAGGGGCTGCAGCCACACCATCCTTTGTTGGCAGCCTGACTTGAAGTCTCACTGTAAACTGGGAGCCACGTTTTGGAAAGCCACCAGCAGCTGTGAGCTCTTCTCGTGCCTGCAAGTGGTCTCTCAGGATTTTGTCTTCCAGTGCTGTCAGGCAGTCTGAGATGAAGGGGTTTGGACTCTTTTTTTCCTCATGAGAAGTCTTTCAGGGAGATGCAGCTGTGACATTGGGGAGGTTTGTGGGCTCTTGGGGTCCAAGGGAGAGCACTGCTTGCTGTCACATCCATATGCTTGGGGAAGGCTCTTGCAGCTGGATCTGCTGCCTCACAGGCAGGTAGCACTGACCTGCTGTTTGTCAACAGCGTGGTCTCCTTTCCTGTGTGTGTGGATCACTCTTGTCATGTTGCTGTTTGGTCCCCTGCCTGAGCCCCTCTGCTCCCTCCCTCCTGTGCTCTCCATCTCCTCCACAGATGACCCGATTCCTTTAAAAAAGGGGGATGTTACCAAGCACTTTGAGAAGCTCAGAAGCATTGAAAGGTCTTGGTGGGGAGTGGAGTTGGTGAGAGTGGAAGCATCTCAGGACTTTGGGCTTTCCAGCAACTTTTGTGGGGAATTTGGGAGAGGTGGGTACCAGGCTGTTGTGACCTTTCTGGGATGCAGGGTGGGGAAGGTCCAGCCAAGCTCCCCCTGGGTTTGTCACGGGTTTGTCCTTGCCTTCCTTTCGTGTGCTCCCCAGTTCTGTTGGACAGAGGAACAATGGGGTTTCCTCCTGTGGTTTTGTTAAAGCAGTGAAAAAGAAAGGCAGAGGGGATGCAGTGGTTGCTGGCTGCCTCTCCACTTTGGACCCACTTTGTGGCCCTTAAACCATCATCCTGCAGCCCAGCACAACCACTCTGTTGAATTCTCTTTCTTTTCTATATTTGTAACTGAAGATGCAAATTAATTGTTTTTTCCCCCACCGTGGGGCAAATTCTCCCAGATCCATCAGGGAAACCCACAGAAAAAGCAAAGATGGGGAGGTTGTGGTTGATATTTGAGACCATGCTGGCTTGCAATGTGGGGGTCAGAGAGATCAGAGTGCTTGATAACCTTCACACCTTCCCCATATGCACCCATCATCCTGAGCATCACATCTGCCTCACATACCAGTATTAAACATTTACCAAGCAAATTAAATCAGGTAATGAGTGCAGGGCCAGCAGCAAGCCCGCATACCCTGGTGGAGTGGCCTTGTCTCCCTGGATCTCTTCCTTCATGTCCAGCTTTGCCTTGCTGTGCCATGGGACTTGGATGGGACTTGGGAAAAGTCAAACTGGGAGCAGAGCGTGCTGGACCCCTCCAAAGGGCCCTGGAGGAGCACCTAAGATGGGGCAAGGAGTGGATGATCTCAACCCAAAGAGCAGCAGGATGGACTCTGCTCACCAGCCTCTGTTGTCCTGGTACCTGTGAGACGGTGGTGGGGGGTGCCAAGGACTCCTGGTCCTGCAAGAGCAGCACCTGGGGGTGAGCACCCACTTGGGGCTGTGACAGACCCCCCCGTGGTC
>VZRZ01007313.1:171241-191512 GCA_013398175.1 Climacteris rufus
TTTTTTGTCTTCCTTCCCCTCCTAGGAATTTTGTGTCTACGCCCCTGGTATTTTGCATCCCCCTCCCCTCGAATATTTTGTACTTTTATCCCCTTGAGTTTCATCTCTTTTCCCCCAGAATGTTGGTTTCTTTCCCCTAGAATTGCCTTAGAATTGCTTTTTTTTCCGCTTCCTAAGCCCGCGTTTCCTTGCTGTGCCATCTCCGGCTGCCAGGCTTGGGCTGCGTTGTGCCCAGCACTCCCTTGGGATCGGAGGGATCTGGGAGAGATGAAGTTGATTTTGTTTGTGGGTTCCGCTGAAGTAGAAAATTTTGGTTTATCCTGGAGCGTTCCTGCAGCCCCGAGCTGAGGCAGAGCCTTGTGCTGCCCGGCTGGGAAGTTTCTCTGTGGAAGTGACTCCTTTTCCACTCTGTTATGATAAACCCCGTGTGCTGGCAGTGAGTAATAATTCCCTGTGATGTGATGTGCTTACAGTTTATTTGGGAACCTTTTATTTTTGGGACTCATTCTGCTGCGCTGTTATTGTAATTAAGAGGAGCCTGCAGCAGGGTATTGAAGCATCCCTGGATTTTCCTGGTGAAGCAGCAGTGGCTCGAGAATGCTGCACATGGCCACAGAAACACCAAAATTTCTAATTTTAAGTCAAAATCATTGAATATATTCAATGCTTCCTTTTTATTCCACTCTGTTTTAAACCCTGCTTGTGGGGTTGGCAAGTGGGTGAGCTGGAACAGGAGTGGCCTGGGAGAGTTGTTTGCCTTGCAGCATCAGGTCAGGCTGTTGGGCTGTGTTGGCTGTTTTCCGTGCGGGTTTTGTCCTGGAAAGGATTTGGAATGCTATCGGTGAGGATGCTTTGAAGCACAGGACCGGCGTTGTCCTCATCTTTTGAAGACTCCCGATGGGAATACGTGTGTTCCTGGCTTTGGAAGTGCTACAGCAGGAGTTGTTTTGCCCACCTCTCTCGGCTTTGAGGCAGGTCGCAGTAATTCAGGTGTGGCAGAGAAGGCGAAAAGCTTCATCCTTTTAGATGTAAATAGCGATTGTAGACAGCTGTGAGTCGTTCCTGATGCTCTAAAACAAAATAACAACTAAAAAAGAGTCCTTAAAATGAGCTCTGGACAAACTCAGCTACAAAGCAGTTGATATTAAGTGACTTTTTTTATGAATGCCAGAGTGATGTTGTGCTCCAGCAAGCCGTGCTGAAGCTGAGATAAAGTTCACCTTAGCAAGGCTCCTGTTCAAAATACTCTGTTTATTCTTCCTCTCCCTTTTCTTTGTTCTTTTTTCTTGGCTGCCTACATATTCAGGACTTTTTTTGCCTTGTTCTGTCAAGGAGCAGGGTTAGGAGGGGCACCTGGAGTCTGGTCGCTACTGAGCCGGGAGGGCTCCTTCCTCAGCATCCTTGGAATTGTAAAACAGGATCCTGAGGAGACAGGTTTGACTGCACAAGTCCTGGGTGAGGTCGGGTCAGAAAACAGGGGTCTGGGGGCTTTTTGTGTTTGTTGGGAGCAGCCAGCATCTCCCAGAGCTGTCAGGAAGCAGCTTGGAAATGGGCAGTGTAAACCCTGGCATGGACCGAGGAGGAGCTCACACCTCCCTTGCTCTGCTGTGTCTCTGAGTGCTCCCTGATCAAGGGAAAGCAAGGACAAAAACTGGGATGTGCTGCCATGGATTGTGAGGAGAAACAGCTGGAGCAGGTCTCAGGTGTTGCCCATGATCACTGACAGCAATTCACCCAGCGGGTGAAGCACCAAGTGCTTCCCCAGCCAGAATAAATAAATAATTGATTTATTAATTATTAATTGGTTTTAGTCTTATTTTGGCATCTTGGTTTATGCATAACTGTTGTATGGGGAAGTTTGTACGGGTTTAAAGGTCTTTGATTTTTTTTTTAAAATACATGTTTTTCCTTGGGACGTAGCAATTTTTGTACTTTAAATGGCCTAAAGTTAAGCTGTCCCTGTTGCCTCTCTGCCTGTCTGGGGGCACAATTAAAGGCCTGCAGTTCAGTGACAGGCATCAGAGGATTTAAGGCTGCTCAGTGTTCTGTTCTTTAATCTTTGGAGTGGTTTAGAGATCATCAAATGCTGTCTTTGCTAAGCAGGGTTATTTACCAAAACAAACCCCTCTTCAGGCTGATGATGCTGGGCTGGTGTCTCTGCTGTGTCTCTGCTGCCACCCTGATGCCAGGTGGTGGCTTTCTGCAGGTCTTTGGAAGTGCAAAGGACAAGAGCAGGAGTGTGTGTGATTGTCTACTAATTCTGCTCAGTTTCTGTGGACTGGCAAATCTCTCCAGTGTAACAAACCAGGAAGCAGCTCAGTGCCGGGTGTTTGCCATGTGTGTTCAGCAACTCTGGGGAAGGAGGGATCTTAGCCAAGATCTCCTCCTGATCTGTGGCAGGGTGGAAGAGGCTTCTTTTGTGATGGAGCAGTCCTCTGTGAGATTCCCAGGTGCCTTTCTCTTACCCCATTGCAAGCCCAGGTACACCCAAGTGCTTTCTGCCCGTGGGAGCACTGCTTACCATGAAAGAGAGGAACTTGGGTGGGGGAGCAGGGCCATGGGAGGGATGGAGACACTGGGAGAGGTATCCTGCCAGGGAGCTGGGCTCATGAGGTCCAGCCCATCCCACATCCCATCCTGCTGGAGAAGCAGCACTGACCAGAACCCAGCACCGTTAGCCTGGATCAAGACAAACCAAAACAGCTGAGGTTGACTTCCAAACGGAGGGTCCTATCCAAACATCAGTGCCAGCTGACTTAAGGGCTTGTACCTTCCCCTTTCCTATCCAGGTCTCTTCCTCTACAACAGTTCTCCCAATCATCTTACTTTTCCTCCTTGGTGAACAAATATTTTTAATTCTCATTCACTACCTTAACCTTCCTCCCTGCTCTGCAGGAGGCTCTTTCAGCACATGGGGTTTGGTAGAGATGGGACTGTGCTGCAGGGCACCTCCCTCTACCCTACCCCATGTCCTGATGTTGGTGGCCCTGCCACCTCTCCGGGGTGTGCACACTGTGTCACACCAGCTGTGTGCCAGCAGCTTATCCCGGCGGTGCCTGCCGGGGCTGCTCCCCTCTAATCCCTCCCAGTTCCTCCCCTTGGAGCGAGGGCCCAGCAAACACTGCTGGCTGGTGGAGGAGGGGTCCCCATCCCTTCTGCCTCCCTCACCTTTGGAAAGGGAGAGAGAAGGGAAGATGCTTCAGGGGAAGGTTTGCTGCCTCGCTGTGCGTGAGGATTTCTTATCGAAAAAGGAAGATGCCTCAAAGGCGCCTTGTCATGTGGCTGTCGGGTACCATCTGTGTTGCTTGGGCCACTTAAACTCCTGGTGGGAGGTCAACTGGCAGATGTCAGAACGGGCAAGGGCTCAGTTTGGAGAAGTGTCTCTCGCAGTTTGTCCCTGCAGCTTGCTGGGAAGGTCATCCCAGCTGTGCTTCCTGTCCTACAGCAAGCCTGGCCCTTCTGGTGTGTGAGAGTAGCCCCTGCTGAACACTCACAGCTGGGTGTCCCCAGGGTACCCTGTGCCTGTCACAGACCTCTGCCCAACATTCAGCAATTGACCTGTGGCCTTTGTTCATGGGATTTCTCTTGAGGCTCGGAATCAAGTCTGGGATTTATGAACTGTAGGAAGAGCAGTAGGAAAGGTTGGTCCATGGTGCCAGGAGCTGCATGTTTCAACCCCACAGCAGTGGGTTAACCCTGCCTTGAAGTGGGAATCCTTGGAGATGCAGATGCACCTCTGCCTGTGTGCAACATCCTGCCTGGATTGCTGCATTTGCCCATTTTGGGGGCATCACTGGGAGGAGAAGAGGAAAGCACCCTGGTGTGTGTTGTGGCCTTAGAATTTTTAGGCTCCAGATGGATTATTGGCTGCACAGTCTGTGATTGTGGATCAGAGATTAGGTGTAGCTGTTAGTTTGGGCTGTGTGTGGTTTTGAGCTCTGCCTGGGTCTGTTTTATGCAGAAATTTAAGGTTGTGTATCCAAAACTTGAGCAGTTTGCTTCTCCCATGCATTTTGAAAAGATGACACTCACTCCAGTGGGTGTTGAGGGCTTGGGGGTGCTCCCAAATTCCTGTTAAAATCTAGATGGCTGTTGTAGGATCGATGTGCAGCCTGAGGGCTGAGCCTCACCCTTTGAACTGTGATATGAATCCAGACTGTTACTGCCAGATCTGTGATGGCTCAAAAAGTGCTTGAGCTGCAGTCAGGTCAGATTGGAAAAATGTTTTTAATTATATCTTTATTAGAGACTGTATAACTGTCGTGAAACCTCTGCATAGGGATGAGGGCTTGGGATGGGATGTGTGGGACTAAGGTTGCTCGTTCCCTCACTTGTCTGCCTTCCCTCCTTCTGAGCTGTTTGGCCAAGCACTGCTGAGAGCTGTAGCAGTGAAGCTTCAGGGAAGGTTTAAGGAAAATAAAGCCTGGTCCTCTGATCACCCTACTCTCTTAATTGCCTAGGTAGTAAGCTGACCTTGGAGGAGCAGCTTAAGCTGGAAAGGTCTTGTGACTTCCCTTAGGTAGGCATTTTTCCTGCTGCATGCTTTCCTTGCCAAGTATTTTTTCCTGACTCTCATGGGAGTGGCTGGTTGGAAGCTGTTGGAGCTCCCTGGTGTTCACAGGGGGCTCTTGGTGGCTGCCTGCTCTGAGGCCTGTGAGCAACTGGGGTGTCTCAAGGGTCCTTCAAAGGGGAGCAGGATGATCCTTCCTGGCCTGGTGGAGTGTGTCCCTGTCCGTGGTGTGGTAGAGTTAGATGGTGTTTAAGGTCCCTTCCAACCCAGGCTTTTCTGTGGTGGACACCAAAGCTCCTGAGGGATGAGCAGTGGGAGCAGGAGTGTTCAAACAGCTGTTGATGCTGCAGGAAGAAGGGAAAGCCTGGCAAGTCCTTGTCATCTTTGTCCTTGTTTCAACTCCTGCATGTGCTTCTCCCTTTGAGACCCAAGTGACACGACCTAAAGCTACATGTAGTCAAGGCCTCTTTGCTTTTAAAAGCGCAATAAGATCTTTTAAGAGGCCATTCATTATTAACCATCCATGTTCTTGGAAGGTGGTGTATCCTCAACATTCAGGCAGGGATAAATAATTCATCTGTTTAATGAAATTTTTTGCCAAGAGGGAGCTGTGGCAGGTATTAAGTTAAGTAAAAAGTATCCATTACGAATAAGCAAATGGAAGTATTTGCCAGTTGCTGGAAAATGGGCTTTGTACAGCTCTGATGAGAACTCAACTGATGTCTCAGCAAGGCAGAGAGGAGATGGCTCTGCTGCTTCATGTCAGCAAATCTGTGCCCACTTCCCTCACCATTTCCATGATGTTTTCTAAATTTCACATATTTTCTTTATTTGCCATAAAATGCAGGAAAACAATTGTGAAGGGTTATTTAGTGTGAGAGGGGTGTAATGAGCAGCAGAGGTGCAGGTCCCTCTGCCTGTGAGTGTCTCAAAACTGGAGAGGTGGGTGGGAAAGGGAGATCTGGAGATACTTCATGGTGAAATCCATACTCCCATGAATGAAAGACCAGCTTTTCAGGGAGTTGCCACAAATGATTGAAAGAGAGAGGTGGATAAGAGGCAGTTTTATTAATAAACCAATCAATCCTTCCCCCAGAGAGTGGCTGATACATGCTGGGGTGTTGAGCCCTATGGCAGAAGTCTGGCAGGGAGCACCATTACCAAAATACCCCCCTCTCCAAGACCTGCTCAGACTGACAATGGCCATGCAGATAGCCCAGTCCTTGCCTGCAGCTCTTGGAGAGCCATGAAGCAGCTTGGTTTCCTTCTCCTGCTTCTGCATCACCACATGGAGCAGGTTTGGGATTGAGTTACCTCGTCTTCCTTCTTCATAGTCAGGGGCTGATGCAAAACTCTGCTCCCACTAGGAGCTTTTGCCATGTGGAAGGAAGGGGGCTGGGAGATATCCTCTCAAAAATGTTAATTCCTGCTTGGTGGTGCAGAGATTTCCCAGGTCTGCAAAGCCCTGGCAGGTTCAGGAGTTCACTGGCAAACCTGGTAATCAGTGAGGTGTCCCTCCAGCACCACGTGAAACAGCTTCCCAGGCTGGGTACCAGGGGAAGCACCTGGAGACGGAGGGAGGAAACCCACCCCTGTTGTTGGCCCCTCCTGCTGTCCTGGTGACAGCACAGGGCCAGGCAGCAGAGACCTGGTGAGCACCACAGGGTAGGGAGCATCCTCCTCATGCAGGGAGGCAGATGTGGGCAGGGAGCTTGTTCCTCGGTGATGAGATTTTCTTCCTCTCAGCTAAAAAGCTTTTTGTGGCAAAATAGCCTGCAGGGCCTGGCAGAAGCTGTTTCTTGGAAGAAATAGCAGGAGAGTTGTGCAAGCCTTGCTGCTTCCAGGTGACCAGCTTCTCTCTCCTCACCTTCCTCCTTCCAGCAGCAAAGGTGGCACTGGTGACCAGAGGGAGGGAGCCCAGGAAAAACCACTTCTCTCCTTTTTTCCCCCCTCTTTTTTCCTGCAAATGCCTGTCCCCAGTTACACAGTGAGGGCAAAGGCTGCACCTGGTCTTGCTGTCCCACATGAAGGTGAGTGCTGTGCCATCGGGGCAAGTGCTGGAAGCGTATCCCACCTTTCCCGTGCTGAGCTCCAGGCGGGATGTGCGTGGCAGGGAGGATGCGGCGGTTCCCCGGCTCGTTCCGCTCTGTCAGCCCGATGTGCTGTGACAGTTCTGCTGAATTGCTGACCCCAGGGGCTGTGTGGGGCTATTTGTGGACAGACAAAGCCGGGCAGACCGGGCAGGAGGCCAGCCTGGCGTGGCTGCAGCCAAGAGCGGGTTGTCTTTGGGGGTCCTTGGGTGGCTCCAGTGGAAAAGGTGCTGTTTGCTGAAGTTCAAGGGGAAACTTCCATGGGAATTCTGGTTTATCCCTTGTGCCCCAGTGGTTCAGTCCTGTTTGGTGGCAGGCATCCCCACAGAGTGCAGCAGGCCATCTCTGCTTGTAATGTGTTTCCTCTGGCCCCACAGCCCAGATGCTGATGGCAAAGCCTTTTTTTAGGCAGTGGTTGGGATCAAGATTTCCCTTTGTGGGGGTGGTATCAAGCCATTAAACCAGCACCTTTAGCTGCTCTCCTGTCAGCCAGGTTTATTTTTATCTCTCACCTCCAGCACGGCGGGCTGCCAGCTCACAGAGGAGGACTGGAGACCTTTAATAATTCATTGCTCCTACATTTTGCTCCCAGCAATTGGAAAAGCAAGTTGCTGGAAGGGCGCTGGCACAAACCTGCTCCATCCACACCCTGCCTGAGTGTTGTGGCCACTGTGCTTTCGTGCTGCTCTGCCTGACTGCTTGTCCCTGTCCGAGGTTTTGTGCAGGGCTTCAGCCTGGACAGGGGACCCCAGATGGTCCCTTGGGGTGGGGCAGAGTGAGGCCATGGCAGCCCGTGTGTGTCCTGACCTGCAGTTGCACAAACACGTGCAGTAACCTCAATCCTGGTGTCAGCCCCTCCCTGTCCAAACAGCCCCTGAAATAGTCTGGGCAGGCTGAGCTCGGGGAATTTCCCAGACCTCCCAGAAGCCAGGGGATTGCTGCTGTATCAGGTGTTTTTCTCTAAATATTAGAACTGGGACATGCTTTGCCCTTGGTTATGGAGCAGGGTCAATCTTTGGGATGGTCCTCTGCCCGGTAGAAGAACTTTGTCCCCAAAGCCTGACCCTGGAAGATCCACCTTCTGCAGCATCTGAGGTCCTTAAGGATCTGCTCCGCTCAGATGGAGGAGCTGAGTTTCAGCAGCTGATTTGGCAAAGCCCAGGGTGAGGCAAGTGTTACAGAGCCTGGTTTTGTTTATGTGTTGGTGGCTGTTGTCTTGTGACTTGTCCATCCTCTCACAGCTTTGCCCCCTGTGACAGCTTTTGGGGGCACTAAATTGTTTCCAGGGCTCCTGTTGCCTCTGAGCCTAGGAGGTCTGTGACGCGTGTAGCACAGGAGCTGGGAAAAGCAAATCCAAGGGAGCTTTTGCTCCCCCTGTGCACTGACAGGTTACAGTGGTGCTGCAACTGGTGTCTCACACCTTTTCTTCTGGATCCCTGTGGGAATAGCTGCTTTACCAGTGGCCAAATGCTGTCCTCTGTCCTCATGGTGCTGGCAAGAAGCTTCCTGGCTTTCCTGCAAGCTCCTCTCTCTCCTGGACAGGCCTGTCATGCACAGGCTTGTTGTCTTCTTACCCTTTGAATATTATCCACAGCAGAATATCCCCAGGATTTGTTCTCTTGGGGAGGACAGAGCAAAATTTACAGGCACGTCTTTTAGTTCAACTGAGTGACAGATTTCCTCATCCGTATGGATTGTGCATTGACCACTATTAGATCTCGGGTGTCTGTGTTTGTATCCATGTGTTTTCCATGTTGTTTTTCTCCCACTGTGAACTGTGGCTTGCCTTAGTTTGGTTGAATAAACCCACTGTGTTGCTGAACTGTAATGAGTTGTCACTGGCTGAGCTGTATCCTTCAAAATGGCATATTCCTTATCCTGGAAGAGTAGGATTTGCTGCAATGCCTCCTGTGTTGGGCAGACTGCTGCGGCTGTTGGCCAGCATGTGGCCAAGAAGGCCAATGGCACCTGCCTGTACCAGCCACAGTGTGGCCACAGGACCAGGGCAGTGACTGTGCCCTTTGCTGGGTGCTGCTGAGGCCACATCTTGAAGCCTGTGCTCAGTTTTGGCTCCTCACAACAAGAAAGACATTGAAGGGCTGGAGCACAAGTCTGATGAGTGGCTGAGGGAGCTGGGGGGGCTCAGGGGGAACCTTCTCACCCCCTACAACTCCCTGACAGGAGGGGACAGCCAGGTGGGGGTCAGGCTCTGCTCCCAGGGACAAGGGACAGGACCAGAGGAAATGGCCTCAAGTTGTGCCAGGGGAGGTTTTGTTTGGATATCAGGAAGAATTTCTTCATCAAAAGGGCGGTCAGGTGTTGGACCAGACAGCCCAGGGCAGCCTGCCCAGGGTGGATTCATTGTCCCTGAAAGTTCTTAAATGACGTGTGGATGTGGCACTTGGGGACATGGTTTAGTGGTGGGCTTGGCAGCACTGTGGGAATGGCTGGGCTTGATGATGCTGGCAGCCTTTTCCAACTTTAACAATTCCATAATTCTCTCATTCTGATGCCTACCTGCTTTAAGTGTTCCTTTAACTGCTTCTTACTTGTAGGTTGTTAAAGGGGGGCAGAAAGAGTGGGGGGAGGGGGGTAAAACCCCAAACCAGAAGAACTGATAGTATTGAGGGGTGGGTAAATGTCCTGTTAAACTTGGCTCTGCTGAGGGGTGAGGCAAAGGGCTGTGGCTGTATGGTGGCTTCCCCTGGCACAGCGTTGTCCAGCTTTGTAGGCAGGTCCACATTTCAGATGTTGTGGTGGTGGCTTGTGTGTGTTCCTGCAGCACTGATGTCCCTTTCCTTTGTGCAGTTGCTCTGAAGAACCATGATGCCACAGAAGCCCAGAGGGATGGAGACTCTGGAAACAGACCAGCTCTGGGCTCAGCAGCAGTGCCAGAGGGTGAGCTGCTCCTACAGGTTAGTGCTCCTCACAAATGCCTTCAAGGAATCTTCCTCTTGTCCCCCTTCCAGCTCCTTTGAGTTTTACTCTAAAAACGGGCTGTTGTGTTACCGACTTCAGGTGTTTTGTGATTTCATGTCTAGCTCGCTGTGCTTCTGATTAAGCAGAGGTTTAAGACCTCCAAAGATCCCTGGGGCAGGAACTGTGTTGCTTCTCCCCTGCCTTTCCCATCATTCCTGAAAAAATTGCCATCTGTCAATAGTCCATATGTAAGAAACATCTTGGTAGAAGCAGGATTTCTGAGCATGGAGATTCATCTTTTCTGCTTCTGTAAATGTGCTGTAGGTTCCATAAGGGAGCCAAGTAGAGCAAGGTGTTAGAATGTGGTTTTCAACATGGGCACACTGATCCTCACTTGAGGATATTGTCCAAACACTGGTGAAAATGAGGAAGAAAATATCCTGGAAGTGTTCCCTGATTTTGAGGAGTTGATGTGTGACACCCCGTACACAGATAGGTGCTGATGGGCTGTGTGCCCATACCAGGTACACAGGGTAGGTGGGTGTATCTTGGGGTCTCTGTTTTTCCTGAGTTGGCTCCTTTGGTGATGCTGGAGACAAGGCTGGTGATGCTGCAGCATGGTTGGCTGAGCCTGCAGCTCCCGTGGTTCATTCAGAGACACCAGGAGATGCCCTTCTGTCCCCAAACTGTGCGTGGTGAATAGGGAGAGGCCGGGCCCTGGCAGCGCGGGGTCCTGCCAGGACACAGGTCTGCCCTCCCTGCCTGGCACCCGGGCACAGGCAGCAGCACTGTCCCCTGCCTGGCTGTGCTCCAGCACGGGGTGAGCGTGCTGGGCAGCCCCAGCTCCTGTCCAAACGCTCACTCAGCAGGAAGTGTAATTACTGTCCTGCTCGAGAGCTGAGGAGGCAGGGTCTCTCTCTAGTGAGAGAGGTGCTAAAACCAGGCTCGTTAGTAACAAAAAAAACCTGAGGGTTTTCCTTCAGGATATAACAAAACTGCTCAGCAGGGCTTGCTGGGGGTTGATGTCTTGCTCATCAACTCCTCCAGAGTTGGATGCCATCCTTTGAGGTACCAAACTAGGTGTTAAAAGCTCTAGGAATATCTCTCTCTGGAGTCCATCTCTGCGATTCTGGATGTGGCAGGAGCTCAGAATCTGCCTTCATGCCCCAAAGAAACACTCCTACATCTTTATAAACCTATTTCCAACTACTCTGTCACCTCTGATGGCCAAACTTCCTTTGTCTCTTCATCCACTCTGATTCCTCCCCTCTCTTCGTCTGAAGCTGTTCAAAGGGTTAAAGTGCATTTGGCAGCACTAATTAACCTCTGCAGCAGATTCCCACACACTGAGATCAACCCCAGTAAATAGAGAGCGTTTGTGCCTGGAATAAAGGGAAGGAGAGGGGGGAGAAACACCGACCTGGACAATGAAACAGGAGTTGGCAGCAACAATAGCTGGACTTGGCTGAGACTACACACCAGACCCTAATTAATCCTGATGTCTATACATTATGAAGTGGGGGAAGAAGGCCAGGGCTGGCTACTGTGGCTTCCCTTCCAGGTTAGTGGTTTTGGCTCTGAAAAGCCAGAGGGTTCCTGCTTTGTGCTGGCAGTGTCCCCATGGGGACCTGTTGCCCTCAGGGAGGAGCGGCCACGTGGTGGTATGGGGACAGTGAAAGGTCTGGGCTTCTGGAGAGATAAACCAATGATTTTCATGGGTTTTCACTGCCTTTGCACCATGGGCTTGAAGGTGTCTACTGGATGTCTATCAGGATCATTTCAGAGTTGGGGAAACTGAGTTAGAGTTGGGCCCAGGGAATGCTCCTGTGGGCCTGCTCTCAGCCCTATCAGGGGGATGACAAAGTCTTCAAACCGCTGGGCTCTGTGCCACAGAGGCTTGTAAAGGTTGGTGCTGTGCCTGCAGCACTTCAGGATGCTTCCCTGGATCCTGCTAGTGCCTGTGTCAGCAATTGTCTTCAGCCTGTCTGCTCCTGCCTGGTGCCAGAGAGCAGGGATGAAAAGCCAGGGTTCCTGGGACAGTAGCTGCACTCCCAAATTGGTAGGGAAATTCCTGTGTGCCTTCTAGTCTGCTCCAGGTGCAAAGGACACTGTCAGCCAGCGCCCTGGTTCTTTCTCCTGTGTCCTGTCCTGACAGCCTGGGGCTGCTAGCTCAGGGAAAACACCCAAATTTCCTCCCAAATTTATTAAACTGGTAGGAATGAGCCCCACTTGAGGAAGGCAGAGGCTCTGATCATTCCTGCCAGGAAATCCAGTGCTCCCTTGAATGTTGACTTTGCAATCCTGGAGCTTGAGTGGATGGAAGGGCCAGTGAACTGTAAAATATGTAAGTGTGTAACATTAAAAATGCATCAGAAACTTCAGATTGATGGCTGCATTTGCTCTTTTCTGTGGAGAGGGCTTGGGCCTTCAAACCTGCACGAGTGAGGCAGCTTTGGGTATTTATTTTGTGAAAACAGAGCACAGCGTTCAGCCTGATGGGATGGGGGATGTGCATGAACCAGGTAGTGCTCCAGAGGAAGTGATCTTGGAGGGATTCTCCAGCCTAAATGATTCTGTGATTTATTTGCTGGACAGAGAAGGTACTCTGAGGTCACCCAGAGATTCTGTGGTTTTCTCCCAAGTTTAGGAACCAGACTCAGCCTGTCTTCCCTCCTGCTTTGGAAGAAATTGGCTTTTTGGAAATCAGATATTTTTGCTATGGTTTCAAATCCAAACCCTTATGCTTTTGCTTTTGCCTTTTCTATTTCCACTGGCTGAGGTTCTTTCAGTGCTGGCCACCTTGAGGAGGGAGTAGGCAGTAGAGACAGCACTTTCCTCAGCTTTGCTCCTTGCCTATGGACAGTCCAGGCACGCTGTGGTCCTTCTCCAGGCCACAGTCAGCTGCCAAGACCCTCAAGGCTGTAGGAAAGGCTCATTTCCACCAGAATGGACCGGTTTCTGGCAGTGTCCACTTTCGTTCTGCAAGCACTTTGGAAACTTTTATTTGTTCTTCTCATAGGATGAGGATAAAAAGCTGAGTCTGAGTGAATGCTCCCAGGATGGAAGCAAAGTTTTCCATCAGTTTGGATTAGGAGACACTCAGATGTATGGTAGAGCTACGTGACTTTGGAGAAACCATCTGTGGTGGCTCAGCTGCCTGCCAGCAGGGCCAGCCAGGCCCTGGGTGATCAGTGTCCTGCTAGAAAAGAGGTGTGAGTGTGGCATGTACCTGCTGATCTCCTCTCTCCCACAGGCACTCAATGGCTTCGTGCTGGTGGTGACATCAGAAGGGCTGATATTTTACTCCTCACATACAATTCAGGATTATCTGGGATTTCATCAGGTTGGTGGGACTCTGACTTGCTGTGAAGAGTCGATTTTTCCCTCGTGGTGGAGAATAGCCCCAGGGAGAAGGCTCTGCAGGGATCACAGGGTCTCAGGGGGCTGTTTGGGGCTTTTCTTTGGTCTTCTGAATTTAGACTTTGTATTGGCAGGTGTGGTCAGTGGTAGGTGACAAAGGACCTCATCAGCCCATAGATACTTTCCACCAGCCACATTGATGGGCCATGAGGTTCATGGCCATGGTGGGATGTCTGGGGTTCCTGCCCAGTTTACCTTGGGCACTTATTCCTTTGATGGCTGCTGGCAAATCCCATAAGGCTCCAATACATTGGGCACCCAGCTAACCTGGAAGGCACTAGGGAAGTGGGACTTACCTGCAGTCCTTCAGCTACTGTGGTTTGGTGTTACCCACACACAGCTGGCTTTCTCTGACAGCTGGGGTAGATGAGAATTGTCCATGTGGGCAGAGGGTGATTGTTCTCTTGGGAATGGTGTAGTGATGGGGTGACTTTGCTGCTCTTTAGTTCCCGGATCCATGTTTGCATCTCATCCCATAAGTCAGCACTAGGATTTTGAAAGACACCATGTTATGGGGATGTCAGAGGGAAGCCATATTTGCTCTTTAAGAATGGGGAGGCAGATCAGGCCCAACATGGGCAAGGGATCCTTAAAGCCAGATGTGCCATCTGTTCCCACCAGCATCAGCTCTGGTGGAAGGTGTCCAACCTCATTTAGCCAGGCACCCATTTGAGCACCAGGGAAGCTGGGTAAGGCAAAACCAGCTGGGGCAGTGACAGGTTGTTTCCAGGTGAGGCATGAAAACTGGTGCTGGGGACAGGCTGCAGAGCTCATGGATTGCATTTTCCCTCTAGACAGATGTCATGCACCAGAGTGTCTTTGAGCTGATCCACACCGAGGACCAGCCGGAATTCAGGCGCAACCTCCATTGGGCGCTCAACCCACTGCACGCAACCGAGGGTGAGCCTTCTCCAGAAGGTAAATGTAGGCTGCCATCCTGGTTGGCATGAGATCTGCAGCTTCCCAGGAATGCTGGGAACCAGTGCCTGCCACTGCTTGCATGGGCTGACATCTGTGTGGCTCAAGCCATGGCTTCATCCAAATGTTGTGATTTTTCCCAAGCTCCTCTTGCTGTGCTCTGCAAACTGCTGTAGTGCTCAGGGTTGGGGATCTCCAGCCCTCTCTGGGGTGAATCCTTGCTTGATCCTCTCTCAGTCCCTCTCTTCCACAGTGGGGAAGAGTCTTGGCTCTTCTGCTGTCATCTACAAGCCAGATCAGCTGCCCCCAGAAAACTCCTCTTTCCTGGAAAGGAGCTTTGTGTGCCGCTTTCGCTGCCTCCTGGATAATTCCTCCGGCTTCCTGGTGAGTACAGATCCTCCACAGCAGGAGTGGGGCAGGCTCGCCACAGGGGTTCATGCCACTGCCAAAACAAGTTGGCCTTGAAAGACCCAATGCTCCTTTCTGCCACGTGCAGCACCTGCCTGTCTCAGCAAGGAGTCTTTCCCTGCTTTTCATAGGTTCGATCTCTACAGCCTCTCCACGTGGCTTTTGTTCCCCTCCTCTCAAAAACACTGAATCTTGAGCAAAAGTGTTTTTCCTCCATGTGTTCTGTTTGGTTTTTCTGTTAAAAACATGTCTTAAGACCAAGTAACATGGTATTAATCCCTCCTCCTCTCTGCTGTAGAGCACTGGATTTGGAAGGACAGATCACAAGAGGTGGTGAGGCCCTGGGACAGGTTGCCCACAGAAGCTGTGGCTGCCCCTGGATCCCTGGAAGTGTCCAAGGCCAGGTTGGACAGGGCTTGGAGCAGCCTGATGTAGTGGAAGGTGTCCCTGGCCATGGCAGGGGGGTTGGAACGAGATGATTCTTAAGGTTGTTCTGAACCCAGACCAGTCTATGATTCGATGATTCTATTTATACCAGCTCTGCAGACAGACATCTTGCTTCCTGTGCAGCTCTCCTTCCTCTCTCCCCTCTCCATCCACTTTTCTGCATGATACTGAGCTTTTCTTCTACTCCCAGGCTTTAAACCTTCAAGGCAGGCTGAAGTTACTTCATGGGCAGAACAAAAGGTCTGAAGATGGCTCTGCACTGCCCCCCCAGCTCGCTCTGTTCGCCATCTCCACCCCCTTGCAGCCCCCGTCCATCCTGCAGGTCCAAACCAAGAACATGATCTTCAGGACAAAGCACAAGCTGGACTTCACCCCCCTGGCATGTGATGCCAAGTAAGCAGCAGAGCTTCCAGTGTTTCATTCCAGACCCTGCCAGGGTGACATCCCACCCAGGCCCTGCCTCTGAGCTGGGTGTGTTCTTGGTCTCTCCAGGGGGAAGATCGTTCTGGGCTACACAGAGGCGGAGCTGCGGATGTGTGGCACTGGCTACCAGTTCGTCCATGCTGCTGACATGCTGTACTGTGCTGAGAACCACGTCAGGAGTAAGAGTCCCTTCCCTGGTCGCCTGTGCCCACCCCTGGTGCTGATGAGTGGGCTGGCACTAGGAGCAGCTCTGTTGGCTGCCATGTCAAGCCCGACAGCTCTGTCACTGCAGGGAGCTTGGGGTGCAGTGTAGTGAGGAGTATTAGTATTATATGGTGCCCCCTGTGCATGCCAGCCGTGCCGCTGCTGTGACCACACCTGCTTGTCTTGGCTGAGAGGGCAGTGTCACCAGAGGCAGCTGTGCCTCTGGTGACAGCCCTGGTGCTTCCTCCTGGCAGTGATGAAGACGGGGGAGAGTGGCCTGACGGTGTTCCGGCTGCTGACGAAGGAGAACCGCTGGACGTGGGTGCAGGCCAACGCGCGGCTTGTCTACAAGAACGGCAAACCCGAGTACATCGTGGTCACACAGAGACCCCTTGTGTACGTGGCCGGGCTGGGATGGGGACAGCCCGGCTCTTCCTGTCCCTCTGGGCCCTGAGCAGAGCAGGATGTTGGATTCGTTGTTGCTTATTGTTCCTTTTAAAGGAGCAGCCGTGGGATACTGTGCTGGGATGCTGTTCAGCCACATCCCCCTCTGCAAGGCTGCCCTGCAAGTACGGGGAGCTGCTTGGTTGTGCTGCAGATGTGTGTTCTTGTATGTGTGTGTATTTGTGTGTGAGTGTATGCTTGCTGTAGCAAAGGGGCTTTGGCTTGCAGGGATCACTATTATCCACTGCAGAAGCACTTTGTGGGGTGGGTTTGTGCACTTGTAAGCCACAGTCTCCTCTTCCTGCCCTGCAGAGATGAAGAAGGAGGAGAGCACCTTCAGAAACGGTCCATGCATCTTCCCTTTACCTTTGCTACAGGAGAGGCGCTCTTATACCAAAGCGCTCACCCTCTCTCAGGCTTCCCTGATCCTTTCCAGAGCAAAAGGAAAACCAACAAGCCCAAGAAGACCTCCTGCAGCCATGGAGGGCACTCCCAGAAGAATGGCCTGGACCCCAGTTCTCTGCTGGGTGCTGTGATGCGACAGGACAAGGCAGTGTACGCCTCCCACCTGGCTCCCACTCCTAACCCTTCCTTCAGCAGCAGTTGCCACCTTGAGGATGTGTCCTTGCCAGATGCAGGAAGAGGTGCTTGGAATATGGACGCTGCTCCAGTTCCTTCAAGGGGGAACAGCCTCAAAGAGGACCTGCTGGATTTGCAGCAAGAGGACCCTCTCTTGGCCACCCTGGACTTGCTCTCAATTAAGAGTGACGAGAGCTGTTCCAACAATGAGCTCTTCAGTGCGCTCGAAGGACTGGGCTTGAATGCTGAGGACCTGGAGCTCCTGCTGCTCGATGAGAAAATGGTGGTGGTCAATATGGACCCAGACCAGTCCCCATCCCTGAATAACAGCCTTGCCAGCAGCCAGATTCTCTCCTACATCCCCAGCCCTCTGGTGAATGAGCATGAGGGAGGGCAGCAGGTCTGTCCCCTGCCAGGCGCGTCCCTGAGCCCACAGGGAGGCACTGCTCCATGCCACACGGGGAACAAGGACTCACGGTACCTGCCACAGAGCGCAGTGCGGTCCAGCCCTGCCCTGGGCCAGCCCCCTGTTTTGCTCTGGGAACAACCCCTCCATGCTGTGCCAGGGCTGCTCCCAGAGCTGGCTGAGCAGAAAGAGCCATCCAATGGCTTGCAGTGGAGACCAGCTGGGGAGGAGACTCTGCTTCACTTCCTCCAGCCAGCGAAGGGCACCCCATGGGACAAGGCACCCAGCTCACTCCCCGGAGCCCCCTGCCCACAGGAGCCAGCCAGGGCCAAGCAGCTGGAGGGTGACTTCCCAGCCATGCAGCCCATCCAGGAAGATGCCCACCAGTCCTTCTCCCTGCCCAGCCAGTGTCAGGACCATGTGGGACCACCCAGACGGCCAAAACGCCATCACTTGCTGATGAATGGACTGTGTGGCCACAGCCCTGACTCCCCTCCGCACCTCCACCCCAGCACCAGCCCCAGCCCATGGCAGGACTATGTTTCCCCACTCCTGGGGTCTCCAGCTCAGTCTGGCTTTTATGGCATCAGCCAAAGTGTGATCTCCCAGCATCAAGGCTGTTTGGGTCCAGGGCCTGGCGTGCCACCAGAACACTTTAACCTGAATGGATTATGCAGCATGGAAGCTGCAGACAGTGGCAGCTCTCGGGAAGAGATGGCTCCATACCCCAGTTTTTTTGCCCCTTCCTACCAGCTTATTCCTGAAAAGCAGCTGAGCCCTGTTCCCTCCATGCCCCAGCACCTTTTCCAGAGCTCAGCTCCAGGACACTTTGGGAGCATCAGCAGCCCTCTGGAGACACTGAATCCCTTTGGGACACACACCTTGGTGCTGAGCCAGGAGGGCAGGCACAGGGTAAGGGCCTTTCTCTGCTCTCAGGTTCAGTGTTTTCTGTGCTGGGAATCTGCCCAACCAGTGGTAATCAACCCCTGCAAGATGCCTCAACACTGTTTTCTCTCTCTCCTAGCCCCGAAGTGGCTGTGGCTTGCCCAGCTCTCCCATGGGACTTTCCCAAGACCATCCAGCGCCGGGGAGAAGCCTGGCACCACCCTGCCAGCCTCAGCCCAGGGCAGAAGTACTGCCGGATCACCCTCACACTTCCAGGGGGGACTTCTGTCTCTAGGAGAGAGACTAGATTGGACAAAGCAGGGCTATTCCCTGGGGAAGGAGCTCCCTTCCAGCTGCAGATAGTAAACCTTCCCCATGGCTGTGCACACCCTGCCAGCGTTCTTGATGTTGGTTGCTTTAGCTCAGCTGGGGTTTTTTGCCCTTTTGTCAGTGTCCCACCATCCTGCTTGGTGTGCCATTCCTGTGGAGGTGTCCCTGGCCTGGGGAGGGGCAGTGGCAGGCAGCAGGGCTGGAGGACAGATTTCCCAGGGCACAGGAGCAAGCTGAGCTGAGGTGTGCCCATGAGTGCAATCTCATCTGTATCTCATTGTTCAAGAGTTGAGTGGCTTTTGGTCAGCTGGAGGATCACAGAGCATGGTTATCACTTGCTGTGTCTCATCCTACCCATCTGACTTGCGTTTTCAGCTGTGTTTTGCCACACTTCTGGAAAGCCAGGTTGTTTCCCTGGCTGTCACTTGGCTCCCCCAGTTTGGTTGTGCCAGGCAGGCCTGGCCCTGAAGGGCAGGTGGGTTTCTAGTGGCTGATGTCCTCCACCTTCACCAAAGCTTTGCATTTACATGCGTGATCCCACGTGGATACAAGACTCATGTGTCCAAAACAAAAGAGAGAGAAGAGGTTTTCACCTCTGGTATTAAATTTCTTGCCATCCCAGCCAGGCACCTGTGGCTGTGACCATATTGTATAGATATTGCCTGTTTTATAAGAAAAATTAGCCCTGTTTTGTGTTTTTGTGTTGCTCTGGTCCTTCCCCACCCCAGCTTTCCCTGTGTCCCAGGTGTTCCCATTGGTTAGGATCCAGATTAGAGCTCCTGTAGCAAACAGCCTGGGATTTGCTGTACTGTTTGTGATGTGCCCAGGTTGGCTGCTAAGCTGGTTTTCTCCTGGGTGGTGGCCTCTGAGGTACCTTCAGACTTCAAGTCTCAAAGTTTTCAGTTAGAAAGAGAAAACAAATAAGTATAATGATACTTAAGTACTGAGAAAGTGATATTTTCCCACAGAAAATAACTACAGCCCATGTGTGTGTATATAATACAAGTTGACAGATTTATTTTTATGCCACTCCAGGGAAGTTAGAAACAACAACTTCCCATCCTAAATTAGCATCCTGTGGAATGGGATGAAGAAGGTGTTGAAAAGATCAGAAACACAGTGACCCTATAAGAAACCTGACAAAACTCATCTCTCCCCCTGTGTGTCCAGCTTTGGCTTCATGTGAATTCCTGTCAGTTTTGTTTCAATAAATGGTTTTGGAGCTCGTCCCCTGATGTCCCCCTTGCTGGTTGTGTCTCTTCCCAATCTGGAGCATGTCAGGGTTTTGTTGGCTGCAGCCTTGGAGGCCAGGTCTTGCCACTAGTGACCTGGCACAGAGTGGTTTGGGTTGGAAGGGATCCTGAGGAGCACTCGGAGCCTTTGGGATGCTGGGCACACACAGTCCATCTGCCAGCTCCTGCCATGGATGTTTGAAAGGAGCCGAGAAATTTGACAGAGAAGGGTGAGTATATACAGAATATGTACAATATTTATACATAATATGTAATATATAAATTATATGTTTATATAGCTGCATATAGATATATTGAAATATAAAGTATATGTATTTATGAAGTCTCTATATAGTTTCTATTATGTAATAGAAAGCGTCTTTTAAGACCAACTAGCTGATACTTTCCTCTGCATTGTGTTTTTTCAATTTGGAAATTAGAATTAACACAGGTTTGTTTCTCTGAATTTCAGTGTTTCTGACATTCCCACCCCTACCTGGCACCTGCTTTTCCTTAGCAAAATAAGGCAGTTCTGTAATGTTTCTGAATTTCTGAATGAGACATGCTGGGAGCACTAGATCTTTTATGATTTCTGTGCCCTACTCTGCTTTTTCCTCCTTTTTCCTTGGAAGGAATTGGCTCTGGGAAGCGCCACATGCAGCGAGGGGGATAGAGGAATGGCACCAGAGCATCCCTGTGGCTGCAGGTCAGCGTCTGCCAATGGGCTATTGAATCCCAGATGCTGAGAACAACCTGACCACTGGCAAACTTTCTCCTTGAGCCAGGTCCTGCATGTGTGGGCAACCATACCATCACCAGATGCTCTCATGGGTTCCTCTTCCTTGCCACACATTTCCATAGCACCAAAAGCTTCCCAGCGGCCAAGGTGACCTAGGGAGCACTGCAGCGCTCCTGGCTTTGTCACCAGGGCAGTGTGTTTTAGTCGAGCACTGTTGCCCTGATTTTTGCAGTCCTGGATGTTATTATTCCCTTGTAGCTAGTTTCTCACAGTTTTCTCTGTAAACATGGCTATGTTATTGTAACTGTATCTTATCA
>VZRZ01007313.1:191916-219408 GCA_013398175.1 Climacteris rufus
AACAGACATTTCCTTTGACCACTGTAATTGAGGGAGGAAGAACTGATTTTCTCCAATGAATAGTGATTTCTAAATGGATATAAAAAAGGCGGGTCTGGCGCCCCTTCCTTCCTTCTCTTTGATCCTGGTAACAGGTGTCTCTGGCTCTTCCTTTTTGTGTTGTTACTGCGACAGAGCACAGCGTAAATCTGTCCAGTGCTGTGCCTCTGTGAGTTCTCTGGAGCAGAAGCCATCATTTCTGAGGAGGGAGGTGGCCTCTGCTCCCAAAGTAGGCTGCAACATCCATAATTCATGTCTTTCCTCAGACCAGCTGCTGCCTGTCCTCCCCTGGGCCTCATAGCATTGATTTTGTCACACTGGGCCAGCCCAGGGAGCCTGGCTGGAGAAAAACTTCCTGCTGCAGCAAAGGAGAAGCCTCCATTCACCATCCCAGCATTTGCAGCCTGCCCTGAGCTGTGGTGGTAAAAAAGGGGGGGGTCAAGCAGCTGTGCTGTTGTGCTCTTGTTTGCACACCTGGGATGAGCACGGTCGCCTGGGGCACATGCATCCCCAAGAGCTGGATGAGGCTGAGGAAGGTGTGAGAAAACATCATGGAGAGGTGTAGAATCATAGAATATCCTGAGCTGGAAGAATCACTAAAGTCCAGCTCCTGGCCCTGCACAGGACAGCTCCAAGAATGTGCTCCATGTGCTTGGATTCAGGGATGTTTTGGTGTAGCTCTAGGCTCAGCTCCATCCAAGGAAGGGCAGGAAGAGCTGTGGTGCCTCCTTGCAGCAGGGTAAGATGCATGGAGAGGCAGGAGGAGGAAAGCAAAGGGTATTTATCTTTTTTCTCTGCATCCTTTGTCCTTTACCTTCCTGCCCACTGTTTTCCCAAGTGCCAGCCAGGGCAGGGACCTGTCAGACACAGCCTGCAGCAAAAGGAGGTTCCTGCCTCAAGCCACCTGGGAGACATAACATCTGATACTGGCTGAATCCATGAGGCTGAAAGCACCAGTCCCCAGATGGCATCAGGGAGACTGGGATGTCTCCCAGAGCCCCAAGGCAGCAGAGAGCAAGGTAAATATTTCTATAAAAGCTCAGCCTGGTGTTTGCCCACGCTACCTACGTGCACCATCCATTATAGATGGGGGCAGGAGCCGTGGGCAGTAGAGCAGAACGCTTTTTGTGATGGTTCCTGCGTTAAATGGAGATGAAGGAGGAGGTGGAGAGGTGGTGTTTGTTCACACTCTGCCTGTGTCCTCTTTGCTGGCTGCTGCTCAGTGTCAGAGCTGTGCTGAGCTGGTGTGGGCCAGGGGAGAGCCATGGGCTGGTGCTGCAGCCTGGCTTGGGATGCTTGGGACAATGGGGATAAAGTTAACTAGTGTGTTCCTGGAGAACAACTGAGACACTTTTCACTATGGTTTAAATAATTTTTAAAAACCCAATTTAGACAAATCATAGTCTTCTAACAGGCAGGTGCTTCAGAACATCAGTATTGGAACTCCCACTACTGAGTTGAGTGGTCAGCCATGCACACAGCCTTCTGTGCCTGTGATTTTCAAGTACAATGAACTTTACTTAACAGTCACCTGCCTGAAAAAATACATTTGTGGATCTTTTTGCTAAGTCCAAAGACTTTCCAAGCCTGGCTGGAAAGATCTAAAAGATGGAGCATATCAGCCATCATCCTGGAGGAAAGGACCAGCTTATGTCTAGGAGGTACTTTGGAATAATGGGATTGTTCTTGCTATTATCATCATCATCATGTATTATTGTTTCTGGACCTAGGAAAGTTTGATATGGATGGGCTGAAACTTCATATTGTTTGATGAATGTGTGTGTCACAAAAAGTAATTTCAAATCTAGTGTGAAATCACAGAATGGCTTAGGTTGGAACCTCAAAGCTCATCCTGCTCCAGCCCACCTTCCACTAGACCAGGTTGCTCCAAGCCCCATCCAACCTGGCCTGGAACACTTCCAGGGGTGGGGCAGCCACAGCTTCTTTGGGCAACCTGTGCCAGGGCCTCACCCCCCTCACAGGGAAGAAGTCCTCCCCAGTATCCCATCTAACCCTGCCCTCTGTCAGTGGGAAGCCATTCCCCCTTGTCCTGTCACTCCAGACTCCTGTCCAAAGTCCCTCTCCAGCTCTCTTGGACACCCTTTAGGCACTGAAAGGTTCTAAAATAAATGTTTTTAGCTCCCGTTTAATTATTTTACACTGAAACTTACTTCAGTTTCCTTGACAGGTTTGAAAAGCCGGAGTCAGACCTCATGCCTCTGTTGAGTCTCCAGTGAAGCATCACTTTTCAGCCCAGAGCATGTGTATGTTTTATACTCCTTGTCTTCTGCTCATATATCTGTAGCCAAAGATAGCAGGAGGGTGAAGGCAGCCTCTCCTCTGCCAGTCTTGCAGCACTAGTTGTCAGGGGAGGCAAAGCTGGAGCTCCATCCTTCCCTGGCATTGATCCATGGGTGAGCACTGTCAATTGGTTTTGCTTGGGTTATGTGCAGCTGGGATGGGATGGCTCCTCAGGAATGCAAGGCTTGGCTTGTACCTTCCCTTCTCTCAGGGACTTGGGGTTGGCAGCATGACTGATTTGCACCCTCACAGCATCACTGGGTTGTGTCTGTCTCATCCCTTCTCCCGAAGCTTGGCTGTTTCAGGACAGCAGAACTGGCTTTGTGCTAAACTCTTGATTTGCTCCTTTGGTGTTGGAGCCACCTGTACCTTGTCACTTGAGCGCTGTTTCTTGGCTCCAGCCACGTGTCCTTGTCCCTGCCCCTCTCCTGACAAGTGGCCTGCTGGTTGTTGCTCCGCAGCTGTGAGGAGCTCCTGCCCTTCCTAACAGATGTGCCATTGTTATTTCATTGCTGATGTCTCCCAGATGTCTTTCCACTGAGCAGAGGAGTGTTCCAGGCTCTTTAGTGTCATGGTGTCCCACGTCTGCTTTGAGTTCCGCCATCCTCCCAGTCCTTAATTCCCCTTTTCCTGGCCAGCTGTGATTGCTAAACCCTCAAACACATCTAGGAGGACTTCCAAGCTGAACAGGTGGACTAAATGTCATGTCTACCTTGCACAGTCCTCTATAATGGTGCAGGGTTCCAGCCCCAGCTGTTGCAGCCATCTCTGGTGGGTTTGGCTCTCCAGAGGAAATGTCTTTTTCAAGCTTGCCCAAGAACAGTTTGCACCTCTGAGCTTGCTGTGTCCTTATAGGATAGTTCATGCCAGAAAACCCCTTTGGCTTGAGTTTGAAATAGCATTGGTTAAAAATCCCAGCTCAGGCTGATGGTGGCCTGGCCACACAAGGGGAAGGGAGCTCTCAAGGGAGAAGAAAATCCATTTGCACCTTGGCCCTCTGCACAGTCAATAGCTGGAATTACTCTGCAGAGAGCAGAGCCCAGCAGTGAGGGATCCAGCAAACAATGTGAGGTCTGCACACAAAGTGGAGGAGCTCAAATGTGGATTGAGCTGCACATGAACCCCAGGGACAGAAGGGACACTGAACCTGTGAGATGAGTGCTGTGCCAAGCAGCTTGGGAAGATCCTTGCTTTTGCTCGTATCTTGTTGCCTTCCTATGGGGAGGGGTGAGTGGGAAGAGTTATTTGAGTTGATTTGTGGAGCATCACAGACACATTGGGCTGAGGTGCTCTCCGGGTTGCAGTGATCCCATGTGGCTCAGTTAATCCCAAAGAGACATCAGCTCCATTTTGCCAGAGTGACTTTGCCTCTGGACAGGAGCCTCTGCTTGTCCTCTCCTGCCCCTGGAGAAGCAGGGTTTGTGGGTTTGATCCTGGAGTTTACAGATTTGATCCTGCTCTTAAATCCTTGCCTGCAGTTCATTTTGGAGGTGTTTCCCAAGGTGTCCATATTGCTGTCAGCAGTTGACTCAAGGATATTTTTCCCAGTGCAGGCAGGAAAGGAGCACTTGCAGGAGCATGGTGGGGTAGGGATGGTGCAGAGGGACTGGACAGTCCAACACGGAGAGGGGCCCTTGGGGGCTGCCTGCCAAGCACCCCCAGTGAGAGAGGGGAAGCTCAGCCTTCTCTTTTCCCTCAGCAGGAATAAAGCTCCTGCAGAGAAGGAAGCTTTGAAGAAACATGGAAGGGAAGCCAGGCAAGACTGTGGCAAGCTGGGAGAGGAACAGGCTGAGCATTATCCGTGCTGGCTGTGCTCCTGTGGAGGTAATCTCATAGTTATTTTAGTCTCCAGCTGGGATACAGCTCTGATCCCAGCTTTTGCAATATCCTGCCAAGCCCAAGCTCCAAATCTACCCTTGCTGGCTCTTAGCAAGGCGGGACTGCGTGGTGAGAACCTGCCAGCATCAATTGAGGAGAAAGACCTTTACACTGCTCCCAGTGCTGGGTGTGCATTTTTGTGCCTTGCTGCCCATTTCAGGGCTCCTAGGAAGGGGCTCTGGGACCTTGGGCTTGGTTTGTTGTTTTGGGGTTTTTTTCCTCCATGATATGCAGATTTTAAGACAAAACTGGAGCAGTTGGATCCATGCCTCCTGACACTGAGGAGTTCCTTGCTCCCTAAAACCATCCTGTTACAAACACGGGAGCTCTCTCTCATGGGAGATGCTTGGGTTTGGTCTGTGTCCTGGAAATACATGAGGAGGCTGCAAAGAAGCTTTAATCTGAGCTCCTTCCTGTTCATCAGCAGGGCTGGCTGCTTCTCCAGTAGTATTTCTCTACCACCCTTGGGTCTGGAGTAAGTTAGAAGGATCATATCTCCTGGACACACTGGCTACTTGCTTTGGGTGGCTTCAGTCTCCTGATAACTTCAGTGATGCTCCTCAAGCAGCAAGGCTCGGTTGAATCAGCTGCAACTGCTGCTGGTCCTCAGATCCCACAAGGATTTGAATCCTTGCCCACTTTCAACTGGACAGTGCTTTGATTTGGTGGGTGCTCAAAGGTGGATCAACAAACACTTCTTGGAGTTTTGTTTTGCTTCTTTGTTTTCAGGATGGAAAAGGAAAACCCAGCTGGTTTGGGGGGAAAGGGAGGATGGAAAGGCCTTGGTTTGAAGCAAGGTTTGCTTTCCTAGCCAAGTTGTTTAAACAAGAGACGTCTCTACATCCCTTGAAACAGATTAAGTGTGGCTCCAGGGGCCATTGTGGAGAGCCAGCACAGTAAAAATGCAGATTTCAGGGAAAGCCTTATGCACTGTGACAATTTAAAGTACCCCCGAAGGGTGTTCACTCAGGCAGAAACACACTTTATTTGGAGCATATTATGAATGAGACAGGAGAACAATTTGTTTGCTGGAGATGGGCAGAGGATCAATTAAGCAGAGCAGAGGGCACAGAGCAAGTCAATTTGCAAAAGGGCAAAACACAGAGGAGGTGGCTTCATCCTGTCTGGCTTCCAGGGTGTTCTCTCTGCTGAGATGGAGTTGGGGAGCCAGGCTTTGGGATCCTGAGTGCCTGTGGCATCCCTGGATGAGGAGACTTGCCTGCCCTGAGGAAGAAGCTCAGTGTTGTGTGTTGTGGGAACCCTTCCAGGGGCATTGAGGCATCCTCGTGGCTCTGCTCTTTCTTGTGGTTATCCTGATCTTTGGGGCTGGGGGCTATTTCCTAGTGTGTCTGATAGCTGTGTGCTGGGACTCAGCTGTTCTGCTGCAGGACCAGTTCTCCAGGTGATAACAGCTCATGCAGCTGTGTGGAAATACTGGGAAACCAAACCTTAAGCATTTTTGGGGACAGAAAAAGGAATGGTGCCAAGTCCATCTATGGTTTTTGGGTTGAAGGGGAAGGCTGACTACTTTTAAATTGAATTTTTCCTCTTTTTGGGGGGAGAAGTGCCTTTGCTTAAGTAGAAGGCAAAGTGCTCAGAACTACACACTGCATGCCAAAACTGAATTTTTTTTAACAGGAAAAGGAAATATCTCAAAAAATAAAGGAGTTTTACTTTTCCCACAGCCAATCTGAAAACAGCTGGGGATAAAAAGCAAGAGGGTGGTGTTAAAACTCATTGGGTGTGCATGTTTTTGTGCTGTGTGAAGGAATAGGATCTGCATGAGTTAATGTCATGACCTAAATACATCCTTCTGAAATTCGAATTTCATGACCTTAAAGTATGTCCTCAATGGCCAAAAGCACCCTTCTGAATTTTGAGAAACCATGAATCCAGCTGAGTGCTCATCAGTCAATTGGAACATGGGAACAGCTGGAAAATAATTTCAATCTTCAATGAGTGGTGGGCAACCTAGAATGGCCATGAGGTTCTTTGTGGACATGGTTTAGTGGTGGGCTTGGCAGTGCTGGGGGAATGGTTGTGCTCAGTGGTCTTGAAGGGTTTTCCAACCTTAATGATTCCCTGACTCTGTGATTGTACTGCCATCCTGTGTCACTTCCTGCAACAAGTACAGCCATTCTGCTGCTCTTTATCTTTAAGGATCTGTCCAGAGGGAACGAAGAGTTTCATTCAGCATGAAGGGCCCTCGGTTTCCTGCTAGCAAGAAACTTCTCATAGTTTTGGGCAAGACAGTGGGACTTTCTTAAAAGGACAGCTCTTCCCACGCCCTGGGAGTGCAGGTTCCCTTGTAGATCCCTCCATAACTGTCATGTTATGCTTTGTTTTACAGTTGCTTTGGCTACACTGAGATTTCAGTCCCTAAAACTCCTGCTGTCTCCCCCAGTAACTGTCCCACAAGCTTCCCCTCTGTACTGATCCCTGTGTCGTTGGAAGCAGCGACCTCCAGGCTTCAGCTGGAATCACAAACAGCAGCTCTGGAGAGCCTTCCCTCTGGGAGTCAGCCGGCTATCACTTCTCGAGCCCCCGCGCCTAACGAGCTGTGACACAGGCAAGTCCCCCTGTCTGCACTAAACCCTGGGCAAGCTGCTGCCAGAGGCAATTCCAGACTGTGGGGTTTGGGAGTAACCTTGTCAGTAGGCTGGTTGTTCTGCTTGTTTGGGTTTTGTTGCAGTCTGTTCTGAGACACGGTGACGTTGACAACAGCGATGCCAGACATTTCCCTTCGAGGTGGGTGGGGGAGATGGATGTGCCTCGCCACCTTTGCAGCAAAGAATCTCTTCCTAAAACCTCCTCTAAACCTGCCCTCTGTCAGTTTGGAGATCTGCTTGGATTTCATGGGAACGATGAGTTTTGGTGCTTTTGAACTAGTCTGGGGAAAAGCTTGTACTGGGGCAGGTGCATTCTCTCTCTCTCTCTCTCTCCTTTGCCTTATCTCAGAGAATCTCTGAGGTCTGTTCCAACCCTAACCATTCCATGATTCTGAGGTCCCTTCAGCAGGGAAAATTCTGATTTACAGTCAACATTTTGCTCTCTGTGTTTTGGAAGATATGTATGTTATACACAGGACTGGCAGGACTAACCAACATTTTCCTTTGGAAAAAAAAGAGAGAAAACTGGGTTTCAAATGCAGTGAATGTTCATTTGAGTGTTTCTTGTTTCCAGGAAAAACGTTGGCATTTTCATCAAAGTAGCAATTTAAAACATGTTTTGTATTTCAAAGGAAGCTGTTTTGGCTTTCTTTTGAGTATTAAGTGTTGAATTAGAATTTATGATGTCTTCTAGATCCTATGTCCTAAACATGGAAGCTGCAGTTGAAGCCCTTTACGGGGTTTTAATCTTTTGTTTCTACAGAAGTGGTTTTTTTTCTCCCACCTCACATAGGATCCCAAAGCTCTTTCTGTGATTGCCTTGTACTGTTTCCTAGAGTTCATTTTGTACTAGATGTGTTTGAAATCCCCAGGAATGCATCATTCCACCTTAGCAGTTAGAACAGAGTCCAAGGGATTTATAGCAAAGATTGGCAGAGATTTCTGCCTTTCTGGAGCTGGGAAGTCAGTGGGCTGGTCCCTGCAGGAAGGTCACTTTCCTGTTTTCCAGTGGAGGCAGGAGGCACGGGGTGCCCATGTTGTACCCACATAATCTCTCATACTCCATTAAATTTGTGTAGGGGTCTAAGAGAGTGGCACGAGAGTTTGATACTAACTGATTGTTTTTTTGCCATGAGCTTTTGCCCTGAGGCAAAGTCCTCTCAATCCTAAAATCTGCCATTTCCCTGGGGATGTAGTCAAATCTCTGGGGTTAGATGCCAGACATATGGCTTGGCCTGAAAATCTCACCAAAGGCATGACCTTCACTGTGTGGCGTTGTTAATTGACTCAAAAGCACCTACCCCTCTGGGGCCTCTTTTTGGAAATAGACAAATTCTCCCTGATGTTGCTCTGGGAGAGCCTCGACAAAGGCTCTTCCTATGCTTCCCAGAGCAACATCAGAGGAAGAACAGAGAAGGTGAAGGAAAGCTTAGCAGCTCACCCTCCAGCCACATTTCCCGTGGCTGAGCTCGGCATTCCCACCACATGGCTTGGTCACTGGATATCCAGGGCTGAGCTTCGATAGCTGAGGCTGTGAGTGGAGATCCCAGTGGAGGGGCTGGTCAGGGCCCTGACAGGGATGAGGAGAGACTCCTGACCAGCAGTTTTGGGAATAGCTGCCCTATGAGTCTGGTAGCTTTAGGTGAGGAGGGAGGATTGTGAGGTGAGATAGGGACCGATCTTTCCCACAGGGGAAAAGGAGGAGTCTGCGAGCTTTGATGTTCAACCCGAATTGCTTCACTGCAGAAGTTGCTTCTGCTTTTCCAAAAAATGGACCCTTGAAAAACTGAGTTGGACAGCCAAGATCAAAGCCACCCAGGGCTAGCAATTGCTTTGGAAAGCTGACACCACAGTGGAAAATGCTGCACTCACCTGGTAAGAATGGGGCTGTGAGTCACCCTGGGCAGTAAAAGATGCTCCCTGGATCTGCTGATTAGGCATGGTCCTCTGTGCTTGTGTGGGTTTCCTCAGTTATTCTTGCATTGCCCTTATGACTGTTGCTATTAATTATTGAAAAAAAGGAAGAGCCTAATTACATCAGGACAGAGAGGTAAAGGAGAGCTCCAAGATGCACACAGCCTTTGTCCCTTCTGTTGAAAACAGACTGTAAAGACCAGGTGGCCTTTCTCCAGCTTCTGTGGCTGAGGAGAACCTTAAAAAGTGAATATAAGAGAAGACAGCACACAGCCCTCTTGGAAAGAGGGGAATGATGTGAACCATTCATGGCATCTTCCTCTGATTTGATGTGACAGCAGAGCACTCTAAGCACTGTCTCAGGAAACCAAGTATAGGCAAAATGTCTGCTTCCATCTCCCCCAGCCCGTCCCCTCCAGCTATAGCTGAGATACGCCTGCAATTCGCTAACTGTTCTGTCTGGGAAAAGGGTCCATTCTCAAAAGTGTCTAAGACAGCTGGAAATGAATTTTGATAATGGCTCAAAAAGTAAGTGAAAACTCAGCTCTTCTGCCTGCTCATTTCAGGCTGGGAAGTCAATAGAAAACAATTTAGACCACTTATCCTGCAGCCTTTTGCCAAGCCACGGGCAATTGTGCCCAGCTTATCCCCACCTTTGGCATCCTGGCTGGTGCGGATGCCTTGCTGAGGCGGTACAGGCCTGCTGCGTGCTGCTGTTCCTGTGCACGCTCTGGTGCTGCTTCTTGGCATCCAGAGCCACGTTGGCAGCAGCAACTGCGCGGCCCTGCTTGAGGAGATGTTGCCCCTTCCCACAGTGGCAGCAGCTCTGCGTGCCCAGGGCTCTGTGTCAGGGGGATCTTGGCCACAGCACTGTGGCTTGGGCAGCTGCAGGGGCCTGGGCTGGCCACCAGCCCTGACTCTGCCCACTGCCCCTCGCCACCAGCACCCAGTGGCCCTCCCCACAGGGCGCCCTTGCCCTCCTTGTCCCCAGCCAGCCCAGCCAGGGCACCTGAGGCCCGACCTCGACAGCTTCTGCCACAGGCGTGGGAGAGGCCTCAGGGAAGCGCCAGAACAGCTGGGTGGCAGGAACAAGGTGTCTGCCTTGGGGCTGCTTATGGCCTCTGCTCCCCAATTCCTCAGGGCTTCCCACCACGCCAGCCCCTCAGGGTCTCCTGCAGCCCAGCCAACCTGCCCGGCAGTGGCACAGCCCCAAAGGAGCTCCAGAGGAGCTGAATCAAGAGACACCTCAGAGCCCTCAGCAATCCAGCCAGCAGCACACGGGCGGGACACAGATGGCGGTTCCTGGCTGCGAGAGGGCTTGTGGCCATCTCCGGGATCCCTGCAGCTCTGGCCTCTGCCCACCTGTTCTGGCAGAAGCGTTAAGGCTTCAGCAGAACCACCAAAGGCCAAGGAGCTTGCGGCCACTTTGCCTTCCACACCGCACTCCTGGGCAACTTGCTGAGCACAAGCACCCTTCTTCCCCTCTTCCCTGCTGCCCTCTAGGCACTGGGCACCAAAAGAAAGCTCCTGGGAGTCTGTGTATTTGTCATGGTTTAGCCATGGCTGAACGCCAAAGCTTCCACGAGCTGTTCTCTCCCCCTGCAGCTGGACAGGGGAGAGGAATTTTTACCAAGCTGAGATAAGAATACTGAGAGAGAAAAAACCCTCTAATTAAGGCAGGCAAAAACAGGCTCAAATCTTAAAAGTGATAAAGTGAATTTATTACAGAGTTAAAGGAGCAAGCAAAGGCATTTTCTTTAAACACATACTCTCACCCCACCTAAGAGCCCTCCCTCCTTCCCTCAGAAAGTAAGGAGAACTGGGGGCTTTTTTCCTAGTCAGTTCATTCCTCAGATATTTTCTCTTCTTGGCAAAATATCTGAAGGGGAGGTTGGATTTTTTCCTTCTCCTCTTCTTGCAAGCACTGTGGCAGTTTACACAAGTTGTTTTTCCCACTTGGCAAGCAGCCCACCCGGTCACTGCCGCCACTCTTCCTCCCAAGGCCAGGCTGGTCCGAAACTTAGGGTGGGGGTGAAATAAGGCTTTTTTTAGTTTAAGTGACTCCTTTCGTTTTCAGAAGCAAAGGCCTCGTTATCTGCATTAACCCACCAGACCAAAGTCACTCCTGTAGGAGTTCACCCCCTCCTGCTCCGTCGTGGGGTGGATCTCGGCTCCTTCATGGACCCTCAGGGTGCAGGGAAACACTGCATTGGTACAGTCCTTGCCACAGGCTGCAGAGATGTCTCAGCTCTGATGTTTGAAGCACCTCCTCCCCCATCCTTCTTCTTCTTCTTGGCTGACTTTACTGGTGTTCATATCTGTTGTTTCTTCTACGTGCTGTACTCCTTCTCCCTGCCTATCTACAACTACATGGCTACATCTACTGGCGCGCACCTGTGTGCTACTGTGATCCTTTCTTAAATATATTGTCACAGAGGCGTTACCTTCTTTCCTAATTGGCCCAGCTATGGCTTGCAGCACATCCATCTTCAGGAGCCATCAGAGGTAGGCCCTGGCTGGACAGCTGTAGAAGCTTTTGGCAGCTTTTTACAGGAGTCATCTTTCTGGCTCCTACCACACCCGAAAAGCCAGACCCTTTCAAACCACCACAGTATTGTGACATAGATTTTATATGTCCATGCTAAGACCAGGTCTTCCCTGCAGGCTCAGGTGGCCTGAGCAGACGGAGCTGCCAGGATCATTTCTTTGCAGACTACCACAAGCTCCTCCACAGCAGAAGTTTCCTGCTCCCTACCCTTTGAGAGCTGGTGTTGGACCTTCTGGAAGCTGGAGAATATGAAGCTCTGTCTGCAGCTCTTAAGAGGTGCATGGTTTGAAGTGCCAGGCTTGAGATGGCAGGGCTGATGTCATCTGTCAGGTCCTGAAGGGCTGGAACAGAGGAACAGGTCCAGAGCCAGAGCCTGGATGGGCGCCAGAGCCTGGATCTGCAGGGACCCAAGGAGACCCTCCTGCCAGGGCCATCCCACCCAGCTCTTCCCATGGCCTGGAGGATGCAGGAGACAACAGCATCAGCCAGAAGGTGCTGGTCACGAATCCCCCACATCCCCCTGAAATGTCTGTGCTCTGCCCACAAGGCCCCTCGTCCATGCAGGGAGCAAACCCATCTGCAACTGGGGCAGGGATTGCAGCTCCCACTGCCCTCGCTCACCCTCACAGATGAGCTGGATCTCTTCCTCTTGCTCCCTCAAGTACCGCCCAGCAATCCCTGGGAACACAGAACGTGTCATGGCCCCTGAACCAGAGCCTGCTGCTGTGGGGCAGGGAGGGATGTCGGGCTTGGGGCTCACCAATAAATCTGATGGCCTCCTCTCTCAGGGGCTCCTGTGGGCTCTCCAGGTATGGCAGAGCCTGGTGCAGGTACTCGGCCGCTCGGCTCCTGTCCTCTGCCAGCTGGAGAGAGAGCCAGGGCACGGAGGGAAGGGTTGGTGTGGGCTCAGCCCCTTGGCCGGGCGCTCCCGGCGCCCAGCACCGGCCTCCCCTGCCCGCGCAGCCCCGAGGCCCGGCCAGCAGCCGCTGGGGCCGGGCTTTGGAGGGGGCGGACGGCCGGGGGCTGCCCGGGGAGCCGCGGTGGCGGCCCGGCCCACAGNGCAAGGGAGCAGTGTGTGGGGTGGGGAAGGGGCACAGCTGCCAGCCCCACGCACTGGGCACTGGGGGCAGGGCGCTTCTCCAGGCTGGGGCTGGGTCTTTCAGGCCTTCCTTACCAGGCGCTCACTGAACCTCCATGGCTGGTCCTTCTTCACAAGCTGCTTCAGCCCCCTCATCTTCAGGAACCCGGCCGCACAAAGCAGTGTTTCCCGGGAGGCCTGAAGAGCATCAAGACCTGGAGATGGCACTGCAGCCCAGGACACAGGAGCTGTGTCCCTGTGCCAAGGCCAGGAGGAGGCTGGAGCCCATGAGGTGCCAGGCAGGAGGCAGCCATGCCCCCTCCCACGGGGACACCAGCACCCACGAGTCCTCACCTCTGCCACATCCCGGTTCTCATCATAGCAGTGTAAGAAGAGTGGCAGGAGGCTCTTGCTCACATGCATATTCAGGGGCTTTTTCCCCTCTGCCACTACCAGCTCCATCACTTGTTGGAAAAGGCGAATAGAGAGCAGCCGCACCTGGCTGTTGTCCTGTTGGAAAGGAAGAGGAAAATAACTCAGCACCAGATTTTCCAGGCCCACCTGAGCACAGGCCCAGAAATTCACAGGGCACCACAACTCCGGGCAGCACCCAGTGCCCATGGCTGGGGGCACAGAGCCTTACATTGTCAAAGAGCATCTGGAGTGTCTCAGCTAGCTGCAGGGCAGTGCGTTTGGAGATTAAGATGTCTCTGTCCCAGAGCTGATTCAGGAATATGGAGAGAATCAACGCAACCAGCTCTCCATCTGCATCCCACAGTAGGTCCATGAGGCTTTGTGTCAGACTCCGCATGCTTTCGGCCTGCATGGAACACAATGCTGTGCTGTGAAGCCATGAATCATAGAATCATAGCATATCCTGAGTTGGGAGGGAGCCAAAAGGCATTAAGTCCAACTCCTGGCTCTGTACAGGACACCTCAGCAATCCCACCCTGTGCCTGAGAGCATTGTCCAAATGCTCCTCTAGCTCTGACAGCCTTGGGGCTGTGACCATTCCATGGGGAGCCTGTTCAGTGCCCAACCACCCTCTGAGTGAAGAATCTTTTCATAATATCCAACCAAAACCTCTCCTGACACAGCTCCAGCTGTTCCCTCAGGTGCTGTCGCTGGTCACCGGAGACCAGAGATTGGTGCTGCCCTTCCACTTCCCTCAAAACAAAGCTGCAGATCACGACGTCTGCTCAGTCTCCTCCAGCCTAAACAACCCAAGTCCACTCAGCTGCTCCTCTTATGGCTTTCCCTCCAGACCCTTCACTATTTTCATATCCTCCTTTGGATAATCTCTAATAGCTTAATGTCTTTTTTATATTGTGGTGCCCAAAACTGCACACAGCACTTGAGGTGAGGCCACACCAGCCCAGAGCAAAACGGGACAATCCCATCCCTTGCCTGGCTGGTGATGCTGTGCCTGATGCACCCCAGATGTCCCTTCTGGCTGCTAAAGCACTGCTGACTCCTATTCAACTTGCCATCACAGGATCCCCCCCAGGTCCCTTTCCACAGCGCTGCTCTCTAGTCTCTCATTCCCCGCTCTATATGCCCAGCCAGGGCTTCCCTGCCCTGGGTGCAGAATCTGGCGCTTACCCTTGTTAAACTTCTTATGGTTGGTGATTGCCCAGCCCTCAAATTTGTCTCTACAGGGCGTCTGCCCTCAAGGGAGTTAACAGCTCCTCCCAGTTTAGTATCATCAGCAAACTTATGTAGTATTCCTTTGAGTCCTGTGTCCAAGTCATTTATGAATGACTGCACCACCAACACCACTCTGGTGCTGCAACCCCACGCTGCTGCTGCAGGGTCCAGATGCCAGAGACCTGTCCCAAAGTACTTGGGCAGCTAAACAGGGATGCAGGAGAGCTGGGAGCAGCTGCCTCAGCTCCCAAAGCCCAGCCAGCTCCAAGTGACTGCATTCCCAAGCCCCATGCTGCCAGCATGGCTTCAGCCACTGCCCCCTTCTCACCATCGCGGGATCCTTGCTGAACACCACGAGGCCTCTGAGCACCAGGCGACGCATATCCCTGCACTCGCTCTTCAGGTACCTTGAAATGATCTCCAGGACACTGTCATTCCATTCACTAACGTCATGGCACTCCAGGACCTGAAAGGCACAGAGCAGTGACAGGGGACCCAGCCGGCAGGAGCCTGGAACTGCACAGGGCTGGGCCCAGGCAGCAGCACAGGGTGTGGGCGCTGTCCCAGGCAGCTGCGGCTACGAGAGGCCAGAGAGGTGGGAGGCAGCTCAGCGAGGCAGCGCTGCCCATCAGGCTCACCTCCACAAGGAATGCCATGGCAGGCAGGTCCCAGCGTGTCTCCTCCCTGCTGAGCAGCCCGAGCAGGCGGAGTGCAATGCAGGAACACAAGGGGCTGAAGGTACGGTGCATCTCCCTAGCAGGGGAAAAAGGCACCATGGATCCTGAGCCAGGGGACCAGACCTCTTCCAGGACTGACTCACAGGGGTCTGGTCTTTCTCCACCACGCCATGAGGGAATGTGAGTGCTCTGCATTGCGCTGCTCTCAGGCATCCTCCTCTCCCAGCCTTTTCCATGTCGCCCACAGTGACTGTGTGGGGTGCCCTGGACACAAGTGACGGGGGCAGTGGGGAGAAGGGGGTCTCACCTGGCCAGCAGACCCACTGCATAGTGGTGGGTGTCAGCACAGAGCAGTGTGTCCCAGCCACGTTTCCGTTCCATTGCCACCAGTAAATCCAGACACCGCAGATGGCGGAGCAGCGCCTTCACAGTGTTCACTGCAAACCTGTGTGCAGAGCAAAGCCCAGGTCATGCTGGGAGCCCTGGCTCCTGCCCCAGGGACATGGGAGAAATGAGATGGAGCACCTGTTGATGTTGGCGGGAAGGCTATGTTCCTCCCGACATTGCCTCCAGAAGGTATTGATTTCCTCTGACACCTGCTCTGTGCTGATGAAAACTTGGAAGAGCAGAGCAATGAAGAGGCGGGGGGCATGTTCTGTAAATGGCTGTGGGCACCAGGGCAGGCGGAGAATCTCCCAAACCACTCTCGTTGCCTGCCAGAGACAAGCCACACAGACACAGGGCTCACTGCTGAGGTGTCCGTGTGGCAGGGCCCAAGCGTGGCAGGGAGAGGCCAGGGGAGAGGCAGGGAAAGCACCCGGCCTGGTGCCTGCCCCTAACCCAGGCCCTGAACCTGCCCCTAACCCAGCTTTCAGCCCAGCACCTAAGGCAGAGAGAGGCAGTGGGGGGAGGAAAGAGAGGAGCTGGAGAGGTGACCTGGGGGCAAGCAAAGGTCATTTTCAGAAACTCACAGACAGGGAAAAGATTCCCGTGTGGTCCCCATCAGAGGTGAACATTGTGTGCACTGGCCAATCCTCCATCACACAGAGCAGTGTTGGCAGCACCTTGTCCACTGTCGTTCCTGACGAGGCTATGGTCCTCCATATCATTGTAGCAGCTCTGCGGGACCAGAGCTCTGTGTCAGGGGATTCTCACACAAAAGCTTGGCCTGGGCACCCTTGGGGCCCTAGGTGCCAGAGCCACAATGCCCTGAGGGGCAGAGAGTGAGCATGGCACTAGTTTGGGGGAGCTGCCATGCCATGGGTGGGAAATGGAGGGGCTGGTGGGTTGTGAAAGTCTCCGCCAGCCTGGCAGACCCCATTGGATAGGCTGTACAGGGTGAAGGGCCCTAAAGGCTGGTGAGCCCTGAGCCTTTAAGGCAGGTGGGCCCCATACCTGTCGCACGATGGGGCACAGCGCAGGAGGGTCAGCGCTACATCAGTGGGGTGCGCCTCGGTCAGTCTCAGGATGTCCATGAACAGCCGGTCCTCTGGAGGCGCATCAGACACGAGCCTCTGGTGCACATTCCTAACAAAGCCTGGCACCTGGAGAAGTCACAGGGAGACTTGGAAAGCTGCCAGAGCAGCAACCTCCTCAGCTTTCCCTGAGAAGTGCTTCCCTTCTCACCACACTGTGCTGGGCCTCAAAGACTGAGGGGACCCAGTGGAACTGTCATGAGGCGCCACACGATTCCTGAGGGGATTGAGCCCTGGCCACAGGCTGCTTACTTCATTTGGGTAGAAGACAATTCTCTCCCCAAAATAATCCAGGCTGGAAGCAGAAGCTATTCTCTGAGTGGATGTGGTGTCACTGTTAGCCATGTGGTCAGTGGGATGTCAGGGTTTGTAGGGACAGGGTTTTCATCCTTCTTCTTCACCCAGGTTAAGTTGGGCACACTGGGGGTCTCTCCACCATCCCACCAAGATCTGTCCTTAAGGGCACATGAAAAAAAAAAATCATTGAAGTGTGGGCACAGCAAGGAACAAGGTGGCTGCACAGGGCCTGCTTGCAGCACCACCCCGTCCCATCCTGTACCGTCAGCTCCTCTGATACTGTGGCCACCTACATCATGATGTTACATGTTACAAAGGCCTCTGTGACACATGGCCACATTCCTTCCCATGGTGCCCACCATCATGAAGGGTCCTTGGACACAATGCCACGTGCCCTGGGGCCTCCCCGAGCCCAGCCCACCTGCCCTGCAGTGGGGTAGCTCTGAAAGAGCTCTATAGGTATAAAAGACATGCTGATGTCTCCTGACCCCATTGGGACACATGGCTGGCACAGGCAGTTCTTACCCTGCATAATCATTGGGGGACATATGGGAGCCCCAAAATCAGTGTTCTGCCCTGACAGACCTCCAAAGCGTGATGACTCTGTCCCAAGCAATGAAAAGGATCTGCTGCCACTAAGGATGCCCACAGGCTGACCCATCTTGGTGATGTGCCTGTGGCCTAGGAAAATCAGGTGTTGGTTATTACTGCCTGCTTGTTTGCCCTTATTGTTGATTGATGATTAATTGATTGTTTGCTGGCAGTACATAAAGAGTGGTGATCCACAGTGGGTGTGGCAACTCACCCACACTGTGCCCCCTTTTAACTTTGGAGGCAGGAGGTGCTGCACCACCACTCCAAAGAAACTGCTTGGATCAGGACTGGGATCACAGGGTAGAGTGTGGCAGGAGCACTCAGTGTCCCCACCTTTCACTGAGAAGCTTCAATCTTTCTGGGTCATGCTGTTGTGCTACAAAGGAGGTGAATTTCCTGTGATGTTTTTTTGTCCCTTTGTCCTGTAGGATGAGAGGCCTGTGCACAGATTGCAGTCTGACCCTTTGGTACAAAAAGCAGGAAGAAGAAGGAGAAGAGGAGGCTGAGAAAAGACCTTACTGGGATCTGCAGCTTCCTCATGAGGGGCAGTGGAGGGACAGCACCAATCTCTGCTCTCTGTCACCAGGGACAGGACCAAGGGAACAGCTGGAGCTGTGCCAGGAGAGGTTTTGTCTGGATATTGGGAAAAGGTTCTTCACTCAGAGGATGGTTGGGCATTGAACAGGCTCCCCATGGAATGGTCAAGGCCCCAAGACTGCCAGGCTCAAAGAGCATTTGGACAATGCTCTCAGGCACAGGGTGGGATTGCTGAGTTGTCCTGTGCAGGGCCATCCTCAAAACAATGCATCCCCATAGTTTTCTGGATGAACGTGATCGCTCCATCAATAAACTCATTTCATGGCCACTGCCTCTCCAGGAACAGACCCTGGCTTTTAGGTCTTATTAAAATTCACAGAAAGTTGTGTTATGAATATTTTTTCCCTTCCTCTTAACCCGCGACTGGACACTTCCCGGTCTGCCTCAGTGCTGGCCCCAGGTGAGCACCGATGACATTACAGGTGCAGCTTGTTAGTGCACGGGCAGCAGGGTACTGATCCCGCAGTGTATTCTGCTGGGGAGAATTCCTGTTTTACAGCTTAGGGTGGCTTCCAAACAGTGGAGGCATCCTCTGTATCCAGTCCTGTGCTCCAGCTTGTGCACACGTCCTTGTCTGTGTGGAGATCCCTGAGAAACTTATCCTTGGAGACGGCCACAAACACTCTCCCAGCCAGGAACTGCCGTCTGTGTCCTGCCCATGTGTTGGAAGATCGGCAGAGGGCAGGACAATCCCACCAAAGCGTGACTTAGGACAATTCCCAGGAGCCAGGTATCCCACTACAGTGCCATAGGTGGCAGATATGATGAAGGGGAGGCCAGGGTGCCCAGTCTACCTCCTCCCCAGGGAGTGTGCATCCAGCTGGGCAAGGTCCCTGACAGAAATAGACAGGCTGCCAGTGAAATTGCTCTTGGAAGTGCCAGAGTTCCTAGCCTTGGCATCCTTTGGGAGACAGGGAGCAAGCTCTCTACCCCACCAGTGTGAGGTCCAGCCAGGAAGCAGCAGCTGAGATAAGCTACCTGCTTCACAGGTGCAAGGTCCACCTGAAGACAGAGGCATCAATAAACACCACACCCTCCCAGAGCTCAGGCCAGGACTGAGCTCAGGTGCTTGGGGCTGAGCTGGAGGGAGCATGGGGCCCGTGAAGGATGTGTGGGTGGGGATCCCACCTGAGGCCAGTGAGATCCCTTAGTGCCCTCAGGGCCCTGACATGTGGGGCAGTCCTGGGTTTGACAGTGGAGCAGCCAGTGTCTCGAGGGCACAGCTCTGCTTGGGGCTGCTCCTCTGGATGGGGGCTGAGGGCAGCTGCATGGTGGTGGTGCCCATCCCCATGTGTGGCTGTGGCCAACTCCCTGTAACCTCTTTCTGTGTGGACAGGAATTTATGGATGTTTTTGGGGGGGTGATCTGGTGGCTCAGGGAAGGAGGAAGAGCCAGGTACTGTGTTTGCATAGAGGTTCTGCCAGAACCCAGAGTACCTTCAACCCTTGGTACTGCCCCTCTTTCTGTGAAATCCCAGGGGAACTTGGCACTTGGGTCACTGAGCTTTGGAAGGGGTCATTGGCTGACCAAGGCTGACTTTCTCACTTGCTCTCCTGGGCTCTTGGCTTTCAGGGGTCCTTGGCACTTGGAATGTGAATGCACAGAGGGGTCTCATCCCCTGGAAGTGCTCTTTCCCTTCTCAGCAGATGGGCAGCAGAGGAAAGCTCCACCTTTCCTACCCATGAATTGTAGCCAGGGAAATGAAACAGATGGGTGTCCAGCTGTGCTGCTGGGGTGGTGTGCCAAAAAGCCATTTTCTGCCAGGGGCTGGGGGCCAGGCAGGGGTGGGGGTGCTGCACCTTCTCCAGAGGCCCTGAGGAAGGGGGGTGGAAGGCAGAGAAGTTGTGAACCCACAGCACAGCCCAGATCAGCAGCCTCCTTCCTGCAGCCAGTGGCTATGCTCGTAAATAGCAGGAAGTATGGAGAAGCAATTGGAGATGAAAAAATAAATAAATCACAGGAGGCAGTGATTCCAGCGAGTGCCCAAGGTTCCCAGACCCGTGGAGCCTGCACGTTGGGAGCAGAGAGGTGCCCACTACCCACCAAAATGGCCCCAGACACCGTGAGGGGAGCACAGGGAGCTGCAAATCGACACCTGTGTCTTCTACTTGCAGCATTTGGGGAGAGCTGTGACACCCAAAGTTCTGTCTGGGGCAGAACCAGCCCTTCCCCTGGGACAGTCAACCCAGGCATGAGAGGGGAGTGGAGAGGACCCCTTCTTCCCCACCTCCAGCAGACGGTAAGGGCAGAAATGGAAGCGAACAGAAAGCCTTCAGAGGCCAAGTTTGCACCTTGTTTCACTGCTGGGGGCTGGTGGGGGGGTGGGAATTTGTCAGCTCTCTGTCTTTGGAAAGGGTCCAGCTGCCTTAGGAGAGAAATTCCTCACATAGCTTTGCTGTGAAGAAAGTGCTGACCTGTTCGGGGGCGTTTGTTGAGCGAGTGAAGACGAGCCAAAGGCAGCTTGTAAGTGCTGAAGAAAATGGCGCATTTTGCTCATCACTGGGGTTAGGCAGCAGGTCAGGCTCCTGGGGGGAAGGGGTGCCTGGTGACAGTGGCTTTGTGTGCCATGAGGAAGCCCACGAGGATGTCCTGATGCTCACTGGCTTCGCACTCCTCCAGAGGGATGATCTGGCTACAGCACAGAGGTTGATGGTGCTGCATCATGTGGTAGCTGAGCATCAGAGGGTGACCTGGCAGCTACCTCCAGGCTGCTTGGCCAGACACTGGTGTCCAGGAAAACCCCACCAGTCCAAGGGGTGAGACCCAGGGAACACATGGAGAGCTGGAATCTCAGGCTGGGGATGAGACAGTGGGTGAGGGAGGGGGTGTTCAGCTATGGTTTGACTTGAAGCACTTCTTGGGCTGCAAGGAACTCACATAGGGCACTGATCACTGCAGTGCCAGGGGGGATTTAAACCAGCAGCAGGCAGCTGGGGGAGAGGGCACAGTGGGACTGAGGTGGGAAACACAGTTCTTGTTCACTTCTGAAAATGCCAGCAGGAAAACAAACAGTTTAACTGCAATAAACATGGGAGGCAAATCCAACCTCCTGCAGTGCCAGGAGAGCAGCCAGTGCGTGACTATAAGAGCATAGATTCAGATTAGATATAAGGAAGCATTTTTTTAGGATGAGGGTGGTAGAACACTGGCACAGGTTGCCCAGGGAGGTGGTGGATGCTACGTCCATGGAAACATTCAAGGTTGGAATGGATGGGGCTCGGAGCAACCTGGTCTAGTGGATGGTGTCCCTGCCAATGGCAGGGGGCAGAATGAGGAGGTGTTTAAATATCCCTTCCAACCCAAACCATTCTGGGATTCCATGATTCTTTGGGCAACAGAGCAAGGACAGACCTGTTTGTGCTCCAACACCAGACACCTAAACCACCTAAACTACTTAGGGATTTTGTGGGAGGCTCTAATAAGGGGACACTTGAAGTTTCCGCTTGCAGACTGGATCCAAGTGTCAGGGAGTAAGACATAAGGATAAAACTTTCAAATGCAGTACATGGTGCCATTTCCCCAGAAACAGTCTGGAAAAAAAATGGCCAATCCCAGAAAAAAAAATTAAATAGAAAAAGCCTATTAGAAGCCTGAGTAATACATGGAGCAAAGAGCAAATAGGGCAGTCCTGTAAAGCCTTCACACAGATGATGGGAAAGAAGGGGGAGTACAGGGAAAAAGGATGCTGAAGAGTAGAAGGTCTCCCAGAAGAACAGGAAAGCTGAAAAAATGCATCAAGTCAGATATAAGTAGGGAAGCAAGAGGACTAGGAGCAAGCTGGAGGTTTGCCCTGCCAAACATGCTCAAACCAGTGGTGCCCAGCTCAGCCAGTCCACTGCAGGGACTGGGAGGTGGGAAGGGTGCACAGGGATGGGATGGGCACAGCAAGAGGTCTTACCCCTGGGAGCATTTCCACCCCCACCCATTCCCATTCATTTTTTTTTCCCCAGACAGGTGGGAAGGTCTCTTAAACTGGAATAGAAATCCTGGTGGGGTTATCATGAAAGACAAGCTAAATGTCCTGGACAGATTGGAAGTGGCCAACACTGGGATGGGGACACTGATGGTCAGCAGGCAAATGGTGAGGTCCTATCTTAGGTGGGTATGAGGATCCTCAAGCATGGGGACCCTCACAGGAGCAACTCTTCCTAGTGGCCATTCCCTCTCCCTGAAAGGGAACCAGTACATCCTGGCACAGGGAACTGGGGCAGAACCTCGGGGTATCCAGCTGCTGAGCAGGCTGGAGCAGTCCAGTCCTCAGTGGGGAGCTGGGAATTTCCTTTTCCCAGGGAGGAAACCGCTCCTATTTTGAGTCTTGCTGGAGCAAAGGACATGGACTTTTTTTCTCCTCTTTTTTTTCCAGATGAGTCAAACTTGACCATTCCTCTGCAGGGGAGGTGCTGAGTGCAGTCTGGGAGAGAAGAGGTGTCAACCTCAAGGCTGCTGGGACAATCCCCAAGGAAGCAGCGGGAACATGCCAGGATTTTCTGTTTTGGGGTTGTTTCCTCTGTATTGTCTTCGCACAGGGAAAGCACAGGTATGTGCCACCACCCACAGCATCCCCAGGGCACTGCTGGTCCCTCATCCAGCCACGATCCTGCACTGCAACCTGCGTCCTCCTGTCTGTGTCCCACTCCCTGTGCCTGAGCCAGAGACAGCCACGTCAGCGTTGTGCCTGCCAAGGTGACAAGGATGCTTTCAGGGCTGTCCCCTAAATGACAGCCTGTGCTCAGCCCCATTACTCCCTCCTGGAGCCCTTGTCTTGCCTGGCTGGATTTCAAGGCTTTTCCTTGAGCAAGCACCTGTCTTTCAATGCAGGAAGGAGGAGGAACAGATTCTTTTTTTTTGAGTCAAAAATGAATTGCTTTTCAAGTGATCCCTCTGGAAGGCTTGGTGAAGGGAAGCAGGAATCCAGATGAGTTTCCTTGCTTTGTGGCTGCTGGCCCCAGCTCACACCCAGCAGGGAGGGCAGTCAGTGATTATTTGGATGGAATTGAACTGCACTGCACTTTGTGGGGAAAACAGGAAGGTGGCAGGGGCACAGTCCAGGAAGGGGAATGAGATCCCAAGAAATCATCCCATCCACGACCTGGAGACTGTGGATAGCCCCCACTAGTCACAGGAGGGATGTGGAGGGGCTGGAGCAGTCAGTCAGGGTGTTCTAGTGTGGGAGGACTCCTCCCTTGCATGAGCAATTCAGGCATCACAGAAGGTTTTGGGAGCTCTCCCAACCTTCCTGAGTCTGGCAGAGATGAGGATCAGCTCTTTCTCCCAGCGAGCCCCAGCCCTGCAGAGGGATGGGGGCTTCAGGCAGGGCGTGCAGTGGAGTGGGGCAGATCTCTCCATCCTCTCCATTGCTGCAGATGCTCCCCACCCCAGCTCCAGCGGGTCCGTCGGAAGCTTTGGGGTGACCAGACCTGCCCCCCGCACCCGGGGTGTAGAGGCCCCGAGGTTTCAGGTGACTGCAGAGCTCTGCCCTCCTTCCCTTCCAGTGCCGGGCCCTGACTGCCTAAGCGGGAAGGGAAACAAGTGCCATTTCCCACAGCCAGCCAAGAGGCAGAGACCCAAGGGCGAGCCGCTGGGATGAGGCATGCGAGAAGCATCCGCCGCGTCCCCTTTCCCATGGAATGCCTCTCCCGATCCTTCCTCTGATGTGTGCTGAAGTATTGGTTTTCCTCTGGAGTGGATGAGTCACAGAAAGAGTCGGGAGGGAGCGGGGGACATCCCAGGTGCCCTGTCCGGTGGGAAGGCTGTGTGGGAGAGAGCAGGCACTGCCCAGGGGTGCGGGTAGAGGGCAGGAAAGATGCGTGTGAACCGGGTATCTGGGGCTGGCTCTGTCCCTGCCGGCACCGCACGGGGCTCCCCCGTTCTGGGAAAGGAAGAGGGGTCCCTCCGTTTGTCCCCCTCCTCCTTCGCCGGGGAGGAGGTCACTGTGCGTAGGGGTGAGCTCCCAGCTGTGCCTCTGCTGAGTAAGTGGCTGTGTCTCTGCTGGCTCCGCAGAGCTCTTGCTTGTCCTTCTCTCTCGGCAATTTCATTGACAATGTCCAGCTTGGGAACGGGCCAGGCCAGCTCTGTCACGTCATGACTCCGCCAGATGGAAGCTCTCCACAGCTCGTGCCTCAGGGAGAGGGACAGCGGCTCCGGGATGTGGCCAGGGCTGGGATACCCTGCCTGCCCAGGTCTATGTGCAGGGCTCAGGGCTGTGGACTGTGCCACCCGGAACCTGTCCTGCCCCTGCTGCAGCAGGAGGTGATGGTGTGGGGGCTCCCTGGCCCTGGCTCACACCCTGCTGAGCCTCAGCAATCTGCGCTGTCCCACCCTCCTCTCATCCACGGGAGGGGTGCAGGTGGGCTCCAGATCCCGGAGCATTTCTGCTGCCAGCCAGGTCTCCGGCTGCCCCCGGAACACCTCCTGCTCCCTGCAGCCCCTCACTAATGCATCCACCAGGTCTGGCTGCCGGGACCAGGCGTGGTCCTGCCCCACTCCCAGCCCCCTGACACCCCAGCCTGGCTGAGCTCATCCCCCGCCTACAAGGGCAGGTAACGTGTTTCCAACTTAGCCAAGCTCTTGTGCTTGCCAACTTTCCTCACTGGGGGAATTTCTGGATTTCCAATTATTCCCACTCCCTGCTCGTGCTCCTCGGGTCCCTCCCAAACGCCCACCTTTGTGGCTGTGCGTGATTCACCTCTGGAAAGGAGGGATGGTTTTCATGTCATCCCGTGACAGATCCTCGCCAAAGGTGTCAGCTGAAGGCAGGGCATGATGCTGCCCTTTCCTGAGGACATCCTGGCAGGTCCTGGGCCATCAGCAGACACAGACTTCTGAGCCAGAGTAACAGATGTGGCGGCGAGATGCAAAACCAGCTGTTCCCAGTGGTCCTGAGCACTCACACCCGGAGGCTGCCCCGGGAGGAAGTGGCTTTAACACGGACAAATGGCACATCAAAGTGGCAGGACCAGCCACAGCCTCCACTTGGGGATTGGCCCAGATGGGACAGCCCTGCCCGTCAGTGGTTCTCTGCTCCCTCTGCCTGCTTCAGCCTTTGTTTTTCTGCAGGGACACTTGCCAAATATTGTCCTCCGCCTTCTTGTCCTTTATTGCCCCCCTGACCCAATTCCTGTCTCCCACTGCTCCCCAGCCTCCTCACTAACCATGGTGGCAGCAGGACTAAGCAGGTCACAGGAGCCTCTGAAGCCAACCGTGCACAAGCCAGGTTTTTTGGGCACTGGTGACAGCTCGTGGTGCCCGCTGGCACTCCCGCCGCTCCCACGGCTCCCGGGTCACGGCTCCTTGGGCCGGCCGGCGCCTGGGGACACGCCGCCCTTCCCAGCGCCGGGGCAGCCGTCCCGCCGCAGCCGGGAGGGGACACGGACACTGGCCGTGCATGCCAGCCTCGGAGCCACTGCCAGGGACGCGCCGCAGCAGAGGGAGCTTCCAACCCCTCCTCTCTGCCCGAAGGAGGGAAAAACAGGCCAGTGTCCCGCAGGGTTGCCAGGGTGACATTTTTTGGCGGCCGTGCTGTCCCGGCCGCTGAGCTGGCAGGGGCTGTGTGCTGGGAGCTGGGGCAGCCCCTCTGTCCCTGCACCGAGGTGCCCCTGCCCGGGGCCAGCCTGCAGCGTGGGACCACCGGCCGCGGGATGAAGGTGGGAGCCAGGCGCAGGGGTGGGGGCACAGCGGGACACTGCAGGCGCCATGCAGAGATGAAAAATGCCAAAGCTTTGCTGGAGCTGGGAGCCTGCGGGGTAGGAGGGCCTTTTTGGCTGGGGCTTGGGAAGTCTGGGCTGCGAGCTGCCGAGCCACCATCGGAGCACCGCTGGTTTCCATTTGGTCGGCTTTCGAAAGAGCTGCCTCCACTGGCAGCGTGTGTGTCCCCCCCTCCCGCGGCGGGCAGTGTTTGTTTGCTTGGGAAAAGATGAGCCTCATTATCTGTCCTCCGTGGCTCTCGGACTTTAAAGCTCAGCAGGAGGAAATTTTACGATGGGAAACTGCCCTGGTGTCAAGCAGGCTTTGCATGGAGGTCTGCTGGGGGTGACCACAGCCCCACGGTGGCAGTGGGGACAGCACCAGGGCTGGGACAAGGGCGAGACAGGAGGGTGGCAGAAGGTGATGTGCTTGAGTAAGCACAGCGAGTGTGCAGCCAGGCCAGGGAGAGTCCAGAGGTGCAGTGAGGAGGAAGCCTGGGATGTATTACAGCTCCACATTCACCTGCCCCAGTGATAACATCGCTGTGCTCCCTGTGCGGGAAGGTCCGGGCAGGCGGTCAGTGTAGCCCCAAGTGTTTGCACCTCGCGGCCCTGGCAGCACTGATAACACTAGGAAGGGCCAGAATTCCCCCATGGAGCCAAAGCAGCCTTCCCAGAGTTGCCCACGAGCTCTCCCACCCTGCCAGAGCTTTATCCACCCACTCTGATCCGACCCATATAAAGTCAGGTCACTTTGAACAGACCTCTGTTATCAGGCAGGATACTTCTCCATTTTCAAGATTTATTTCCAAGCACCATCCTTGCCCCAGGACTCTCCTCCCCCTTGCTGCACACTCTCCCGGCCCCGCAGCTCATCTACCCCTCCAAAATCCCTGCACAGAACGGCAGCCCGGTGACTCAGGGCTGCCACGTGTTGCCTTTTGTGCAGCCCAGGTACTCCGACGTCTACCTGGAGGGAAGGAATCCAGCTGCTGGAGAAGAAAGGGGTGGTAAATCACTCAGCATCCAGCTGGGGAAGCATAAATTTAAAGAGTCCTGACCGCGCGAAAGCGTTCTGCAGCCAAACAAGAGGCAGCTCGGTGTCTGTTCATGGCCCCCAGACCGGGGTTGTGCTGAGGGGCTGCCTGCCTTTGGCGCCGTGAAAAGATTTACAGCCAAACTTCGGATAGCGATAGCGTGCCCCTGTGCGAGCGCGGAGCCGAGCAGCTGGATGTCATGGTTTATCCTGCTGGATCCAAACCCTGGCTTAGACTAAACACGCCTCTGCCATCATTAGTGAATCACTGCTAGATCCCCTCGAAGTTTCCAGGGCTTGGATTTCAGAAGCTTTTCGCTGCCGCGGGGCACTAAAATGCTGCGGAAGACAAAGCAAGGTGTGGCAGCAGGTTTTGTGGGGATTATCCTGATGGGATAATCCTGGGGCTGGGGCTAGAGGAAGATGAAAGCTGGGTTAGGAGGAGGTGAAAGTGGGCAGCAGCCCCAGCTTTAACTCGTTTCCCGGTACGGGAAGGGTGAGGTGAGGGGCACTGCTGCCCTGGCTCTGGCTTGCCAGCCCCCAGCAAGGGCTGCCCAGGGAGGGTGCCCAGGGACCTCCCGACTCCCCGTCGTGCCGGGCTGGGATGGGTGCATGGCACGATGAAGGAGGAAGCATCGCGGAGTTCCCGAGCCCCACGCACACAGTAAGAGGGGAGCGAAGGGCCAGGAAAGGAGAATATGGGGTGCCATGCTAGGAGCACCCAGCCCTGTCCCATGCCCCCAGGGCTCCGGTAAGTGCTTGGAGAAGGAATGAGCTCAGCTCGCTGATTCACTCCCTCCTTCAAGATCAGACCTGGCCTGCGAGCCGAAATGCAGGGGCTTGGTGGAGCAGGAGGTGCCAGGGCAGGTCCTGCGGGCGGCGGGTGCCCTTTGGGGCTGAGGGTGCTCCCCGGCGCCCCGGGCAGAGGCAGGATGCTCCTCGGGCAGGGATGCTGCTAGGGAGGGATGCTCCTCGGGGAACAGAGCGGTGCCCCTCCCGCACACCCATCCCCAGGGGGCTGTCCCCTGTCCCCTCCCCACTCGCAGGAGACCGGCGGCCGTGCAAGCCCCGGGACCTGGGGCTGAGGGTGGGCTGAGCCCCGGCCCCGGCTCACCCGCCC
>VZRZ01007313.1:219556-234842 GCA_013398175.1 Climacteris rufus
GCCGTGGAGAGGCGGCACCGGGACTCTGGAGCCGCCGTGGAGGGGAGGCACCGGGACCCTGGAGCCCCGGGGGCGGCGGGTCCTCGGTGTAACCATGGGGGGCACCGGTACCGTGGGCACACCGGGAAAGGTGGGCACCAGGACCGGGAAGCCGCCGGGGTGGGGAGCACGGGTAGCGCGGGAAGCCCGGTGCCCAGGGACACGAGGGCACCGGGACCCTGGAGCCGCCAGGGATAGGGGGTCCCGGGACCCTGGAGCCGCTGGGGGTGGGGGTCTCCGATGTGATCGTGAGGAGACCCCGGGGTGGGACTGGTTTCGGGAGGCGCCCCGGATTCGGCAGGAGGGAGGGATAACCTCTCTCTCCCGTTCCCTTCCCGCAGGTGCCCCCCGCCGCGGCTGCTGCTCGGGCTCTTTGTCCTGCTGGTCCCCGCCGCTTCCCAGGAGCCGGGTAACGTGCACGGGATGCTGCGGGATGCTGGGGAGGGGGGTCTCTGTCGTCGTGCCCGGGGTCCCACACCTGTTCCTTGCCCTGAAGCCCCTCATCCTCTGGAAGGCTCTCCTCAGCGGGAATGGGGGTGGAGTCTCCCCTCGGGCCAAATGCTGTGCCCAGTCGCGGTTCCCAGAGCTGGGGGTGATCTCCCCACATTCCTCTTCAATGGCCACATCCCTCGTGGCTGCTGAGACCAGGGAGGGGTCCCGTGTGCTCCATCCCATCAACGGGAGGATGCTGGGGAAACCCCTGGCTGCAGTTCCCTCGGACGGGAGTGGTTTGTCAGGTCCCTGCTGGCTGTGGGACAAGCGGGATGGCGTTGCCCCAAAGTGGCCGTGCTCCCTGTGTTAGCGGTTTCTCCACAAGTCCTCCCTGTGGCTGCATGTCCTTGGAAGTGTTGTGAGTCGTCGGAAGCCTCGAGTGTGTGCCCTGGGGATGCAACACCTCGCATACCCTTCTGGGTTTTCCCTGCCTTCGGGGCTCCGTGTAACATCCCACTTCTCAAGCTGCTGGTGCCGGGAGAGGGGAATTCAGTGCTGACTCAGCTTTCCAGCCCTTCTTTCCCCACGAGGCACACGAGCCGGTTCTCCCACTGCCTGTTTTTCTGGTGAACTTTACCTCCCCGACAGGGAAGTTTCCTCCCGGCTGCCAGGCGGGATGAAAGCCCTCCTCCCCTTGCAGCCGGTCTCTGGATGCGTGCCCAGCGCCTGCAGGCGGGAACAGCCACGGCTGACACAGGGAGCCCCCACTTGTATCCCAGGAACCCCATTTGCCAAAGCAGCTGAGCTGCAAGTGGTGATCCAAAAACTAGGATAGGGTGGGTTTTCTCCAGGGTAGTGGTCTGGTTGTCTTTGGCTTGTGCCAGCAGGATGTGAAACATCACTCGTGTCCCTCTCTGTCGTCGCAGGCTGGGCACTTAGTGGCATCCCCAGGTATAGGCAAGCTAGAAGTCGGCCGTGAAATCAGTGGATTATTTACTGGAGCAAGGCTTTGTGTCATCTAGGAACAGCTCTGGCACTGCTCCGTGGGCAGCTGGGTCATCTGTAGAGGGAAAGAGGCCGGCTGGGGCAGCGGGGATGCCCAGCACTGCCCGAGCACATCTGAGAACACTGGGAGAAGCTCTCCAAGTGCCCCAGGCTGCATTTATGATGCTGCTCTCAGTAGCGTGGGTGCCTCCCCAGGGACCACAGGAACAAAGCTCCCCTTGGAGAACTGCAGAGATGGGAACATCGTTCCCATGTGAAATCCTGAATTGGCTATTTTAGGTCCCTGGAGACTGTCCAGTGCGGCTGAGCTGAGCTGGAGGGCCGGGAGCTGGTTTAATAGAGGGTACTCAGAGTCACCCGTGCCCTTCCCACCCTCTCTCCACCTTGCTCCCTTGGGCACTCAGGGCTGGCCAGGACCCTTTGCTGAGCTGAAGGTGCATCCCCCCAGCTTTGAGCAGTCACGCTGGGGGACCCCGGGAGGCTTCCCAGGGCGTGCAGAGAGGATGAGTGCCGGGGGAGCGCGGCCGGCGCCGGTCACTGCTGGCAGGGAGGTGCCCGTCTCACCCAGCTGACTTGGCCGACTCCCAAAGGCAGGCTGCGGATCGGGTTTTAAAGGAATTCAGCGGCTTGGTGTGGCTTTTTTTCCTTCTTTTCTTTTTCCCGTCCCCCTTCCCCCCCCGCCTTGGTTCAATGTCCAAGGACTGCAGGGCCTGTTCTGCCAGCCCGCCTTTGTGATGGCTCCTGGGGAATGTTTGCTCCGAAGGCTGTCCTGGCATGGAGATAACCTTTCTGTTTATCTGCCTGCCTTGCAAATTTGGGGGCTTAGCTGCCCCAAGCTGGGCTTGCCCCTTATCATTGGATCTCTGGGATTCCTCAGGAAGGGCACGTAGCCTTGAGGATGGTGCAGGGATGCTGCCATGGATCCAGTCCGGGGAGCATGGGGGGAATCACGAGCAGGGCTATGGGTGTCTTCCAGGCTTGGGCTGGGTCAGATGCTGGAGAAATCCCCACTCCCAGGGGTCCAGTCCTGTGCCAGGTCCCTGGAAATGGGGGATCTCCTGCAGTGGGGGTTTAAAATCTGGCCAGGCCTCCCCAGTCTGGTGGTAGAGATGACCAAGCATTGGAAATTGCCTGGGAAAGTGATGGAATCATCATCCCTGGAAACGTTCAAAAGATGTGTAAATGTGGTGAAACTGGCTGTGCTGGGTTAATGGTTGAATTTGATGATCTTGGAGGTCTTTTCTAACTGTAATGATTCCATGATTCTATGATCTCTCACATTGAATTTCTGTGCATCAGCTTGGGGCTGGGAGGAGCCCCAAAAGCAGCTCCAGCTCTCTGCTGCTGCTGATGAGGGTGCAGGCAGCACCTGGGAATTCAAGCTGCCTCCTCCCGCTGTTATACACAGCAGGTGCTGAGCCACTTGCTGCAGGTGGAGAGGATCATTCCAGATTATTTCCATCCCCAATGGGTCGTGGGTCCTGCTGCCTGGGATTCCTCACAAGCACGTGGCACTGTGCAAAGTGATTTACAGCCTGTGACACAGCTGCTCTGGCATGACCACCTGGGGGGTTTTGACAGTGGATTGGAGCTTTCCTATATTTATTTTAGGAATTTCTTCAAAAGACGAGGGGGAATTGGCTGTGGGCAGCACCTGGCATCATGGATTTGGCTTGGGGAGGGTTGGCACTTCTCAGCTCTGACAGCATCGTTTGATTGCTGAGGCTCCCAGCATGGTCTGGAGGAATTGGGGAGGATGCTGTGCTCCAAAAGCTCCTCAGGCTCATCTCCTTATCAGCTGGCAGGACTTCTGTTTGCAGAACCTTATCTGTGCCGCCCACAGTGTGCCGGGGGAGCTGCCCTGGGCTGCCGGCAGCTGGAAGGAGCCAGGGCTGTGGGCACCTCCCTGCAGCACCTCTGGGCCCCTGATCCATCATCCCCTGGCAGGTGGATCCTATCCATCCTGCCCATCCCAAGAAGGTGGCAACAGAGGTGAAATGGCCATAGATGGCACCTATAGGTGGCTGGTCACTGGGTTTAAAAAAAGGTTGAGTATTCTTGCAGAGCATCTGCACTCCCAGGCAGGAGATTTCTCTGCTTCCATTGGAGCATACAACCTTTGCAAGACCTAATCCTAATTTTTCCATTACTTCTCCAGCTCTGTGCCTTGACTTGGTCCATCCACAGCATCCATTCTCCCAGAGCTCTTGGCTTGAATTTAGGTTTCCATATGGTGTCTCCTGGCCCAGCATGGCCATGAGTGCCTGGGAGCTCCCTCTCCACTGCTGCATGTTCCTGGAGGGATGGAGAGCTGAGGGCTGTGGCCACTAGAGAACCCTGCCCATACACTCCCATATTCTGGAGAAGTAAGGTTTTTTTTGCTCTGAAGAGCAGCCTCTTAGTGACATTGCTCCTTATTTATTTTGGCCTGCAGCTGGACTAACCTCTTCCTCCAGTGTTTATGGTGACAAAACTTGGGTGCTGTTAAGCAGCAAATCTGAGCCCTTGGAGAAAACATTTTGCAATCCTGCCTCAAGCGTCATTGCTTGGCTTAAAAAATCCCTGAGCAGAAAACTGTGCTTCTGGGAAACTGGCTTTGCTCTTGTGGGGGGATGTCACCACTTCTTTTTAAGGAGGCAGGAGCGTGTGGAGGGGGATGAGGGCTGATCCAAGGCTGCATTATCTTATAAAAAGAGGGAGAGGGACTTTTTGCATGGGCCTGGAGTGACAGGACAAGGGGGAATGGCTTCACATTGCCAGAAGGCAGTGTTAGATGAGATATTGGGAAGGAATTCTTGCCTGTGAGGCTGCTGAGGCCCTGGCACAGGTTGCCCAGTGAAGATGTGATTGCCCCATCCTTGGAAATGTTCAAGGTCAGGGTGGATGGGGCTTGAAGCAACCTGGAATAGTGAAAGGTGTCCCTGCCCATGGCAGGGGGTTGGAGTGAGATGAGTTTTAAGGACACTTCCAACCCATTCTGTGACAGGGACAGCGCTTCTCTGCTGCACCACTCTGCCTGTCGTGACTGTAAGGGATGATGCTCTAAGCCCTGGAATAATAATCCCAGCAAGTGTGCTGTCTCTTCTTCCAAACTCTTGATAGTTTACCAAGAAAAGAATTAATTCTGGCATTTCAGTAGAGAGTTCAAAGTGCTGAAGGAGACATCTGGGATTAAGCATCGATGTACATCAGCAGCCCAGAGGTATGGGATTAATAAAACATTCTAATGATTCTTTTAGTGTATCTGATGACATTTGGGAAAGCGTTGGAGATGAATCCTTTCCAAGAGCGTGCTGCATCTCTATGACTGTGTGTGCAGCCTGCAGGCAGCATCTTGGATATTAGGAAGAAATTCTTCTCTGTCAGGGTGGTGTGGCACTGGCACAGGCTGCTTAGAGAAGTTGTGGCTGCCCCCTCCCTGGACGTGTCCAATGCCAGGCTGGCCAGGGCTTGGAGCAAGCTGGTCTAGCAGAAGGTGGAATGAGATGATCTTTAAGGTCCCTTTTAACCCAAACCATTCTGTGATCTTCCACAATGGATGGACTCCACTTCATCCCATTGCTCAGTTTCCTCTCTGCCAGCTGTGGGATGCTCTCACCAGCTCTCCTGTCCTCCAGCCACATTCCTCATCCCTCGTGTGTGGAGCAGCAGTGCTGGTGCTGCTGCCCTCAGGAGGATGTGCCCTGTCCTGCTGAGAGCTGAGGCTCAGGGTGAGACACTAATGGGTGAGAGGTGGTGCAGAGGAAACCTGCAATGATTTCAGCTGGTACTAAGTCCCCTTACATATGGGGGATTGGGAAAAAGTCCCTGACTTTGTGGACAAAGGAAGGTATGTGGTAGCAGCACGTGTGTGGCTTTTTGGCTTTTAGTGTTGGGCTTGATTAGCCTGGAGAGCTTTTTGTCAAAGGTAGACTTGAAGCACAAGGAGCTGAACAGGGTTGGAAAATGGTTTGGAAATTTCTACAGCTACCAGGGGCTCTGGCATTACCTTAATATGGGTTTGGAGCCACTGAGGGAAACATAGGCAGAGCTGGAGCAAGCTCGAGGGCAAAAAACCTCAACACCCTCAAGGTGTGAGCATGGTTAACAAACCCTTCGGGGTTTATGCCTGTTTTTGCCTCCTAACAAGTGTTGGGGTGGAGCAGGACATCGATACCCCCCAGGGCTGTGGGACGGGGCTGCTCCAGGGTCAAGGCTCCAGAGGCTTGCTGTGCTCCTGGCTCTGACCAGCAGCGCTGTTTGGCAGCAGCATCCCCGGCACTGGGGCTTTCTCAGCAAGCAACATCTGGTCCGGAACATCCCGTGTCTTAAAAAGGTTGCTTTTGTGGAATTTTTATTGCTTTTTTTTTTTTTGGCATAGTCTCCCGGCCCTTTTCTAAGGTGGAAATTGGTCATTAGTGGATTTTATTGTAATTTTATTTTATTCCCAAGCTCAGTCTGCTGGTTTCCTCCTCCCCTGGGGACTGCAAGATCTGGCTGTTCCTCTGACCCTGTCCCCAGGTTGTGGGAGGCTGCTCAAACAGCCTGGGCTGGGAACAGGAGCCAGGGCACCTGGAATCCAGCATCACCATCCCCATGCTCTTCCCACTGTCACCACTGGCATAAATCTCCAACAGCCCAATGGTCCTTGAAGCTATCTCTGAGTTTATCATTCCTAAGTTAGCCACCTGCCTTCTCTCTGGGAAACACTGTAATCAAACAGTTTTATTCTTCTCCACCCTCCTTGTTAGTCTGTAACTTAATTGAGTTGGAGATTGTTGACTTTTGGATAAACAGCAACTTTTTGATAACCCCAGATAAGCCAGTGGTGCTCACTTGTGGCATGGTGGGAAGGCGTCTGTACAGCTTAGTCCTTCCCCTGAGGTCCCAAAATGCTTTCCAAAGGGGCCAGGGCCCTTATCCTGGGCACCCAGGACCTGTGGGTGACATGGAGCCCCAGAACACCTTGTGTTACCCTCTCACTCATCCTGGCATCTCCCCAGCTGGGTTGCAAAACAGGGGAAAGGCTTGATGTGCCCTGTCCTGCTGAGAGCTGGGGCTCAGTGAGGCACCGGTGGGTGGGAGGTGGTGGTGTAGAAATCTGCAATGATTTCAGCTGGTACTAAATCCCCTTGAATACCAGGGAGTGGGGGAAAGTCCCAGCCCCTGGCACTGTGGATGGAGTGATGTGTGTGGCTGCAGCACACGTGATTTTTGGCATTTACTGTAGATTTTTTAAGTGGTTTGTGTTGGAAGGGACCTCAAAGCCCATCTCATTCCACCTTCTACCACAGGCAGGGACCCCTTCCACTAGACCAGGTAGCTCAGACTTCAGGTAGGATTTGATTAACCAGTTGTTACTTCTGCAGCTGCTCTGGGCACCTCTGCACCGGGAGCTTGCTGTTAAATCTCTGAATGGAGGCAAGCACAGTGCTCTGGCCTCCATGGGCATCCTTGGGATGTGAGGAAGCCTTGGCTGGCTCCTCAGGAGCAAGTACCTCAGCACCACTTCACCTGGTGGCCTGGAAAGCGGTGCTAACAGAGCATCTCCTGGCAGACAGGTGAGCTGTCCCCACATGTCCCCACCCTGTGACTGTGCTGCAGGCTGGTCTCTTGTCTGCCCAAGGCCCTGGAGGGCTGGAAGCCAGGTCAGACGTTTGTTCTCTGGATAGCTTTTTGCAGGGATGGCTTGGGATAGGGGACAGTGTCACCATCAGGGCAAGCCACCCTCGCTCAGTTGACTTTTCCCTGAATGTCCTTGGGGGAAAAGATACCCAGAGAGGTAATGAGGATACCATCTGATAAAAGCATGTGGGTTTTTATTTTAACAAGTTATTGCATCTTTTTGGTGAGGAGATGGAGATGTCAGGCCATAAAGATGGAGGGGGTGGGGGGGGGCCCTGTCATCCCCCATCCCCGTGTGTGGTACCCAGTGGGCTGGGCTGGACTCTTGGTCAGAGCCTGATCCCAACGGGATTCTCCCAGAGCTGGGCTGGATGGAGGTATCATATGGTTCCCTCCCAGCTAGGATGAAACAGGGTGGTGGTCCTGGCTCCCTCTGGGTCCCAGGGGGACAGGTCTCCCCGTGGATCCTGCGAGGCCGGGGTGCCAGCCTGGACCCAGCCAGCCACTGGCTGACGCTGATGTTGATGGCTCCTTTACCACCTTCTCCTTGGGCTCAGCCGAAAGAGTTAAGGAAACCATTGGAGAGGGGCCCCCAGAGGCAACTTCTGGAGGTAATAATCTTCCTTCGGCTCTTTTTTCTTCTCTCTTGCTAATTGTGGAGTTGACATCGTCCCCTCTCATGAAAGGCTCTTTTGTCAGCCGAGTTGCTGGGCAAAGCCGAGGCTTGGCAGCAGGTTGCAAGCCCCAGGTCCGTCTCCTGCACGCCCCTCTCCGGCGGCAGGTAGCGAAATGACTTTGAGTGGCAGCGATGTCCCTCCCTCCTTGGCTCCCGCCTGAAAGGAAAAAAAAAACCAAAAACCAACACCTAAACAGCGTCAAAACCCGGCCTTTTAGCCAACGGGGCCTGATTTTCGCCCGGTTCCACCTCTGCAGAGGAGGGAAAGGTCAGCCCGTCTAGACTCTAATCCGACAAGTGTTGTATTTCTTCGCCCGCGGGTGTCCTAGCAACGGGATTAATGCCGTGGTGCAGGGCGGACATTGGCTCGATCCCGATCCATCCCAGGCCGGTGGTCCGGATGTGTGTCGCTCCGCATGGCCGGGCAGTGGGGAGAGGTGGGCTGGGCTCTGCTCCCTGTGCCTGCCCGGGCTCTGCCAGCAGCTCCTGGTGCTTAACATCTGTCCAGCGGCAGGGAGGCTTAGGATATGGGTGATAAAACAGGCTCATGGATGTTTTATCCGGTCTGCATCCACCCCAGGGATGGGTGGGCTGGTGGTGAAGCACCTCTGCCTCGAAAGGGGCACCAGGCTTGGTTTGGGGCCCACACCGGGGTGGGATGCTCCACACCAGGACCTTGGGACAGCCTGTGTCACTGTAAATGTGACTCTCATAGTGGAAACAGGTCTGCCAGTACAACCCCTGCATCCCAATACTCTGGTCTCCCTCCCATGACACCCCTTACATCCCAGTGTTCAGGTGTCCCCAGTACATCCCCTGTATTCCAGCAGGGAGTCTCCCAGGGTCCCTGGGTCTCCCAGGACATCCCTCTGTTCTGGCTGTACAGGGGTAGCTGTTTAACCCCTGACACCCCTCTGGCCTCGAGGTGAACCACAGTGCCAGGCATACCAGTAAAAATGTGTCTGTTTGGGTCGGGAGTAAAAGTGTTTCCCCTTTTCTTCATCTGGCTGTTTAATCTTTTTATCTCGCTGTTGCTGCTCAGTCACTTGATGAGCCCAGTTTGCCTCCAGGTGTTGCTGGTGGTGCTTCCCTGCCCGTGTGCGGGTTCAGGGCTGCAGCTGATGCCAGAGTTCAGCGCCCAAACATCCGATGGGTGGTTCCCCAGTGGGTGCCGTGCATCCGGAGCCAGCAGTCGGAGCCCCTCACATCCATGGCACAGCTGCCTGATAACATTGTCCCGTTTTAATCTTTTTAAGCCTTTCCTCTCCTTTCCCAGTGGCCCCTTCCGGGCTTTCTCCTGCCTTCTTTCCCCTGTGGAGTGGCCAGCCAGCATTTCTCCCACGAGCTTGCATCCCATCCTTGCTATTCACCCCATCCCGCTGAGCTTCGCTATGGCCAAATGCAGGGTGCAAAGCAACCAAAAGTGGTGTAGAGACCAAAGCCTGGGTTTAATCTTTGCCCTGCAGCGTTGCTGCTCCGATGGAGAGGAGCTGGGAGCTCCCAGTGCAGCCCCAGGAGCTCCTCCAGGCTCCAGCATCCTACAAAACGGGGTGCTGGTCCCGTGGCAGGGCTCACTCCGGAGGTGCTGGAGCCTCCGTGCTCCGGCTTTCCGCCTGCAAGCGGCCACACGCTTTAATTAGGCGAGGAGCTGGCGAGGCTCCGGGCTTGGGAGAGGGGGGGGTTCATTCCCTCAAATCCCAGCTGGGTGCTCTGGAGACAGGCTGGAGCTTGCCCGGAGTCCCGGAGCGTAGCTCCTGCCTCCGTGGGATTTTTTTTCCCCTGCAGCTGGAGCGGGTTAAGTGGGGTTTTAGAAGCGTTTTCTTTTCTCTTGGGTGCTTAAAACAACAATAAATAAAATCCCAGCCCGGCAAGTGACGCTGCTGCGAGAAGGGAAGATGTTGCTCTGCTGATTTATGGGGATTTTTTTTTTTTAACTTTACAGGTCACTGCTAGCATTTGTGGAATTGGCTTTGCTGCAGGAAAAACTGGTTTCCAGCTTTCCCATTAGGAAGAAACTTCTGTGATCGTGTAATTAAAATGCAGAAGAAAATTAAATAGCAATATATAAATAAATCCCATAGGAGCTGGTTGTGGTGCTTGTAGCTGGGTCCTTCAGTGGCTGCATGTCCCCTGCCTCACTTTGACCTTGGCTGTGCTGCTTGCAGCCTGTGACAGGAAAAAAAGAGGCATTTTTTGCCCTTTTTCTGGGCTTTCTGGCTCGTGCACCAGCTTGCAACAACAACAAAAAAAAATCTACATTTTGACCATGGGAATGTTTTAATCCATCTTGATGCAGTTTCCAGAGTTTTTTTTATCACCTTATCTGAGCTGGGGCTGGCACCAGGCTGAACTCCTGTTAGGCAGGGAATGTTGGGACTGTGACTCCTCCACCCCATAAATGAGAAATGATGGATCTGACTCATTCCCATCTTCTTGCAGTAAGACAGCAGCTGCATGCAGGGTCTCATCCTGGGCATTCAGTCTCCCCAGAACTTTTAAAGAGGGAAGGAAAACCCTGCCTGCACAAGATTATTTCTTCTTTTTCTTTTTTTTTTTTTAATTTTTTTGGAAAGGATTCACCACTTAGACTTGGATATTTGGGAGATATTTCATCTGGGATGGCAATGGGGCAAAAGACTCCCTGTTTTTTGACGCACCTTGAACCCCAAGTGTGGCCATCTGGACCAGAAGCATCCCAAATCATGAAAGATTGTTGAGCCATAGAATGATTTGGGCCATAAGGGAGCTTAAAGCTCATCCCATTCCACCCCCTGCCATCGTCAGGGACACCTTCCACTATCTCAGGTTTCTCCAACCCCCATCCAGCCTGGCCTTGAACACTTCCAGGGATGGGGCAGTCACAGCTTCTGTGAGCAACCCGTGCCAGGGCCTCACCACCCTCACAGGGAAGAATTTCTTCCCAATATCCCGCCTAACCCTGCCCTCTGGCAGTTTGAACCCATTCCCCTTGTCCTGTCACTCCAGGCCCTTGTTCAAAGTCCCTCTCCAGCTCTTTTGGAGCCCCTGTAGATTCTGGAAGGGGCTCTAAGTTCTCCTTCTCTGACAAGACTCAAACCCCACCTGGGCATGACCCTGTGAGGCTTGCTGCAGGTGAACCTGCTTTAGCAGGGGGATTGGATTTGGTGATCTTCAGAGGGCCCTTCCCAGCCCAAGCACTGTGGGATTCTGTGAATGACGTTCCCGCAAGGCTCGCCCAGCCTTCGCAGCCCGCCCCCCCTTTGAACCCTCTGGTATGTGAATTTTTGCTGGTGTCAGAGGGTCGGCGGCAGCAAAATCCCTCCCGGTTAAAGGGTGGGAATACCAGTGTGTGCAGCTTGGGATAATTACCAGTTGTCAGCAAAACAATAGTGGCATTGTAGGGCAGGAGCAAAGGGAAAGGGCCCCTGTCTTGAGCGTAATGTTACTTTTCTATTTACGTTGCCATAGTCTTTGCTGAGAAATGGCCCTATTCTCTCTAATCCTCCCCTTCAAGCATGCCTGCTGGGCTTTTTTGTGTGGTTTGGGGTTTTTTTTTTTTAACCCTTATCGTCCCAGGAAACAGCTTGTGGGTACCCAGCTCTGTGATGCTGTGCTGCAGGGATGTCCTTGTCCCATGGCATTGTGCCCATCAGCTGGGCAGCTTTGCTTTGGGATGCTGCTGCCTGGGATGGTGCCCGGCTGTGGCAACATCCCTGTGCTCAGGAGGAGACAGACCTGTTCTGGAATCCCGATCTCAATGCAAGCAGGAACCCAATTTACACCCTTCCTGTTCTTGACATCTGTCATGTTATAGGTGGTGAAATTCAGTGCATTAAAGCTATTTATTGACATTGCTTTAAAACCAAGCGACTTGTAGGAAAAGAGAATCATTGGTCACAGCCTGGCTCTGGTTGTAGGTTGGAAAGGGGTCATGTGTGTTCTGCCCTCATCCAGGTCCGGCTGGCTTTCCCCAGCACCTGCATGGAGCAGCAAAAGATCATCGACCTGTTTGACCCCTCTACTATCTGTCTCCAGTGGTGCTTGGACTTCCTCAAAAGTTCTAAGTTTTCCTGCTTAAACACTTGTGGAGACATGGTAGAGAGAGGGGGATTTCAGCCCTGGCTGACTTCAGGTTGTCATTGCTCAACTGGATTTCAAGGCATTCAGCTGATTTATTTTTCACTTCAGCGTGGGGATGTGTGTAGCTGGGTGGGTTCAAGGGCGGGGTGACGCTTTCCCTGTTCCAGTGGCCCCTCATCCAGGCTGTTAATGACCCCACCACCCACCCCCAAAGGGCCTGCTGGACATCTCTCCCTGTTGTGTCCCCAAATTGGGGGACCAAAAGGTCTGGCGTGGAGCGCGGTGCCCCGCAGGCAGCCCTGGGATGGGATGCGATGGGATGTGACAGCAAAGCGGGATGGCCAAGGTCGGCTGCCTAGTGCAGAGGAAGCTTTGGAAGGAGCCAAAACTTTGGAAATGCTGCCAAAGTCAGCAGCACAGGCGAACTATTGTCTGAGGAGTGCAAAGAGGTGGAAGGACCACGGAGCGGACACGGAGTCTTATTACGAGCACAGCCGGGGGCTTCCAAGCTAAACAAAGTCCCCTGCGCTGCAGGAGGGCAGCACTGACAAGACCCAGGCTGGTTGGACGAGCTGGAGATTGCAGCTGAAATCCAAAAACAAAACCCCCTCCTGGATCCCCCTTTTCCTGTCCGTTCCCTAAGAAAATAGTGTTCCTCGCCACCTGGCCCCGCAGCAGTCGTGTGAGCTTGGATTTTGTTTGCTGCACGCTGTGCTGAGGATGAGGTTAATGACCTGCTGGGTGGTTTTCCTCCCTGTAAATCCATGGTGAGGCTCTGTAAAGCATCCACAAGCTGTGGCAGTTGCCTCTTGCAGCAGCACAGACCAGCTGGCACCCAGCATCCCTGGCTGGGCCGGATGCAGGACGGAAGCTGTTCCACAGGATGGATGCTGTGACACTCCGTTGTAGCTTCAGGTACGGTGTTGTTTGGTAGCCTTTCTGTATTTTGTTTGGTGAATTGGGTTTTTGAAGCTGTGTGGGTATTTTCTTCAGTTTTGAAGTCCTGGAAAAGAGCAGGGAATGGGCAAGTCCCAGTTTTTGGTGTGTAGGCTTCAAAGCTGGTGCTGGGTTGCCTGCTGACAGCACTTTGTTGTTCTGTGGCTTGGAAAGCTTTGTTTGAGCTCTGGGGGACATGTGTCCCATCTGGGTGCCTTGTCCTCCTCTGATTTTCAGGTTGGGCTGGCATTGAATCGGATCACAAACTCTCCACCCCATCCCTCATCTCCCCTCATCCTGCTATGCAGCATCTGTCAACGAGCTGGGATGCCGGGTGCATTGATCTCTCTGTATCCCCGGGTAAATAGGTGCCTGGGAATGGGAATGCTCTTCCTCCTCGTCCCTCAGGGGGACAGCAACCAATCCCCCCTCCTCTCACTGCCTGCCCCGAGGGTGGTCACCGGTGCTGCCGGAGCCCCCTCAGCTTCATGCCGAGGCAGGAATGCCAGGAACGCGATTGAAATTTGGAGCTTCTCAGGAGCTTGCCTCCCAGGCTGAGCCAGAATCTTGGTAGGGGGTGAGGAGTGGGGTGAGTCTTCTCCTCTCCAGAGAGCAATTAGTCTGCAAGGTGATTTATTAACGTGGAGGAGGGTGATTGAAGGGGTCGCATTCCTTCCTTCGCCTTCTCTGCCTTATCTCCGGGCTGTCAGTTGTCCCCAGAGAGAGGTGAGTGATGGGAAGCAGAGACATGGCCCCTGTGGAGGCAGGATGAGAAGGAACTGGGGGCTACAGGTCACCCCAAGCTCACCTTGTGTTTTAAAGACCTCCTTTGGGTTTGGCTGTGCCCAAACATTGATGGTTCCTCTCCACCATCCATTCCCCCAGGACATCTCACAGAGTGGCCAAAGTCCCTCCAGCCCTAATTCTCTGCTGCCTTGTCCTCCTGTCCATGTGGGTGGGGCAGAGTGGGACACCAGCATCTCTTGGCTGTGCTTCATCCAGCTTTGCTCGGTTTGGGAGCAGGAGGAGGATGCAGGTAACAACAGGGGTCTGGGCACGGCCACTCTTCTTCCCCTCCTGGGGTTATTTGATGGCTCCCCCAGGCAGTCGTGACTTTTTCACGGTTTATCTTATCGAGGAATTTGCCGGGAGGATGTTTCTGGCTCTCCATGAGTAAATGTTTAGGAACGCTGCGGTCTCAGGGGCTCCGGGGTGTTGCACATCCAGAGGCTGGGGGGTGGGAAAGGCTGTCCCGGAGACAGAGCCTGGCAAAGTGGCACCTGTGTCCTTTTGGGGGCTGTGATGGGTGGGTGCTGTCACTCCTGCCGGCTCGGCTCCTATGCATCCTGGTTTCCTGTCTTCCCGTCTCCCTGGCTGAGCGCCCATCCATGGGCTGGGTCCCGCTGCCTCTCCCCGGGGGTTGTCTCGGCATGGGAGGTCAGCGGCTCGGGATGTGGCAACATCCTCGGCGTGCGTCTCCATAAGGGCCTTTTAGCGGCTGTTTGGGCTTTTAGATGGAGAACGGATTAAAATCCCAAATGTCAATAGGATTTATAGATACCATCTGCTGCTGACAGTCCTTGAATTTTTCTGCTTAGTGCATAAGTGCTCCTCCCTCCAGCGTTCTGGCTGTGCTGCTGTCAGGGTTTCCTTCCCTTCCTTTCCCTTCCTTTCCCCTTTCCTTCTACCTTGCCTCTTCCTTCCTGAGAGCTGTGCCGCTGCCAGGGTTTCCTTCCCTTCCTTTCATTTTCCCTTTCCTCCCCCTGGCTCCAAAAGGGCTGTGCCCTGGGGGATCTTTCCCTCTGTGGCTCAATCCCTGGGCATTCCAGCAGTTTGCGATCCTCATCCCTGGAGGTGTGAGCAGCAGGAGGAAGGAGGCTGCAGGACAGCCCCCCGACCCGTGCTCTCTGCCCGTCCCTGCCCGGCGCTCCGTCACCTCTGGGCTGGTGGCCTGGATGGCCACCGGGATGGGGCATCACCCATAAGAGGTCCAGCAGGGTGGCGTCTCCCCAGGATGCTTCCGCGCTCAGTTCAGCCTGAGGCTCCCTCTGCTGTCCATCCGTCTGTCCATCTCCCCGGCTCTGCCTGCCCCGCTCTTGCTGGGGAGTCCTTGGGCTGTGGAGGAGGAATTGCTGAGCTGTGCTGGGGCAGGATTCCTGTCGTCTCCCAAAATCCCGCAAGGAGAGCAACCGCGGAGAGTTACATAGGTTTGCTTTGACCACGGATGGGATGCTGCAGGTCTGAATGACAGGCTCTTTTTCCCTACTTTTTATCTATTTTCCCCCTCTTTGTTCCCCTTTTCTTCTCTCTCTTTTTTTCTTCCCCCCCCCCCATTTTCTCTATTAAGTTTATTTTTTCCTCTCTTTCGNCCCCCCTTCTGCTTCCTCTCTTTTCTCCTCTTTTGTCCTTTCTCCCCTCTTCCCCCATCTTCTTTTTTCCTTTTATGTTTTCTCCCCTCTGTTTTCTCTCTCCTTCTTTTTCCTTTCTCACTCTAATTTTTCCCTTCTCTCACCCCTGCTCTTTCTCCCCCTTCTC